>CAUYUJ010004892.1:540487-545487 GCA_963575745.1 Prorocentrum cordatum | reverse complement strand
CAGGCACAGACACACGCACGCGCATGAACACACGCACACGCACACGCACAAACACACGCACACGCACACACACACACACGCAAACGAGCACGCACACGCACACGCACACGCACGCAATGCAAACACGCACGCGCCCGCGCGCGCACGCACGCACGCACGCAAGCACGCCCAAACACGCACGCACGCACGCACGCGCGCGCGCACGTGCTCACGCACGCACGCGCGTACGTACCCACGCATGCTCGCACGTACCCTTGCACGCACGCACACACACCCGCACACGCACACGCACACACATAATTACACGCGCGCACGCACACATACACACGCAACCGCACACGCACATATGCACACGGACACACACTCAGACACACACGCACACACAGGCACACACACAGACACCCGCAGGAAAACACAGACACACACACAGACACACACAGACACATTCACACACACACACGCACACACGCACGCGCACGCATGCACGCACGCGCGCGCATGCACGCACACACACACACGCGAGTGCACACGCACAGATACACACAAACACGCACAGACACACACACAGACACGCACGCAAACGCACACAGACACACAGACACACACAGGCACACTCAGACTCACACAGACAACACAGACACACACACACACACCGAGACACACTGACGCACACAGACACACAAACACACACGAACGTACACACGCACGCACACGCACACGCACACGCACACGCACACGCATACATACACACATACACACACACGCACGCACACGCACACACACACACACGCACACACACACACATTCACATACACACAAACACACACAGACACACGCACACATACGCATACACATACACATGCACACATAGACATACACATTCGCATACACATACATGTTGCATACTCATGCACGTACCTTAACACATGCACATTCGCATACACGTACACATACTACACATACACATATGCATACTCATACACATACACATTAACATACACATACATGTACACATACACGTACATATGCACATGTACATTCACATACACGTACACATACACAAGCACATACGCATCCATACACATACAAGTACGCGTACACACATACATACACATACACATGCACATGTGCATGAACATACACATACACATACACATACACACATACACATACATCTACACATACACATACACATACACAAACATACACATACACGTACACATACACGTACACACATACACATACAAATATACATACACATAGACGTACGCGCATACACATATTCATACACATACACATGCACATACATATACACATGCACACACGCACACACTCGCACACACACACACACACTCACACACACGCAAGTTCACCGGCACCCGCACACGCACCTGTACACGCAAAAGTACACGCACACGCACACAAACACATACGCACACTGGTGGTGCATATTTCTGTTCGCCCCCTGGCCTGCGCGGATGCTCGGTGCGACCTGTAGCATTGTATACATCGAAGTTCTTGCCGGCCTGGCCCCTGTCACGATGGAAAGGGAGGAGCGGGAGGAGGAGGTCAAGGAGGAGGGGCCGGTGGAACCGCAGGATGGCGCCGAGCGTGGTGCAAGGCGGGCCCTGCGCGGGCCCTGGAGCTGTGTGAAGGAGCTGCGGAGGCCCGTGCAGCCCGCGCAGTTTCGTCCGAGCCCCGCGCAGCCTCCCGAGCCTTGTTGCAGCCTGCTTCGGCCCGCGCTCCAGTGTCTGGCCAGTAAGATTTACCAGCAGTGGTATGCCAGCGTGAATTTCGTAGGGAGCGAACGGTCCACACTGCCGACGCTTGTTTCGCGAGCTCTAGTGCGGCCTCGGTCTGTGTTGGTGCGCCTCGGCCCTCTTTTCCGTGCGCTTGTGGCTCGCGCTGTCAACTTCGGTTGCGTTGCGCAGCGAGACACACATCAGGCCTGCCTCCTCCGTCATCTCCCCTGGCCCAGCTGCTGCATCCGTTCCCCTCCTCCATCGGTTCTTGTGCTTCAGCTCCTCTTTTCATGCCTCCTCCCTGCGAGCTCGCACTCCCAGCTGCTCCAGCACCCTCTTCGTGCTGATCCGCACAGTCGTCCCTGAGTGAGCGTCAGGCTGGGGGCGGTGGCGCGCGCGACTGCTGGCGAGATCCAGGCCGAGCAGGTGAACTGACCTGTGCACGCAGGATTGTGCGGGCATGTGCAGGTGCAGCGACGGGAGGCGTGCACCATCAAGCATCGGCGTATTGGTGCACAGATATGCGCGGCAGGCGTAGATGCACGCGTGTATGGCCGTGTGCGTGCCCGCGTGTGTGCAGACCCGGGGCCATTTTCGTTCTGGCCTGACCCCAGGCCCGTGGGTTTAAATCAGTCCAAGACGTATCTTGCACGGCCCTCCTTCGACCCATCCCTGAGACGCGATCAATCAAGTTCGAACAACGATCATTATCGCGACGTCTCGGGGGACAGGCGTGGGGGCAGCGACGCCGAGCAGAATCTTTCTCCTGTTTTCAGCCGCGCGCTCAGCGAGGGGTCCCGACGGCCCAGAGTATCTTCAATGTTTATCGGGAAGCCGAGTGAATCATGCACACCAATTTTACCACTGAAACAGCGCGACTTGCCTTAAGTCTCAGGATGCACTCACCCCCACACCTTAGGCGATGCTTAAGAAAACTTAAGTTTTCGGCCAGAGTCTCGATTATTCTTAACGTTTGAATGTAATTCCTATGATTTTAATAGAAATGCTGCTCTTTTTTATTCAAGTTCTGAGACTATGAATTTCTTAACCCATGATTTCTTAAGCATTTCGCAGGGTGCACGCGTGTGAGCGAAAGCTGGGCTGGGACAAGCTTCGAACGGGAGGGGATACGCACGATGCGAGGCAATCTAGTACGGCAGGATCCCGAGGGCCCGCCCGACGAATTCGAGCCCCACGGGCAACGGTCAGACCCGACGCCAGGGGCCGTTGCAGGCCCCGACCCCAGGCTCGTGGGTGTAAGTCAGCCCAGCCCCGAGGCGCGATCAGTCGAGTCAGAGAATCTGTCACTGCCGCGACGTCTCGGGGGGCTATCGCCACGCTTCGGGGGACAGGCGGGGGGCCCGCGACGCCGAGCAGCATCTGTCTCCCGTGTTCAACCTCGCGCTCAGCGAGGGGCCCCGCAGGCCCAGGGCCTCGTCAGCATCATCGAGAAACCACTCGAGTGATATGCACCACCTTCGCAGCTTGAACTTTCGAGTTGCCTTAGGTCCTGGTTCGCCACTCGGACAAGGGGCGTGTGCGCCTCGCCTCCTCGTCGATCCACGGTTCAGGCAGTTCGATGGGCGGCGGGGGGCAGGGTTTGGGATTCGTCCAACAGGTGGCGAACCCCGAACCCTGCCCCCGCCTCCCATCGATTCAGGAGAATCGATGGTTGGTGGGGGTAGGGCGCGCATGTCGCCACGTACTCGAGGGAGAAAGAACGGCGTAAACGTGAACTCCCGGAAATCCGCGCGGATTTCTTAGATCGTTGCTGGACGCTTCCGGCCGTGCCTCTGGCACCACTCTTGGCGCGTTCCGTGCGCCAGGGAAGGGGATACCGCGCCGATCCAAGAGATCCGCGCAGATTACAGCGTTTTTAGATCCTTCTATCTGGGTCTATGGCTTCACCCGCCCGCCTTTCAGGGGGCCCAGGGCGACTGTGAGTTGTAAGATCGGTCTGATTCCAACTCTTGTTAGTCGTCTTGTGCTCATCCACGCGGCGGCCCCAGCGTTCCCGCTGAGGCGTGCCTGGCACTGCCCTGGCATGCTGGCCCGCCTACTCAACCTGCAGTGCTGGGCCACGTCCGCGTGAGGCACAGCGTGCAGCATTGCATAGCTCCGTGGCGACCGCGACATGTCGTTGTGTGTTTTGCTGTGAGCGTTCGTATGGTTGTTATCCGGCCGCTCGGTATGATGGATCCTTGGACTGGCCTACTTAATTAAATAATGGGTGCAAGCACTGCGTTTGAAGCAGAAGGAGGCAGGAGGAAGCAAGGATTCAGGAAAGGGAGGGGGGATGAGCATAATGACAATGATGATGATGATGATGATGATGATGATGATGATGATGATGATGATGAGGATGATGCTGATGATGCTGATGATGATGATGATGATGTTGCTGCTGCTGATGATGCTGATGATGGTGCTGATGGTGATAGTGATGATGATCATGACGATTCTGATGGTGCTGATGGTGATGCTGCTGATGATGATGATGCTGCTGGTTGTGATGATGATGGTGATGGTACTGATGATGCTGATGATGATGACAATGATGATGATGATGATGATGATGATGATGATGATGATGATGTTGTTATCATTGTAGTTGATGGTGATAATGATGGTGCTGGCTGCTGCTGCTGCTGACGATGATGATGCTGGCGGTAATGATGATGCTGATGGTGATGTTGATGCTGATGATGCTGGTGATGATGATGCTGATGATGATGCTGATGATGATGATGATGATGATGAGGATGATGATGATGATGATGATGATGATGATGCTCATGATGGTGATGATGATGGTGATGTTGATGCTGATGATGCTGGTGATGATGATGCTGATGATGATGCTGATGATGATGATGATGATGAGGATGAGGATGATGATGATGATGATGATGATGATGATGCTCATGATGGTGATGATGATGGTGATGATGATGCTGATGATGATGATGATGTTGATGATGATTATGATGATGATGATGATGATGATGATGATGATGATGATGATGATGATGATGATGATGATGAGGATGAGGATGAGGATGAGGATGAGGATGAGGATGAGGATGGTGATGGTGATGGTGATGGTGATGGTGATGGGGAGGCTAAGGATCAACAGGAGTGGCTTCCGGGTGGCGGAGACCCCCGCAGCCGAGTAATGTCGCTCTTCGAATCGGCTCAATGACCTTCGATGTGGCCGCTGCGCTGGCACTCCGAGCGCAGGCGCCCTCCTCCTTCCCC
>CAUYUJ010004892.1:527987-535487 GCA_963575745.1 Prorocentrum cordatum | reverse complement strand
GGCGCGTGCGCTGCGGAGGCCATGGAGAACTTCCCCATGTGGGTGCGCCGCTGGGCATGGGGGTGGAGGCGCGCTAGCTGCCCCGCCGCGTTCTTGGGGCTGGGGTCGGCCGTGCTTCTGGCCAGGGGGCGCGCCTGCTTGTGGTGGATGGAGCCGTGCGCTGCGCTCCGCTCTGATGGTGGAGCTCTGCCCCGTGGAATGCGCGTTCTTTCCCGTTCCGTCTCGGGCCCCTTTCCATTGCCAGCGGTTGCATTGGAGCTCCAAGCCCGCGCCGCAGCGAAGTGCCGCGCGGTGATTCACGGGCGCTCGCGCGTGGCGCGCGCTTATTGCGCGCCATTTGCTGGGGGGGCTCTGCGTCGAAAGCGCGCGCGTCGTGTGTGGGGTGGGGGGGGGGGGGGGGGGGGGGGGGGGTGTCTCGCTTTCTCCTTCTTTTCTCCCCCCCCCTCTCTCTCGCTCGCTCTTGCCGTGCTCGCAGCTTCTTGCTCCCGTGGCGCCGGGGGGCCTCCCGCAGGAGTTCCGCGGCGTCGGCTTCAATGCGCGGTGCAAGCTGCTCATGAATTGCTGGGCCCTCTTGAGGTGGCTGAACTTCAGACAGCTCGCGACGTCGGTTTGCCCGAGCGCGGATGGGGGGGCATCGTGTCATCGCGCTGCTCAGCGCGACCCTGCGGATTGTGAGGACTGCGCGCAGAGAAGTATCGACCAGCTTGGAAAAACGCCATCCCTCAGACTTCATCTGGGTGCTGGACCTGGGATGTCGCCGCGCGCGTCGGCGTTCGATTTTGGCGCGCGCGCGGAGCAAGCTGCCCTTCTCGAGAAGCACGTCAGCACGACTCTCTTCGACTTAGTGAAATTGTTGGAGTATGTGCGCCACGGCCAGCTGCTGCGTGAGCGCGCGCTCCAGAGTCTCCATAAGGGACTGGCATTCATGCTGTTGCAGGCGTGCCGGAACCCGCGGGCGGTCGTGGCCTGCTAGTTGCTGGCATCCTCTCTCTCCTGGTTCCAGGGCGTCCTTGCGTGGTGCGGGCTCGCGACGACCATTGTGCGCGCGCTCGTGGCGAGGGTGATGCGCGCCGTTATTTCGAGGGGGCCCTCAGTGACGCCGTGCGCCCTCATCGACGACGTCTCCCTGCAGTGGGTTTCCGACGACCAGAGTGCCGCACGGCAGCTCTGGCAGGCTGCCAGTGGTATCTTCCTGGCCGTGAAGCCTCTCGGGCTGCTCCCGCAGCCGGCCGGCGGGGCTGCGTTGCCACTTCGCCTGCTGCTGGGGTGAAGTTCGAGTGCTGGGGCGAGCGTTTCAAGTGCAGGCGCCGCGCCCGCGCGTGCAACCTGGTTCGCGGGCTCAGCGGGGCGGCGACCGCGGGCCGGCCCAGCAGCGCGGTACCTTCGGGGCATGGCCGCCAAGGCCGGCAGGGCCAAAGGCGCCGCGGAAAGCGGCGGGCAGCCGCGCTGCCTGCAGGGCCTGGCGCATTGGGGTCCCCCTGGTTCTGCGCGCAGAGCCTCCTCCACCATGAGCGGGGCGGGCCCCGATGCGCTGGGGTCCATGGCGGGCGCGCTCGCGGGTTGCAGTGGCCGCGGCCCCCTCGCGCCCCGGCCGCGGCCAGGTGCGACCAGTTCGACCCATCGTCGACTGCGCTTTCAGCCTTCTGAACAGCTGCGCCAGCCGGCCGTGGCTCGGCCGCGATTGCGCCAGCGGGTTGCGACGAGCGCGGGGCCCGATGGCGGCCGAGATGCGACATGCTGAGGCGGTGTCCTGGGCCCGCGCCGAGGGCGCCCTCTCGTCGCTTTGGTTGTCGCTCGCCAGGATCGATTGGGTTTTCGTCGGCCCGTGTCACGTGCGCAGCGATGGCGGCGAGACCGGTCTCCTTGACAACGGTGGTCCCCTGGCAATGTCTATCAGCTGGTGGCAGGAGGTATCCAAATATGTCAGCGTCGCAATATGTTGGCGCACTACCCTCCCGCCTCCGGTGGGTTCCCGCCCTGGCGCCGTGCGCTGCGCCTGGGGCATGCGGGCGCGCGCTGCCCGCGGCGGGCAGGAGCTTCGCGGGCGCCGTGCCCTGTGGCCCCTGGCGCGGGCCCGCGCCGCCGTCGGGTTGGACGGTCCGGAGTGCTGACTCTGCGGCGCGAAGGAAGGCAGTCGCAGTCATGCGTGCTTCCATTGCTTCTCGCCTGACCAGGTCACGATCAATGATGAGCTCATGGAGCAGGGGGTGTAGACGGGCGACGGGCCGCGCTGCGGGCACGTTTCGCGCGGGCTGCCCAGCCTGCCGCCCCGCCCCGCCCGAGCGGGGGGCGTGGTGGCAGAGCGCGCCTGGGGCTCGGGCGAGCTGCCGTGGGGGGGCGTGCTCTTTGTGGGCGGCTCGGGTCAGAATTTGAGCTTCCCGGGGCTGCGCCGCCGCGGTTGGGCGGTCGCCCAGATCGGCCTGCCGCGCTTCCCGCCCGCGAAGGCCTTGCGCGGTGCCCTCCCTGGCCCGTTCCAGATGGCGCCGCGAGCCGAGAGGCGCGCGGGTCCTCGCGCCGCGCAGGTCTGGGCCAAGCCAACCCGCATCGCATCCGACCGCGTGGCCTTCGCCAGAGAGGCGCGGGGCTAGGCCGAAGCCCGCAGCAAGCCGAGGGCCGCTCATGCTGGGGCGCGCCGCCGCCTGCGCGCGGCCGTATGTGGCGATGCCCCGGGCCAGCCGCGGAGCGGGCCCGCGCCCGCGAGGCTTGGCAGACGCGGTGCCAGAGTCGGGCACTCTGGCCAATTGCATCGGCAATTTCTGGACCGACACCTTCGCCGAGTTGTGGGCAGTTGAGGCGGCTGTGTCTGCAGTGTACTCGCGCGCGTGCCAACTGGCCTTCCGCGACGCCAGGGATGCCGTGCGCTCCGTTGCCTGGGCCGCCGAGCGCACGCCCTGGCCGTCTCTTGCGAGCGCGGCCCAGGTGGCCGCGGGCCTGGCCGGCCTGGTGGCGCTGCGGCTGCGAGCGGGGGTGGGTGCGCCTTCCGAGCCGGCGCTGCTGGTCGCGAAGCACGACTTCATGTAATTGCCGAGTGGAGCGGTTAAGTGCGCCGTGTGCTACGGGTGCGCGACGACCTCGGAAAGCTACCGCGCGCTCTTCCACGCCCCCTGCGTCGCGCCAGCTTCCGGGCCTCTGCGCCGCGTCGAGCGGTGACTGCTCGTATCACCTATTCATATATCCTGCTATCCTCTCGGCTCAGGAATTGGACACCTTTCGCGCCCTTGCTTCCGCGGGCGCATGGAGACAAGAGACCCTCTTTCCTCCTTCTCGTCTTCTGCCTGCGGATCATACGGTAGGTTCGACTCTTTGGCTGTCAACCTCCGTTCGCAAAAGGGACATAATGGTCTGAAACTATTCGCCGAGGGCCCTCGCGCGTGAGTTTCTCGAACGGGCAGTGGGGGCGGCCGCGCTCCTCGGGTTCGCGCTGGCCTCGGCTTCCAGTTCGGTGGCCACTGGTGTTTCGCGGCCACCTTCGGCGTCGTGCGACACCACCACACGAAGAAGGTAACCTTGTCGTCGCTGGGCAAGGCTGCTGCTGCGCCCGCCCCGCTGCCCCGCGCGGCGCCCGCGTCCCAGCGGGCGGAGGCTTCGGACCCGCCCGCCCTCGGTGCTCGTTCCCTTTTTTGACGTCGGGCGAACATGGGGCGGGGCCTGTTGCGACTGCGTGGCACATGGAAAAAACGAGGTGGCTGACCAAGGCCTGAAGGCAAGCCAGTGACGCATGGCTGGCGCAGCGGAAAAGAGAAGTGCGCGAGAAACAGAACAAAACACAGTAAGCCCACATGGGCACAGAGTATGCGGCTGAAACGCTTTGAATCATAGTAAACCAAGAACCGAGAAACGAAACAAACGATGGAGAGGGCGAAATACACGTGCAACAGTGGTGGCTGGTGGTCGTTCCCCCCAATCGTCCTCCTTTCATCTGCCCCCAGCCACCATGCTTAGTCAAGCCTAGCAATGCAGAGAACAGTGAGCAAACTAACCGGCGACGTGTGTAGCATGGAGCAGATAGGCTGACACAGACAGTGCTGATTGGCTTGAGGCAGTGCATGTACGAGTGTAGACTAAAGCTGGCGCGCATGTAGAATCAGACGCACGCAGCAATTCTTGGGCTGCCACCTCGTTTTTTTTCGGTTCGCCGCGAACCTCTCTGGCCCCAGGGCCCATGTGCTTTTCGCAATTTTCGTCGAGTTTAGCACGAGCCCATTGTGACAGTAGCGGGCGGAACATGTATCGGGGTTGCCATGTCAAGTGGTTGGCCTGCGGATTCTACTGGTGCTGATGCTAGTCTTCAACCCCGCTGCTGATCCCCTGATCTCTACCTCCCCCTCTTCTTCTCGGGTCCATTATCTGCCCCTGGTGGCCACGTGCCTCGTGGGCCCACCACCGCGGCCAGGAATGGTGGCGCAGCGGACCGAGGAGCGTGGCTACAGTAAACCGCTGTTTATCTCTGGCTCCGCTGCGTTCGAAGGTGCACCACAAGATCGACGTGCTCGGTCCAACGCGGGTTGCAGAGAAAGCGACCAAACGCTGGCAATGAATGCCTGCTATATCACCTCCGTCCTCTGCCCTCCGAGACCATTCCTCCGAACATGGTAGCACAAGTGCCCTAGCCGATTGGTTTGGTAAGTACAGTTCCTGGCGGCCATCAGGAACTCAGGGCTGCGCCTTGACCGATCGTAAAGCAGATTGCGAACTGAACAGCTCTGAGTCCATGTGCTTGGGAGTGCGACGCCTATCCGAGGTGGAGAAAAAACTGATGTGCGATACGAGGTTTGATGATGCTGGCAGGGACCAAGAAAGCGATGCCTTTTGAACTCTGTGCATGGCGACGCCCTCATCGAGGGTCGCGCCTAAATCTGCTCTCATCGAGGGTCGGCCCCCCCAGGGGGTCTGGAAATTGTTCACAACCACCTCACCCCGCTCTTCCTCTTCACCTCCTCCACACCTCCCCCTCTGCACCTTGGGCGCCACGGCTGGCGGCTGAAAGGAACGGCCTCCCATGCACGCAAATCAATTGAGAGACGCCGACTCCGTGATCTGCCCTGGTGGCCACGGGCCTCATGGGCCCACCACTACGGCCAGGAAATGGCGGCGGAGTGGACCGAGGAGCGGGGCTACATTCAGTCGCTGTTCGTGCCCCGCGCCGCTGCGCTCGAACATTCACTGCAACATCAAGATGATCGGTCCACAGCACGCTGTAGAGAAAACAACCAGCCACTTGTGCTGGAATGACAGCGGCTGTCTCCTCCCGTAAGGCCTGCGGATTGCCCCAGAGGCTTCGGATCTCCCCCGAGGGCCCCGGAGGCGTCTGAAGGACCGAAAACGGCCACGCACTGCCCAAGCACATGGACCGAACCTCGCTCCCTCCACGACCCCCGAACCCCAGCCTCCACGGTCTCCCCCAGGTCTGCCGAAGTCGATTAATGGAGAGGAAGCATGCTGCCAAATAACTTCCAGATTTCTACATCATGTTTCAAACATGTTTTAGATATGTAAAAACAAGTCTGAAACATTTTCAGAACATGTTTTACACATGTTAATCACAGCTTTAATTCAGTTATAGGACTGTTAGAATGTCCAGTGTCATGGCATCCACAACCCCAGGTCTGAAGCATGCCTCCTGGCCCCGGCCGCAGCTGCGCACCAGAGGGGCCCCGCGCGGCCAGCGGGGTCGAACAGCGCAGGTCCCCCCCCCCCCGCCCCGTTGAGGTCCGCGGGGGTGCCGCAAAGCTCGCGAGGCGAGGCGGGGATTTGGACCGCAGGGTTAAGTCGGGCCTGTCCCTTTACAGGGGGAATAGTCAATAATAGTGAACAAATAGCCTGGGGACTATGTTTGGAGTATCTTTTTGGCCATTTTGGAGCATTTTTTGCGTGTTTTTTATTTCTCGCCCAAAGTCCCCCTGTAGGGGGACACGCCCGACTTAACCGTAGGGGCAAGTCGGGCGTGTCCCTCTACAGAAGGGATGTTCAAGAATAGTCCAAAAATATGATGGTAAAAAAACAGCTGTTGATTTTTGTTTGACTATTTCTTAGTTTTCGTCCAGAATTCGCCTGTAGGGGGATATGCCCGACGACCTAACCGTAGGGGAATTCCGATGGCAAAAGCATACCTACGCGTGGGAGGGGATTTGCGTGGGGGATTGAGAAGTGGCTTTCTTGCCCGGGCAGTGCGGGGATCTGGATCGCGTGCGGAGCGGTTTCGGCGCGCGGGGAGTAGTGGCAAGTCGGGCCAGTTGGCGACGCGTATTGGGCGACGCGGGGTAGCCTTCCCTCGTTTGCGCTTCCTGGGGCCTCCTCGAGTGCCATTGACACAGCGGTCAGATTCGCCTCGTAATCTTGGTTAGAACGCACCCCTGGAGAGGTCCACAGAGCAGCGGTATGGGTATATTTTTGTTCCCCCCAAAGCCCCAAAGATGGAGCTCATGCCAGGTTTTACCACGAATGGGCCGTTTCTTCCCCTTTCCCTCCCCTCCCCTCCGTTCTGTGTCTCTTCTCTCTCTTCTCTCCCTCTCTTCCCCTTTTCTCCCTGTATCCTTCGTTCCCTCCGTTCCTTCTTCCGCTGCAGCAGTTGCAGCGCGAGTGTGAGCAATATACGTTTAAGTAGGAGGAGGGATCCTTGCGGCAGCTGCTATCCCAGGCTGCCTGTTGCTGTGATCTGCCCGGTTTCCCTGGGGTGCTCGGAGGTGTTTGTAAGCGGCGTGTCCGGTGCTCTTTGGGTGTCTTCGTTCTCGCTCTCAGGAGCTTGAGCTCGGCAGCGGCACCACCGACAACGTGTAGGTCATGTGCGGGTAAGTTTTTGTTGGAGCTGGCTGGTGGTCTGAGGTGGCCCAGCACCTGGTTCCGGCCAGCAGGAAGGGTGGGGAGGGGCAGGTTCGAAGTTCTGGGTTCGAAGAGGTTTTTGCCCTGTTCGGCCTCTACACCTTAGGCGATGGTTAAGAAAACCCAAGTTTTCGGCCAGAGTCTCGATTATTCTTAATGTTTCCATGTGAATCCTAAGATTTCGATGGAAATTCTGGGCTTCTACTCAAGTTCTGAGACTATGAATTTCTTAACCCATGATTTCTTAAGCATTTCGCAGGGTGTAGGGCAGTTTGCAGGCTCCGGGATCGTCAAGGACAGATCGTGGGTGAAAACTGCACCAGACGGACCCCAGGAGTGGTTTGGGACAGCTTTCTGAGCGGATTTGCCCTGAACTCCCCTTCTCGACAGATCTTTTCGGGAGATTGGTCCTTAGTCGTTGAGCCTGTGACGTCCGCGACAGGGGGGCTGCGGAGGTCCCCCCCCTCCCTTGGCTGTAACAAACGTGCTGGGAGGGGGTCCCGGCCACCCCACGTCTATGGTGCCGTGCTCACGGGCACGGTGTGGTGCTGACAGCCACTGAGAGCGTCCAGACGCCTCTAGAGGCGGCCGTCGTCGTCGTCGTCGTCGTCGTCGTCGTCGTCGTCGTCGTCGTCGTCGTCGTCGTCGTCGTGGTCGTCGTCGTCGTCGTCGTCGTCGTCG
>CAUYUJ010004892.1:510487-525487 GCA_963575745.1 Prorocentrum cordatum | reverse complement strand
ATGGGAGCCTCTTGGGCCCCTTTGTGGTGGTCTCCTCGGGGCTCTCCTGGGGCCCGCCTCTCAGGCCGCTCTTGGGACTCTCCCTTGGGGATCTCTTGGGGCCTCTTGGGGGGCTTGGGGGCCCTCTTGGAAAGAAATGCCAGGTTCCTGACCGGCGCTCCCATTCTGGAGTTCGAAATATCACCTCTTGGAGCCCTCTTGTGACGTTCTTGAGGGCCCTTGGGAGCGTCTTGGTGCCCACAAGGCCCCTCTTGGGGCTCTCTTGGGCGATCTTGGAGCCATCTTGAGGGCTTAGCGCCCAGCGGAAGGCGAGGAGGCAACACTCATATAACAATTTATGTTCTTGTGTGCTGGGGGCATCCTTGGGCGGCTCCGTGGCCGCCTGGAGCTGTCTGGAAAAATGCTGGAGGCCATCTTGAAGCCAACTTGGGCTAGCTGAGGCCATCTTGTAGGCATCTCGGGATGTCTTGGGCGTTATGAGATCTCGCGCGTCCCTCCCGTCCAAAGCCCGGGGAGGACTTCCCCCAAGAATGCGGGCGGGCTCCTCCTGTCGCCGGACTTGGGGAGATCGACGTGTCATGCCCTTCAGGACGGCCCAAGACGGCCCCAGACGGCAAGACAAGGCGAGAAAGGACCAGACAAGACAAGACGAGTCGAGAAAGGACTGGACGCGACAAGACCTTGCCAGGCACGCCAAGACAGGTTCTGCCTCGGCCCGCATCCTTCTGGGATCAAGAAATTTCAACACAGTGGATGCTCAGCTAACACCTCACATCTCTTGAGCCCTAGCTCCAGCCGGCCAACTCAACATGCTGCCCACGATGATGCTGCGGACCGCGCAGCAGGGCTCGGCGGGTCGCGCCGCCCGCAAGGACTCCATGCGCACCGCCGTGTTCGGTCTTGCGTTCGCCGCGCTGAGCCAGGTGCTGCTGATTCTGGCTCGCAGCGTGTTCGACATGAGGCCCATGTTCGAGCTTCTTCCAGAGGTTCGGCCACGCGCAGAGAGGGGTACCCAGAAATGCTCGCGCCCCAAAACCACTAGGACGGGAGGTGTTTGTTCGCTTCTTTCAGCCTCTGGGGGCCCTCGCGGGGCCCCAGAGCCGTCAAACGGCCCCGGGGAATGCGTCGGGACTCCCAGGGGCCGCGTATGGAACAAATCAGGACGTCGCACGTCTGGGTAGGGGGAGAGGGAAAGGCTTCTTAGAAACACCCCTGCTTCTTAGAAGGCGGGGGCCGCGTCTACAGATGTAGAGCCAGCGCCTTCTAAGGAGCGGCCTCCTAAAAAGCCTTCCCTCCTCTTCCTGCCCCTCTGTGCGCGCCGCCGCGAGGTTGTGGTTCTGGTCTGCTTCCTCATTTCTTATAGCGCAGGGTGGATGTCCAAGGTCCGTAGAGTGACTACCACGAAGCCGATGCCCGACAAGGTGGTGTCCGATGCCGACCACACATGTCCAAGGCCGTCTGGCATGCGCGCCATCGCCGGCCCGCGCACGGAGGGCGTCGCCCCCGCTGCTCCAAATTTCAGGGAATTGATGAAGCTGTGCGTCACGCAACAGCAGGTGGAGCCAGCACTGAGGATGTTTAACCAGATGTTGGAGGAGGGTGTCGGTCCCGACGCGCACCACATTGGCAAGTCCGTCGTCGACAGGTTCTTCAATCTGGTCGCCGAGAACCTCAGTACCGGACGCTTGCGGAGAGATGGGTTGTCACTCTTTGAGATGGTTGAAGCTCATGGGCTGGCGCCGTCGACGAGTATTCAGAACCGCTTGATGGTCGCGTGGAAAAGTAGACCTCCAAAGAGCGTTGTGAGCTATCTCCTGAGGATGAGGAGCGCGGGCATGCAACTTAGCCGGCTATCATACTTCTGCATTATCATTTCCAGCGAGCGGTCGGATCCAGTGTTGGTGTTGAAGATGTGCGACGAGATGCAGACTTTGGGAATTAAGCCTGACAAGGTAGCTTACAATGCATTGTTGGGTGCTTGCTCTCATCTTGGCCTCTGCGAGGAAGCTGGACAGCTATTCGATCAGATGCCCAACCATGGAATAATACCCGATGTCAAGAGCTACCGCATCATGATCAGTGTCAACGCACGTAATAAGAAGTACAAGGAAGCTGTTGCCCTCTTGGAGACTATGCGGGAGTCGGGCTTGAAGCCCGATCGACATGATTACCACAACGCAATCCAATCTTGCATCAGCCTCCAGCGCATCGAGCACGCCGTGGAGCTGTACAACGACATGGTCCGGGCGGACGTTGTCCCTAGCAAACGCACTGTCGCCTCATTGACGACGGCGTGTCAGACGCCTGCCTTGAGTTTTTAGGCAATCCAGCTCATGGCTCGGTGCACATGCGCCATGGCCCGCGAGAAATATAGGCACAGTGCGGCAAACTGTAGGCCAATATTGGTATCACTCGCGGGTTGCCGTCAAGTTGGGCCGCTGGCACGCCTGAGCCGGCAGTGTTGCGGCAGGGTGATCGCCGCCGCCACTGGCGATGCTCAATATTGGTGGCGATTTTGCACAACCTGTTCAGGCATCATGGAAGTTCACGCCCCCGTCCGCCAGGAACAGAGACTGGCGATGCTGACGACACTGATGGGTGGCCGGCTCTGACGTGACCAGGCCTTATCTTTGTCATAATGGCATCACATGTATGCTCTGTGCGCTGGGCAGTGGGTGGCGCTAGCGCGTTGCTCGTCTTGCTTCTTTCCCAGAGCCTCTGCCAGAGGCTCTCTGGTATAACGCCATCTGTTGCTGCTGCATCAACTGCCTGGTCGATCACATCAGCACTTCTCACCAGCATGGACTTCGGGACCATGCTTCGCTGCATGGTGTACCCATGAGGATAGGAGAGGCCTTACGCCCAGTTCCGCCGACCCTGAAGGGGGATCAGGAGGCCCCGGGACGGCCGCGAGGGAGCCGAGAAACCCACGAAGGCAGGTCGATTATTCTCCCAGAGCGGCTTCCTCAGCACCTCGAGACGGGAGAATAGGCAGACCACCGTGCCACCTCTATCGAGGACGCCTGCGGGGAACTACTGACACCCCCTGTCATTTGGAAGCGCCTGTGCGGCCAGACGCTGGAACGAAGTCTTGCTAAGCTATTGGATTACGGGCTCCCCCTGCCCTTGTGGAAATCCGTTGGGGAACATTTGTTGCAGGAGGAGGAGGAGGAGGAGGAGGAAGTGGAGGAGGACGAGGAGGAGGAGGCGGAGGAGGAGGCGGAGGAGGAGGAGGGAGGAGAAGGAGGAGGAGGAGGAGGAGGAGGAGGAGCAGGAGGAGGAGGAATATGAGGAGGAGGAGGACGAGGAGGAGGAGGAGGAGCAGGAGGAGGAGGAGGAGGAGGAAAAGGAGGAGGAGGACCAGTGTACATCCAAGACGCAACAACGATTTTGGAATACTTGCTTTCTCCAAGCGCCCACTTGCGTAGGCCCCTACAAGGATGCATGTCCACTGGGGGATGTGCGCTGTTGGGAAACAGCCGTCTGAAGATCCCGCTGCGTGCCAAAGCACCATTTTCGGTCCAACGCCACGAATCAACCAGACCGTCGCGTCTTGGCGATCCAGACTCCTACCATAACACCGTCCCTTAGACTTCGCACCGCGAATCAATGTAGTTGCTGCGCCTTGACAGTCCCGAATCGTTCCAAAACTGAGTTCCTGGTATGTTTGCCATGCGAGTCCGTGAAACCTTTGTATCCGTTTTGGAAAGGCACCGCCCTCAATCCGTGAAGCTCTTGCGCGGCGCGAAGGCGAGCACCACATCTCGAAAACTGCCCGCCCTCCATTTGCGAATCTGCTGTCAGTTTTAAAGCTTCAGGATGGTAAAAGTGGAGGGCGTCTTCGGCGAAACGTCCAGCCCGCCTTTTCGACAGGCCTCGGGGTGCGACAGGGAGGCGATATCCATAAAGAACATGAGAGGAAGGGGGATCAGGAGGGGGAGGGGGAGGGGAGGGGAGGAGGAGGAGGAGGGGGGAGGGGATGGGGAGGGGGAGGGGAGGAGGAGGAGGAGGAGGAGGAGGAGGAGGAGGAGAGGAGGAGGAGGATGAGGAGGAAGGGGAGGAGGAGGAGGAGGAGGTGGAGGAGGAGGAGGAGGAGGAGGAGGCAGAGGAGGCGGAGGAGGAGGAGGAGGAGGAGAAGGAGGAGGAGGACGAGGAGGAGGAGAGGAGGAGGAGGAGGAGGAGGAGGAGGAGAGGAGGAGGAGGAGGGAGGAGGAGGAGAGGCGGAGGAGGAGGAGGAGAAGGAGGAGCAGGAGGCGGAGGAGCAGGGTGAGGACGAGGAAGAGGAGGAGGAGGACGAGGAGGAGGAGAAAGAGGAGGAGGAGGAGGAGGAGGAAGAGGAGGAGGAGGAGGAGGAGGAGGAGGAGGAGGACCAGTGTAAACCCATGGCTCACCAACGAAGTCGGAAGAAACCCTCTCTCCAAGTTCCCTCGTTGCAGGCACCCACAAAGATCATTTCAACTGGGGGAAGCGCCCCGTTGGAAAACATCCGTTTAAACGTTCTGAACTGTGCCAGAATAGCATTCAACGACGCGGCTCACAGTTACTGTTGCTGTTGCGTCTTGGCGATCCTGAATCGTACCAGAACGCCATTCCTGGGACTTCAACACCGCAAGTCACACTGTTGCGCCCTCGCAGTGCGAGATCTTGCCAACACCATTCCTGGGACGCTCGCCATGATAATCTTCTAGCCTGCTATAACCTGTTAAAGCGAAGGTGCGCGGCCATACGGCGAGAGCCGCGTTTTGAACAAGAACGCTCCTCCATCAGTGAGGTTCTTACAATGTTCATGACAAGATTGCGCTGCGTTAAAGCGAGAGCCACGTTTTGAAACCGACCCGCCCTCCACCCGCGGAAATCTCGCAATTTCTTATGACGCCTGCGCGCGGCGCTAAAGCGAGAGCAGCATTTTGGAAACGATCCGCCTTCCATCCGCGAAGCTCTTGCAGCATTTTAAGGCGGATGTGCGCGGTTTTGAAGCGAGGCCACATGTTGAAAACCACCCGCCTTCCATCCGTGAGCCTTTTGTGAATCCCAAGCAACCAGGTCATAGATGTTGAGGAAGTCTTGGGCGAAACGCCCAGCCCGCCTTTTCGACCAGCCTCGGGGTGCGGCAGGGAGGAGTTAGGTATACATAGTAGGCGTGGGCGGTGAGGAAGCGGATGGGGAGGGGGAGGAGGTTGGTGGGGGAGGTGCTGAGAATTTGCTTTTGGTTATTACTCCGGGGTGCCATTGGAGAGATCGTCGGCCAGCAGCTGGTCCCTTGGCTCCGCCAGGGGCGCTGCCCATGCCGAAGCGGCCCCACCGCTCCAAGCCCCAGAGGGAATGAACGAGTGGGGAAGGGGATCAGATTAGGAGGGCGGGAGAAGGGGGATCCCCTGACTCTCGGAGCCTGCCAAGTCTTGGCAGGCGAAACTGCGCTGCTGAACTGAAGCTTGCGGAGGGGCCTCGTTGGGGGCTTCCTGGGGCTTCTCGGCGGTCTCTCGGGGGGGCTTCTAAGGGGCCTCGTGGCCTTCGGAGGCCGTCTTGGGGGTCTCCCTGGGCAGTCGTGGGCACCTGTTTGGGCGCTTGAGGGCAGTATTGGAAGTTGTCCTGGCCGTCTTGGAGCCCTTTTTGGGGCCGTCTTGGGGGCCTCTTGGGCCGTCTTGCCGGCGATCTTTGGGGCGTCTTGGATTGTCGAAAGTTCGAAATGGCGAGGATGCTAATAGCTAGCTAGCACCATTGGACCACCGAAAGAGAATCAATGATACTGGCTTCCTGTAGGTCCTCTTGGAGCCCTCTTGGGGAGTCTTGGAAGCCTTCGAGCCGCCTGGATGGCATCTTGAGCCGTCTTGGGTTCATGTTGGCCTTTTTGGATGTGTCTTGGGACAGTCTTAGAAGCCATCTTGGGCAGTCTTGGAGGCCATCTTGGTCGTCTTTGCGAGATTTGTTGTGGACGTTTCGGTCTTTGTTTTGCTTTCTGGATGGATGGTGGGATGGGCCTGGGCCCCTTAGGAACCTGTTGGAAGAGCCAGCTCACTGAAACGTTCGGCACGCCATGCACCCCTTTCGAGTCGAGTCGAGAAGCCATGCGCCGTTTGGCGCGTGGGCGGGAAAAGGACCACGATTGTGACGCAGAGAAACAAGGCGCATCACGGCTGTGAAGCAGAAAACTAAGCGCCTCACGACTGTGAAGCAGAGAAGACGGAGGAGGGGAGGGCGGGGCGGACGCATTACAGGACATCGCCCACACCAGTGTCGAAAGCGAACTCGGCACAGAACTCTCGCAACTTCACCTGCTCCTGCGCGGCCTCGTACAAGCATTGATCAGAAGAGGGTCGACACTGGATTTTGCGGGAAAGTTCCTTTGTTTATTCATGTCTGGGTCCCCAGGCGCCCCTTTGATGAATGGAAACGGGTTGGCGGATCGAGGACGCCCGCGGCGAATCGCCGCCGCCCCTGCCTTGTGGAAGAGCCTATGTCCATACTATGTGGCCGAATGATGTGCCAAAAGCTCGGCCAACTTGTCGGATTACGTGTTCCCCCAACCGTTGGACACCCTCCAGAGAGCACGAGGGGGAGAAATCAGCAGAATATTAATGATCCGCCGCCCCCTGTCGATTCATCGCAGGGGTGCCTGGCGTGCCAGACTCTTTCGGTTTTGGTTTTGGTTCTTTCTCCAAAAGAACCCCCCCTGGCGCTTCGGCCCGTTTCGTCGGTCACCCGGAAGATCCCTAATCCTGGTAGACATCCGCCAAGACGGCTCAAGATGGCCTCCAAGATGGCCGCGTTGGCCCAAGATGGCCCCCAAGATGGTCCAAGATGGGCTCCAAGTTCGCCCAAGATTGTCCAAGACGGCCTCCACGACGGCACAAGAGAGTCCAAGATACCTCCAAGTTCGTCCACGCAGCCTCCAAGACGGCCCAACACGACCCAAGAGGCCTCCAATAGGTCCTCCAGTAGGGCCCGAAGAGGCCAACATCATTGATTTTCCTTCGGTTTTTGAAGGATTTTCGTATGTGCTCCTTTTCGGCTTTCCGACGACCCAAGATGGCCCAAGAGGCCCCCAAGATCGCCCCCACAGCGCCCAAGAGGCCTCCAAGATGACCTCAGGACTGCCCAAGCGGCCCCCAAGACGGCCCCACGAGGGAATCAAGACGACACAAGAGGCCTCCAAGGTGCCCAAGATGGCTTCTAAGACGGCCCTGGAGCACCCCAAGAGGGCCCCAAGTCGGCCCAGAGAGGCCCCCCAAACGGCTTCCGACGGCGTCAGACGGGCCAGGAGTCCACCAAGATGGCCGAACTTAGCTCGAAGCTGGCCCAAGACGGCCCCAGAGGCCTCCAATAGGGCTCCAGGAAGGCCAGACAAGGCCAAACACATTGATTGTCCTTAGGTTTTTTGAAGGATTTTGGCATTTGCTTCTTTTCGTCCATCCGAAGGCCCGAGACGGCCCACGAGCCCTCAAAGATCGACCAAAGATCGCCCAAGAGGCCTCCAAGATGGCCCCAGAACGGCCCAAGAGGCCCCCAAGACGAGGAGCCCACCAAAACGGCCGAAGATGGCCCTAAGATTGCCCAATACGGCCCAAGGGGCTTCCAAGAGGGTCCCCAGGAAGGGCCGAAAAGGTCTAAATCATTGATTTCCCATGGATGTTTGAAGGATTGTGGTGGCATTTGCCTTTTTTCTGCCTTCCGATGGCCCGAGACGGCCCAAGTGCCCCCAAAGATCGCCCAAGAGGCCCACGACAGCCCCAAGAGGCCTCCAAGGCGGCCCAAGAGGCCTCCAAGACGCTCAAGATGGCCTCCAAGACGGCCCAAGAGCCAAGCCCTCCAAGACGTCCTCCAAGAAGGCCCGAAAGGGTCCAAATGGCCTCCAGACGGCCAAGATGACTTTCAAGATGCCCACGTGTTCCCCGAAGGCTTTCCAAACCGATTCGGGGAACACATGGTCCCATAGCTTGGCAGGTCTGGCCTCAACGTTCGGCCACATAGGCGCTTCCAAAAAGGCAGGGGGCGGCGGTGATTCGCCGTAGGCGTCTTAGATAATATCACAAAGAAGAATAATCATAGTAACAATAGAATAATTATATTAATATGAAGAATATTCGCAATACTAGCACTATTGTTAATACTAAACAATATTAGTACTAATAATACGAAACATAGAAGTAGAGGGGAGGGAGGCAAAAGGAGGAGGAGGCCTCTTGGAAGTATCATGGGGCTCTGTTGCGGCCTCTTAGGAGCTTCCTAGGGGGCTCTTGGATGCCTCTTAGGGGCTTCCTTGGGCCTCTTGTGGGCCTATGGAGGCTCCTTGGGAGGCTCTTGTCTTGCTGGCCTCTCTTTGCCGACCTGGGGCGCGTCAGGGCCGTCCTGGAGACCATATTGGGCGTTTTGGAAGTCTGGAAGTCTCCTGGACCGTCTTGAGGCCCTCTAGTGGCCGTCTTGGGGGCCGCTTGGGCCGTCAGGGGGCCATTTCGGATGCCTCTTGGGCGCTCTTGCGGTCATCTTGGTGGCCTCTGGAAAGCCGAAAATGAGCAACCGCTAGAACCATTCAAAAACCGACGGGCAATCACTGATTTCGGCATCTTCGGGCTTTCTTAGAGGTTTTTTTGGAGGCCTCTTAGGCCGTCTTGGAGGCCTCTTGTGGCCGTTTTGTTGCCTTTTGGGCCGTCTTTGGCGATTTTGAGGTCACCTTGGGGGCACCTCTGCCCGTCTCGGAGGCCTCTTGGACTGTCTTGGGGTATTTTGAGGCCAATATTGGAGACATTTTGAGACCGTCTTGGAGGCCACCTCGGGCCATCGCGGCCGTCTTGGAGGCGTCCCAGCGGCCATCTTGAGCCATTTGGGCCGTCTTGGGGACTTACGCGGCTCTCCGGGTGGCGCCGGCGGGTTGGGCCAATTGCCCAATGAGAACCTCCTCGCTCCTCCCTCTTCCTCCTCCTCCTCCTCCTCCTCCTCCTCCTCTTCCTCCTCCTTACCTGAAACCTGGCACGCCGTGCGCCCCTCTGGCAAGCCATCGGGGGGCGGCGTTCTACTGATTGGTGGCCTTCGGCCCCTCCCTTCCGTGCCTGGGCCGTGGGCCAGATGCCCCCTGAATGCGCACGAAGTTCTCTTGGGCTGCCTCTCGGAGGCCTCGTGAAAGGGCTCTTGGGGCCTCTTGGGGCCTCCTGGGGGTTTCTCTGGGGCCTCTGTGGGGCATCTCCTTGAGCAGAAGTCGCGACACGCCAGCTCGTGTGCCCCGTCTTGGGCCTCTTGGCCTCTTGGGGCCCCCTTGGGCAGTCTTTGGGCCCCCTTGGGCCTTCTTGAGGCCCTCTTTGGGGATCCTTGGGCAGTCTTTAGGGCGATCTTGGGGGCCCTTTGGGCCTTTGGGCCGCCTTGGAGCACGAGGAGACGCTAACATTCTTCGAACGCCTTAGGCGCAACCGTGTTTTTCGCGTGGGGAGGAATGGGACCGGGGGGAGCCCGTGTTACTCGGGATGGGGGTGGGGCACCTTCCCTTCAGCCCCCGACCCCCCGGTGAGGAAGGTATAGAGGGAAGGGGCTTCCACTGTACGAGATGACCTGGTTTTGTATGTAAGTGGCGGGTACATTGTATGGGATGGGCGGATTCTGCGAGGGCTTCGCTCGACAAGCCCCCAGACCGCTCACACACGCTGACGGGGTCGGCGGATTTGCCTCTGGGTAATTACCTAGTGAGCGGTCCCGCCTGTCTGTTGGTAAAGGTCCAGCTGTACGGTCGAGTATCTGATTGAGAAGCCTTCTCCCGAAAAGCTGGGCCAGCGCATCCAACTTGCTGGAAATATTACCCAGTATCTTGTGCATGTTCGCCCCTCCAGCGTTACCAACAGAAAATGGCACGGGCTTGTATCAAGAAACCAATAGGAAGCTGGCCCAGATTTCTTAAACTATCATCTTCTTGATCATATGTTCGGCTGTAGTGCGCACTTCGTTGTTCCTGGGCCCTGCTGGATGGCTCCTTGAGCCTCGTGGGTTCGCCTCCTTCACTCGTCCGGGTCCTGACGCCGCCGACGGGGATCGCCTCCTTCGCGCGGTACGCACCACGGGTGGAGTGTATCTTTTGTGCATCGGCTTCTCCCTCCTATTCTTTCCAGAACAGGATGAGGCACCGATGCCAGTACCTTTTCCCTGATTTGTCTCTTTCTGGGCCTCCTGGGCGGCCCTCGTCACCACCGCTGGATTTGCTTCAAGTCCTGGTCAGAACACTCTGGGGGAGGTCCGGGAGTTGAGGTGTTGGTACCTTTTGATTTCCCCACGTTTCTTCTCTTGCTCCTGGTTGCGAGGGGTGGCGTCGTCGCCCCATGCCGCGAGCTGGTGATCTGCCAAGAGATTCCCTCTGTTCTGCCGTGAGTGTGGTGCGGAGCGGCAGTCGTGAGCAGGCGCCTCCGCGTTTTCACGATTCGATGTGGTTGAAGTTGTTTAGAGCTCCAGCCAACAAGTGAGCCCGGTACCGACCAGGCAGTCGCGTCGAAACCAGGGGGTGGACGCACAAGCGGGCCTCATCAGTCCGCAGCTTACGCTGGCTGCCACTGTGATGTGGCCTCGACTTCTTCTGCCGGCTACCTCTTCACGGCGGTGCTTGCTCTGTTCCCGTCTTTTACCCATCCTTCTCATTCTTCGAGTCTTCCCCATGACCGCCCTGATCAGATATGCTGCTCGCCCTTCTCCAGATTCTTCCTTCTGGGGCGCACGCGCTTCGGCGGCAGGCTGCCCTTCGGCACGCGCGAGCCTGCTTGCAGGCGAAAGCCCACCCAGTCGCCCTTTTGTGCGGATCATGCGCATGCCGATCCGCGTTCGGCGCTTTCTGCAGGCACAGGTTTGCCATCTCGTGGGTGTTTGGTGAAGATGGCCGACCAGCTGCCCAGCTCGTTTTTCTTTCCGTGGTCCGCGCCGCGTGGAACATGTCCACGTACGAGCACCCGTGTGGGCACCAGCTGTGCACCTACACCGATCCTGGCCAGGCCGATCCTGGGCCCAGGTTCGGTGTACGTGTCGCCCTGCCCAAGCCAGGAGGGCGTATACACCGACCCTGGGCCCAGGATGAGCCTGTCCAGGATCGGTGTAGGTGTATAGTTGGCGCCCTCCTACCAGCCACGGAGCTGGGTTTCGGAACGTGCCCTTGAACTTTTCGTTTGATGCGTCTGCACGTGCACAAGCGAAGAGAGGAGGGGAGTAAAGGGGGGTGGCAAGCAGAGAGGACACGAAGGAGGGACAAGGGCGGAGAAGGACGAGGATCCTTTTTCTTCCAAGCCGCAGCGTCACGCAGCTCTCCAGACTATACCAGCGGGCCTGGAGTGCGACGCCGATCAGGCGGGCGCGTGGCCAAGTACTTCGTTTCGCACCCGCCTGTTGCAGGGTCTGCCCGTCTGTCCGGCCCTGAGACTTCTGTGCAGACTTCGGAGGGATCAGCAGGGAAGTGGTTAGGGAGGGAGGGAGGGAGAGAGGGAGGGAGGAGGATCAGGAGGGGCACGAGGAGGAGGAGGACAAGGAGGAGGAGGAGGAGGAGGAGGAGGAGGAGGAGGAGGAGGCGTTGGAGGAGGGGGAGGAGGGGGAGCAGAAGGAGGAGGAGGAGGAGGAGGAGGAGGAGGAGGAGGAGGAATGGGAGGAGGAAGAGGAGGAGGAGGAGGAGGTCCAGTGTAAACCCAAACGTTGTAATAAACTCTCCCTCCAAGCTCCCTCTTCATAGGCTCCTACACAGGTTCATTTCCACTCTGGGAAGTTCCCCGTTAGGAGATAATTGTTGGAAGATCCTGAAACGTGCCCGAGCACCATTCTCGGAACTTCAATGTCACAGGTCAGCTTCATTGTTGCGTCTTGACGATCCCGAATCGTGCCAAAACACAATTTCTGGGACTCCAGCGCCTCGAATCAAGGTAATTGTTGTGCCCTGAAAATCTGGAATATTCTCAGAACTTCATATATGGTACGTTAGCCGTGGGAGCCCGTGACATCCTCACAATGTCTGAAACAAATTGCGCGGCGCCTTCAATCCGTGATTTTCCCGTAATTTCTTAAGACGAGTGTGCGGTGCGCAGAGGCGAGCGCCACATGTTGAAAACCACCCACCTTCGGGGGTCGGGCGAGAGCCACATTTGGAAGACCACCGGCCCTCAATCCGAGAAGCTCTTGCGCATTTTTGGAAATGACTGCGCGGCGTTGAAGCGAGAGCCGCATTTTGAAAACCACCCGCACTCCATCCGTGAAGTCCTGGCAGGTTCTTAAGACGAGCGTGCGTGGCGCTAAAACGAGAGGCACATTTTGAAAACCACCCGCCCTCAATCCGTCCAACTATTGTAGGTTTTTGAAATTTATGTGTTCGGCGCCGAGGTCAGAGCCACAACTCAAAAACCACCCTCCCTCAATCTGCGAAGCTCTGGCAAATTTCTGATAACGAATGTGTGCGTCGCTAAGGCGAGATCCACATTTTGAAAACCACCCGCCCTCAATCCGTGAAGCTCTTGCAAATGCTTACGACGACTGTGCGCGGCGCTGAGGCGACAGCCACATGGTGAAAGCCACCCGCCCTCAATCCGTGCTGCTGTCATACATTTTAAAACAATTGTCTGCGGCGCTAGGGCGACAGCCGCATTTTGAAAACCACCCGCCCTCAATCCGTGAATCTGCTACAAGGTTTATGACGATTATGCGCGGCGCTGGGGCGAGAGCCACCTCTTGAAAACCACGCGCTCTCATTTCGCGGAGCTCTTGCAAATCTCTTAAAAAACAAATGTGCGCGGCGCTGGGGCGAGAGCCACATTTTGAAAACCACCCGCCCTCAATATGTGAAGCTCTGGCAAATCGTAAATCTCTGAAGCGAGTGTGCGCGGCGCTAAGGCGAGAGTCACATTCTGGAAATCACCCGCCCTCAATCCGTGAAACCCTTGCGAATTTCTGAAAGCGAATTTGCGTGGCACTCTGTGGCGAGAGCCACACGTGACCTCCCCGCCAGGTCCGTGAAACTCTTGCAGATGCTTAGGACGAGTGTGCGCGGCGCTGAGGCGAGAGCCACGTGTGAGGCGTTCCAAAAAGGGTCGTTGCCTTCGAGGATCGAAGGAGTTGCCAGCTCTTCCTCGGCGGATTGCGGCGGCAGGGCGGCGGGAGGTCGGCGGAGGTAGATCGGGGCCACCCGGAAGGCGGCGGGAGGCCGGCGGGAGGTGGCAGAAGTGAAACATCGCGCAGCCAACGGACGACAACATTTCTGGGCTCGGGGTTCTCAGAATCCGCCATGTTCAAAACCACCCGCCCTCAATCCGTAAAGCTTCTTGCAGCTTTTGAGCAGGATTTGCGCGGCGCTGCTGCGAGAGCCACATTTGGAGAGCCACCCGCCCTCAGTCCGTGAAACTGTTGCTAATGCATAAGACGAGTGTACGCGGCGCTAAAGCGAGTGCCAACTTTTGAAAATCACCCGCCCTCAATCCGAGGATCATGCGTGGCGAGGAAGCCTCATGCGACACGTCCTGCTCGCCTTTCCGACTGGCTTCGGGGTGCGACAGGGAGGAAATTTGAAGGAAAAGGAATGGAGCAGGAGGAGGAGGAGGAGGCGGAGGAGGAGGAGGAGGAAAACAAGGAGGAGGAGGAGGAGGAGGAGGAAAAGGAGGAGGAGGAGGAGCTCTGCTCTCTCAGTGGTCGGCCAGCAGCAGCCTTGCTGGAACCTTGTGGAGCCGCAGGCTTCCGCTGCTCGCCGAGCCGTTCAGGGCCCCAAAGGTGGCTGGCCTCTCTGAACAACGGCGGGGCAGCGCTCTGTCCTCGTTCTCTGGAGGGGTGGATGGCGAGGTGCGCTTAGGCCCGGCATTTCTGGGAGGCCGCTTCCTAGCCAAGGGTGCGCCTCCCGGCTTCTTTGCCGTTATTGTGTGCGTCTCATCCTCTTCCTCCTTTCCCCCCGTCCCAGGGTTATCAGACAGGGCGGGCGCGCCTAGTTTTGTCTGTGCATGGCATTTCTGGGGGGCGGCTTTCCCTTGTTAAGGGTGCGCCTCCCGGCTTATTTGCCGCTGCTGTGTAGATCTCCTTTTCCTCCTTTCCCCCCTCCCCTTGCCCGCGTGTCCTGCACGTTTCACCGCCCGCCAGCCCCGCCGCGTTCCCGTGCCGATGCCGCGGGGGGAAACTCCAGGCGCTGCCGCGCATCCAAGCAGCCAGAAGGGCGTGTGGGCAGAAGAGTGCGATTGGCCGCGGCCGGCCGCGCTTCTGGTTGTAGAGGAAAACGTTCCTCGGCGCCTCCCGTCGCTGTTGCGGAGCACGCGCCGTACAGTCATCCCGCATAATAGGTATGACCGACTTTCCACGGTTACCCTTGAATCTTTCCCCTCCGGCCCATCCCTGGCCGCTTTCGCTGGTCGCGCCCCGCTCGCAGAGTGTCGACATGGCCTTCCAAGGCCTTTGCATCCTTATCGCGCGTCCTTGTTATACGGGTTGATTGTACGACGGAGGGTCTTGTGTGCTTCTCAGTGTCCGGGGGCCTTCGCCGGGGCCTGGAGCCGTCAAGTAACGAAGCGTGATGAGTGCCAGTCCCGGGGAAGGGGTTGAGACCTTTGGGGGCCTCTTGTTGTGACAGAGCAATCGCGGCGTTGTACAATGGAAACGCACGCAAAGAGACACCCTGCTTGCCTCCATGGTGCCCTTGGTTTCCTGGGTTTCGATGGTTTTCCATGGAAGGCGTGACTTTCCCACACCAAAAAATCAATGGACGTCCTGGGGTCTCAGGTTTGGGTTTCTTGTGGAAGTTTTCTTGTATTCGAGCTCCTTCTGTAGTTCTGGGTAGGAGGTGGGTTTAGGCAGGGCTGACGCGGGAAGCATCGTGTAGCGTAGCGCGCCGTCAGGGGAGTCTTAAGTATGCGCACGCGCCAGCTGCTCAGGGGGGTCGCATTGTAGGCTGGACCGCAGTGCCTGTTGGATGCATGTGTCGTGACTCGGTCCTCTGTGCCGTGTGCTGTGTATGCTTGTGTATTCTTGGCGATGTTTCCGTCGTGCTTCGATCCTGTGTGGCGTACAAAAAGGTGTTAGTTCCTGACC
>CAUYUJ010004892.1:482987-502987 GCA_963575745.1 Prorocentrum cordatum | reverse complement strand
CTTGGAGGCTTCTGGATCCGTTTTGGGGCACTCTTCGGCGTCTTGGGGCGATATTTTGGGCGTCTCGGAGCCCTCTTGGACCGTCTTGGGGGCCTCTTGGCCCGCCTCGGGGCCCTCTTTGGCCCGAGCAGGTCATGCGACAAGATGCCCAGAGCCCAGGGGGCAGGCGACACGCCCCGCCAAATTTGGCAATCTGGGGTCCGGGCCCGCTAAAGACTCCTCGGGAGCGAGGACTGAGGCTGAGAGTATCGGGCAACGGACTTGAGGACACGCCAACTCCGTGCCCAGCGGCACCGTGGCGGATGTAGCCACACGTGTATACCTTGGCGACGAAAACCGGGCCCCCCGCCCAGTGCTCCGGAGTCTCCATGAGGTAGTTGGGGCCTTCCAGGAGCGTCGGGGGCCTCAGGATGGGCCCAGCAGGCCCAAGAGAGGTTCGAGAAGCTTCCAATACGGTCCGAGAGGGTCGCGAGACGGCTCAAAGCGCTCCAGGACGCGCCAAGATGGCCTCAAGACGGCACACGTGGCCCCCAAGACGCCCCACGAGGGCTCCAAAGAGGCCCCCAAGAGGGCCCCACGAGACCTAACACATAGTTCTGTAAGTCAGGATTTGGGCGCCTTCACCCTGACGGGCGCCTCACCCTGACCGTCCCAAAGACTCCCCCGCGCCTCAAGACGTTCCAAGAGGCCCACACAAGGGGGCCAAGACGGCCCACGGGGACGCCAAGACGGCCCAAACAGCTTCTGAGGCAGCCCCAAGGCGGCTCCAAGAGGGCGCCCCAGAGGGCAACCCGAATCTACATTTCGACCCTTTCGCCCCAAGATGGCCCCACGATGGCCTCAAGAGCCCCCCCAAGAGGCTCCTATGAGACCATGAGACACCCCAAGAGACCCCCCAGGGGTCTCGAAGAGGCTCCCACGATGCTCCCCAGAGGCTCCAAGGAGCCCCGCAACCCCGAGTGGCTTCCCAAGAGTGCTCTGGTAGCCTCCCAAAGAAGCCTCTGACCCACCAGACTCTGACGGCCCGAGCCTACTTGTCCTTTGCGACTCCCGACTTGGACTGAGTGTGCGAGTGGCCAAGCAAAACGCTCCACGATCCGGGAGAGGGGATAATGAGGAAGAGGAGGAGGAGGAGGAGGAGGAGGAGGAGGAGGAGGAGGAGGAGGAGGAGGAGGAGGAGGAGGAGGCGAGGGCCTCGGGGAGCCAGTGGCCAGCGCGCTATCTCTCGCGCCACAAAGGGTCGGATCGGCGTGCAGCACCCCGCACACGCCGCACCCGCCCAGGCCGGGCCCCGCAAATGGGCTGTCAGGCGATGCTGGTATCCCAGGTCGGGTGTTGCTAAAAGTGCCCCTGGCCCAAGGTGCCCCCAGGATTTGCAAGGGGGCCTCCACGGCCTCCAACACATCCCGCACGAGGCCAAGGGGGTCCCAGGGGCCTCCAAAACGGAGCGAAAAGCTGGGGGCACCTTGGGCGAGGGGCACCTTTAGCAACCCCCGACTAGGGACGCCAGCACCCCCGCTCACCCATTATCGATCATGGCGCCAACATCGCAGAGCGGATTTCGTTTGGAAAACGATGGAATGGGCCGATGGGCCCGCATTGTCCTGGAGGGTCTCGTTCCAGATCTCGAAGTCAGTTTCGTGCGGATTTTTTTGGCCAGGAACGACGACTACGAACGATCTACGTGAAGTGCCCGTCGTTTTTCGCCCGCCGTTTCGGGGTTCTGCATGGACAGAAATCCACGCAAACATCCGCCTCAGCACCTCTGCAAGGTCGGTGCAATGATATCGAGGCTCGCGTCCTGCCAGGACCTCGTCGCGGAACCACTGCTGGCCCGCGGATGGTGCGCCCTGACAGTTGAGCAGCGAGCGCCAGCTTGGCGCCTCGATGCGGGCATGAGCACGGCAGCGCCGACAGAGCAGATAGTTGCCTGCTGTCTGCACCTGGTGCTCGAGGTACTCAAAGACATCAGGGCCCTCGCCGAAACAGTAGCTGCTTCGATCTGGCCGGCGCCCAGCGTGCCGAAGCGCACCAGCCCAAGCGTTCCCAAGGAGAGCATAGCCTCGCGACGCCCCACCCCTCCGAGAACAACCGACCGCCCAACATCTCATCGAGATCTCCATGGGCAGGCAGGCGTCCACCGAATCGAAGGCTGCTCCACTCTGCCCTTGTACAGCTCGAACGCAGCTGCTTGTGGGCTCCTGAACCTAGACGCACACTCCAGCTCTGGCCCTCTCGCAACGCAGACAAATGACTTGACACAATCTCTACACCCGAGGGGGCCACCCTGATTGCCTTGAGGATGGCCTGGCGTTCGACTCGTTGCAACGCCTGGCGCCCTCCCGCAAGGTCCCCGTACGGGGCCCTGATCGGCCATCCTTGGGCCGAGAGCTCGGCCGCGGACCACCCGCAACGGGCCATTTCGGGCACGCTGTTCGCCTGGCCCGATCCACCAGTGTAAACTCGCGCTCCCCACCTAAGGTGAAACACGCGCAACACCGCTGGGACTAACTTTAACTCGACGGGGAGGACGGGCAACCCGTAAACCAGCTCAACCGAGTCAAAGTCGGGGGGGGATGTTTTTTGTCCGAGTCGGAAGGAGGAGGAGGACCACTGTAAACCCAAGAGTCATCAACGATGTTGGAATACACCCTCTCCCCAAGCTCCCTCTTCATAGGCCCCTACAATGGTTCAGTTCCACAGAGGGACCTGCCCCGTTGGAAGACAACCGTTTGAAGACCCCGAAGCATGCCAAAACATTATTCTCGGTAGCCCAACGCCACGAACCTGACTGTTGCGTCTTGACGATCATGAATCGTCCCAGAACGTCATTCCTGGGACCTCAGCTCTGTGAATTATCCTAATTGTTGTGCTCTTAAAATCGTGAGCCCTTCCAACACCATATCTGGTACGTCGATCATGGGAATCCGTGGAACTCTACGAATTTTGTATCCAGAATGTGCGCGGCGCGGAGGCGAGAGCCACATTTTGAAAAGGATCAGCCTTCAACCCGTGAAACGCTTGCAACTTTTTAAACAAATGTGCGCAGCGTTTAAGCGAGAGCCACATTTTGAAAAGGATCAGCCTTCAACCCATGAAACGCTTGCAATTTTTGTAAACAAATGTGCGTGGCGCGTAGGCGAGAGCCACATTTTGAAAACGACCCGCCTTCAATCCGTGAAACTCTGGCAAATGTTTGAAACGGATGTGCGCGGCGCTAAAGCGAGAGCCACATTGTGAAAACGACCAGCCTTCCATCCGTGAAACTCTGGTAAAGTGTAAAAAAACGGGTGTGCGCGGCGTTAAGGCGAGAGCCACATTTTGAAAACGACCCGCCTTCAATCCGTGGAACCCATGCAAGTTGTTAAAACGATTGTGTTTGGCGCTAAGGCGAGAGCCACATTTTGGAAACGATCAGCCCTCAATCAGTGAAGCTCTTGCTAACTTTTTAAAACGAATGTGCGCGGCGCTAGGGCGAGAGTCACATTTTGAAAACGACCCGCCCTCAATATGTGAAGCTCTTGCAGTTTTTGAAAACGAATGTGCGCGGCGCTTAGACGAGAGCCATTTTTTGAAATCCACCCGCCCTCCATCTGTGAAGCTGTTGCCGATGGTAGAGCTTGAGGGTCATTTCAGGTGATGAAGTCTCAGGCGAAACGCCTGGCCAGCCCAAACAACTGGCCTCGGGCGGGCGCGACAGGGAGACGTTCTTTATAAGGAGAAGGAATGGAGGAGGAGGAGGAGGAGGAGGAGGAGGAGGAGGGGGAGGAGGAGAAGGAGGAGGAGGAGGAGGAGGACGAGGAGGAGGAGGAGGAGCAGGAGGATGATGAGGAGGAGGAGGAGGAGGAAGACGAATTGCAGCAGGAGGAGGATCTCGTCTCAGGATCCCTCACACTTCCCTGGAAGTATTCTGTCCCGCCCCAGGAAGCACCGCCGTGGAACACGAACGACACGTGTGCCTGCTGTGCAGGCGACGAGCCTACAGGTCCCACAAGAAGCCCCGAATCAATCCGCAACAGGGCGTCCACCTGGCATTGCCCCAGCCCCGGCACCTTGCCCCTGCCGCGTCATCCCTCACACACGAACACGAAGCTCGAGCAAATACCCCTGTATACGATGGCAGCACCGTCACATCCTAACCCTGGGTCTCGCGCCCTATCCCCATTTTTAGCACCCTGGCCCTACCATACCCTGGACCTGGCCCCATGACCCCGACGCTCCCAAAGCACTCGGGGGGCCTCCCAAGACGGCCCAGTAGACCTCCGAGAGCCTCGCCAGACGGCTGCGAAGGCGCCATACGGTCCAAGAGTGCCCTCAGAAAATGGGGAACTTCCCTGGATGCCCCAAGGTAGCCCCAATAGACTTCCAAGAAGCCCTGACTACGTAGCTCCCCACAGAGGCCCCCAATAAGCTTCCAGGAGGCCTCCTACGGAGGAGAAGGAGGAGGAGGAGATGGAGGAGAAGGAGGCGGAGGATGAGGAGGCAGAGGCGGCGGAGGAGGAGGAGGCAGAGGAGGAGGAGGCGGAGGAGGAGGAGGCGGAGGAGGAGGAGGAGGCGGAGGAGGCGGAGGATGTGGAGGCGGAGGAGGCGGAGGAGGCGGAGGAGGAGGGCCATTTTTGGGCCATTTTTTTGTTCGGCCCCCTGGCGCCTTGCCCGCGGACAAAACCAGGTGCCGTCGAAGCGCGGTCACGCCGCGCCGCCGTCGCCGAAGGGCGACTCCCAGCCCGCCTGCACGCGCGCCTGCGCCCAGCGCGCCGCGGCGGCGGGCGAGGCGAAGCCGTGGAGCGCGGCCGCCTGCCAGGCATCCGCCACGGCTGGCCGCAGCCCCCAGCGCGGCGGCCGCCCGGCCCCAGCGGGGGCCCCAGCGCCGCCTGCCGCGCCAGCGCACCACGGAACACCGCCGCGAGCCGCGCCTGCTCCTCTTCCGTGGGCGCCTGCGGGGCGAGGAGCCGCGCCTTGCTCTTCGGCCCCTGCAGGCGCATCAGGAGCCGCCTCGCCTCTGCCGCCCGCTCGCCAGGGGCGGGCCGCCCCTTGCAGCTGCCCAGCAGGCCAGTCCCTGCAGGAGGGGACCTCTTCCAGAAGCGGCAGCCGCACTTCAGGCACCAGGCCATGGCCCCGTCGCCGTTCTCCAGGCGCGAGACGACGATGCAGTGCCCTCGCACCTCCCGCGCCACGCCTGCTCCAGCCACTGCTGCCTGCAGCTCGGGGGCGGCTGCCGCTGCATCCACGAGCTCGACGGCGGCGGCCTCTGCGGCGGCGTCGGGCGGCTGGCCAAGCTCCGCGCCAACAGCGGCCCCAGCACCAGCAGCAGGAGCCTGGCCGTGCACGAGCTCGGCCTCGAGCGCCGCCGCCGCCACCTCCTCGTCAGCCAGCTCCGCCGAGTCCAGCGCCGCCTGCGGGATGTCGTAGACGAGGTCGGCCGTGCCTACCACCCCGTCGGAGTCCAGCTTCTCGTGGTCCACCATGGTGGCGGCCAGCTCGCCGATCCAGCGCCCGAGCTCCTCCGCACGCCAGGCGCACGCCTGGGGGAACCAGACCAGCTCCTCGTCGATCGGCCACAGGGCGGCGCCTCTCTTGGCCCACAGGTCGGCTGCCCTGTTGCCTTTGATCATGAGCTCCTCCTCCCAGGTGGACGCCGCGGCGAGCGCCTTGTGCGCCTTGACCTTGCGCACTGTGGCCGACGGGCCAGGCCCCGCCCACCACTCCTGCCACAGGTGGCGGCGCGCCTGCAGCGGCGCGAGGGCCTTGTCCCGCGAGAGCGCCAGGCCGACCGTGCCAGCACAGTCGCAGAAGACCTCGAGGCCCGAGCCGTCGTCCGACGCCTGCCAGAACTGGGCCAGCATGTGGAACGCGTAGTCCTCGCCGTCCCTGGCCTCCTGCTCGGGTCCGTACCTCCGCGGGACGATGCCGTGCATCCCGCCGATGACTTCCCCGCCGAGGCCGATCTGCACCACGGCCCAGCCAGCGCGGCGCGCCCCTCGCAGCGCGGGGAACCTGGCGCTGCCATCCACGAAGACCCTGCCCGCGAACTCCGAGCCAGGCGGCACGCCGAACCAGCGCGGGGCCGCGAGTGCAGCGTCTGCCGCCGCGGGGAAGGCAAGGGCAGGGTCGGGGCAGAGCGCACGCGCGAAGAGCTCCGCCGCGGCATCCCCGCGCTGCGCCACCAGCCTTGCCCCGTCCAGCAGCTCGGGCGAGCGCGCGTCCCGCCGCAGCGGCTGCCAGGCGTCGCACTCGAAGGCCCTGTGCCACAGCGTGCCCCTGCCTCCACACAGACGGCAGAGGCCGTCGAGCGCCTTGCCCTCCTTCCAGAGCCGCTCCTGCGGCCAGTGGGAGCCGCCGAGGACCGCCACGAGCGCGCGCCTGTGTCGGGCCTGCCAGAGCGGCGGCGGCGGCGTGGGCCCCTGGCGGCCAGAGCCAAGGGCGGCCTCAGCGGAGGCCTGCTCCTCGGGGCGGCGGCTCACGCGAAGGAGGCGCTCCAGCCCCTTCCAGTTCACAGGCCATGCCCGCGCCAGGCCCGCGCAGCCGCTGCAGCGCGAGCACATCCGAGGCCAGCAGCGCCGACGTGCGCACCACCTGCACCAGCATGCCTGGCGAGTAGAACTCCAGCGAGAAGACCCGCGCCTGCCAATCGATGGCGGCATTGAAGGCCACCATCTCGCAGCCGACCCGCCTCAGCGCCAGTGCACACGCCTGTGCAGGGTCGCGGCGCTGCCCCCAGGGGCGGCGAAGGTCCAGCAGGCCTTGCGCCCCGAGCCAGCACTCCTGCACCACCGCGGCACTGGGCAGGCCCGTCTCCAGCGCCATGCCCCGGGAGCGCGCCACCTCCACCGCGTGCACCACGAAAGGGGTCTCGGTAGGCGGCGCCATGCTGCGCCCGCAGCCGCAGGCCAACGCTGGCGCCTATGGGCAGCCTGCCCTCCGCGCGCATGGCGGCGACCCGCGAGCCGTGCAGCTTCTTCCCGCAGGCGAGGCCCGTCACGGCGGAGCCCCAGACGGCGGTGGCAGTGGGCCCCCCCTCTGGATGTGGCCCACCCGCGCACCAGCACTGCGCAGCAGGCGCGCCCGCGCACTGACCGCCGCCGCGCGGCCGAGCCGCGCGTCCTGCTCGCCCGAGCGCTTCCAGCGCCCGTCGGTGGCGTCGCCGCCACAGCAGCGTGCGCCTGTCCAGCGGGCCAGCGGCCCGTGCGCCCAGCAGCCGTCCAGCGCGTCGCCCAGGTCCTCGCTGTTCACCAGGTAGCCCGTCTTCGCCTCCGAGATGACCAGCCCCTTGGCGACCAGGCCCTCGACGAGGGCAGCCATGGCCCTGGGTAGCTGCTGCGCCACCTGAGCTTCGCCACCGACCGCCTGCAGCAACGCGTCGTCAACGACGTTCTGCAGGCGAACCACAGGGTTCTCGCGCACAATCTTCACGAAGAGGGTGTGCACCAGCAGCTTGGCCAGCCCGACCGCCCCGCTGCATCCCGCCACAATGGTGCCGTTCGCCTCGAACGGCCTGGGGACTGAGCCGCACCACGCCACGCACCGCTGCGCACAGTACGACACGCAGTAGCACCGCAGCAGCGCGATCGGGAAGCCCGTGGCGACCGCCTGCACGCGCAGCTCCTCATGGCTGACATGCTTGTAGAACTTCGCCAGGCCGGCGACTCCAGTTGCCGCCGAGAGGCCACTGCTGCGAGCGAAGGCCGCCAGGAGGTTGTGCACCGCCCCCGCGCGCTCGCACGGGCACTCCGACGTGCCCCAGAAGGCGGGGTTCTGCAGCGAGGCCTTCCAGCGGGCCACCAGCGGCTGCCGCATCCTGCTCCGAACCCTCAACCAGATGGCCGTGAGGCCGATCGGTCGCTGGCCTCCAGTCGCCTTGGGGATGAACACCACAACCAGCTGCCACAGCGCCTCCCGCGTGGGCCTCCGCTCCCAGGCCTGGAGGAGCTCCAGGAAGCGCTCCCTGTAGGACCGCGGGGGGTGCAGCAGCTGCTTCGGGTGGGGCCTATCCCAGCCGAGGCCGCACCCCTCGCGGTAGGTGCCCAGGACCCGCTCCAGGTCCTCGAGCTCCAGCGGCGGCAGCACCGACTCCTGGATGTCCCAGTCCTCAGGCGCCACCTCGCCAGCGCGCGACGGCTTGATCCAGAGGGGCTGCCACGCCTTCAGCAGTGCAGCCACCGCTGCCTCGCCTGCTACAGGCATGCGCGGGCCGTCGTCGCCGCCTGCGCCCGCGTGCACCACCGTGGGCAGCACCGTGACCTGCTTGATGAAGCGGTGGGCCGCCGAGCCGCCCCTCTCGGTGGCAGCAGCCTGGGCCCAGGCGCGCCACTCTGCAGCCCTCCGCTGCTTGTCCTGCATCCAGCGCCGCCTCGCCTCCTCCTGGGCGAACTGCACCGTCAGCTTGCAAGATGAGGTGCCGAGCAGGCCCACTACGCGGGCAACCGACAGCCTTGCGAGCGGGCCGTCCTCTGGCCACTCGAGCTCGAACGCCTCCAGCACCTGACGCTGCTTGCGCAGCGGCGCCGCGCAGCGAACTCCTGGCGCCGCCTCCTGCAGCGCGCGCCAGCGGGAACACGCCGCTGCAAACGACATCCAGCGTGTGCACGCAGCGCCCACACTCCTCTTGAGGTCCTGCTTCCAGGCCACCTCCATCTTGACCTTCTGCGGTCGCAGCCCGTCTGCCCGCCCTTTCCAGCGGCTGGGCGGCGCGATCTCGTGGAGGTCGATCAGGTAGGCCCCCACCGCCTCGAACCACTCCTGGCAGCCCACCTTTTGAGCGGCTGCTCGCCACCTGGACTCCAGGCCGAGAACCCGCGCTCGCGTGGCGCTGGCCTTGCTGGCGGCGGTAGCGGCAGCGGGAAAGCAGCAGGGAACAGCGGCCGCTGCACCCTCGCCGCTGGCCCTACGCCGCGGAGCACCACCTTCAGCGGCACGTGGTCCCTCGTCGGCGCCTGCAGCAGCACCTCCACCGTCTCCACGAAGCCCGTGAGGACCTTGCTGACGACAGCGAAGTCGAAGACCTTCGAGCCGCAGGTCGGCCCCCCTGGGACGACGAGGGCAGCGCCCGCGCTGCGCGCCCACTCACGGACGTCCTCGGGCTTCATGTTCCAGTCGCCCATCACCAACCACGGCGACTCCAGCTGCCCGACGTACTCGTGCAGCGCCGCCATGAGCCCGATGTTCTCCTTCGCCCTGCCTATCTTCGTGATGAAGTAGGACGAGATGACACGGCACGGCTCCCTGAATCCCAGGTTCACCTCGCACGCCTGGAACCGATGGGTTGGGAGCCCTGGCGTAGCGACGGCCGCATGCGGCCGCAGCGTGGCCACAGCCACACCTCCCGAGCTCTCCAGCGGCCCAGGGCCCGTCGCCATCGCAGCCTGGCCGTGCCAGCTGAGGCCGCGCGCCTGCATCCAGCCCGCAGCGCGGGCCACCGCCTGCTTGCCCTTGAGGCGGTGCTCTTGGAGGCAGAGCACCTCGGGCAGCCGCCCCGCGCCGTCGTGCAGCCACTCGACCAGCGACTGCGCGGAGCCCCACGCGGTGGTGTTGGCCGACACCAGCTCCACCACGTCCACCGCCTGCGGGCGGCTACCCAGAGGCTGGGCCTGCCACTCGCTGGCGCTTGGCCAGCGCAGCGCGCCAGGCTGCGCGCTGCTGCTCGTCCTCCATGCCCACCCCGTCGAACAAGGCATCGAGCCCGTCGAGCTCTGGGCCCGGGCCGAGGTCACCGACGCGCTTGCGGTCTCCAGTAGGACCAGCAGCGCCATCCACATCGCCAGCGGCCGCGGGGGCGGCCTCCTGCGCGGCGGCGGCCCGCTCGGCGGCAGCAGCAGCAGCCGCTCGGGCCCGCTCAGCCGCCGCTGCCTCGCGGGCGCGGGCGTCGGCGGCGGCGAGCTTCTCCACGAGGCAGCGGGCCTCCGCGGCCATCGCGAGCAGGGCGCCTCCCTCCTCCCCGAGCAGCAGCACCCGCTCCCGCTCCAGGCCCTCGAGGCCCTTGAGCAGCGCCTTGCCCAGGTCGCCCGTCTCCTCAGGCTCGCCCACCTCCATGGGCGACTGGCCTGTGTGTTGCGCCAGGTCGGCGCGCTTCCTGGCGCGCACCGCCTCGGCCACCTCCTCCAGCTGGTCTCGGCGCTTCTGGAGGACGCCCTCCTGCTCCGCCACGCGCGCCGCGGCGGCCTCCTGCTCCTCCTTGGCCGCCGCCAGCATGGCCTCTGCACGGCCGGCCTGGCCCTTGACCTTCGCCTCCCTGGCCAAGAGGGCCTGGAGAGACAGCTCGGCCAAGGGCTTCGCAGGCGGCGGCACGTCGGCCTCGGGCACCAGGGCCCCGAAGTCCTGGACCAGGGCCGCCGACCAGCCCTCCCTGGGGCCAAAGTGACGGAGGAGGGCCAGGCGGACCTCCTCGTCCTTGCCGCCGCAGCTGCTGGGCTTCTCCGCGGCCGCCTGCTTGGCCGCGCCCTGCGCCCACGGCGCCGGCGTGGCCGCGGCGGCGGACGGGCCAGGCCCATCCGAGGCAAACCGCACACGCTTCGCCACGGCCTTCGCCTTCCCTTTGGCTTTGACCTTCTTGGCCTTGTCGATGGCGTCGCCGATCGTGCCAGCTCCTCTCGGCGGCCGCGCCGCCTGGCAGAGCCTGCACACCGTGCGCCACGCCAGGTTGCTGTAGCCAGCTGCACACGCATTGCACGTCCAGGGGTCGCCACCCTGGCTGGCACCGCGTGCGCCTCCAGCAGCACCATTCGCCATCGGCCCGCGGGGGCACGCCGCTTCGAAGTATGCACCCGCACGAGCGAGCCCCGTGCTCGCCCCGAAACGGCTAGGCGGAGGAGGAGGAGGAGGAGGAGGAGGAGGAGGAGGAGGAGGAGGAGGAGACCACGCACTAGGGCATCCGAAGTCCAGGGGTGAACCCTGTAGGGGGAACCGGCGGCCTCATTGTGGAGCTTTGGGTCTAGGCCTCCTAGATGGGGTCCGAGTAGATGGGGTCGGAGGATCGCGCCGCATCGCCGATGTATCGACGATGCGGCTCGATGTGGAATCCGTGTTTCCCCACGCCGACGTCGCCGATGCATCGCCGATACACCGTCGATGCATTGGCGATGCGGCGCGATCCTCCGACCCCATCCTATCCTCGTCCTCGTCCTCGTCCTCGTCGTTTCCCGTCGTCGCCGTCGTCGTCAAAATGACGTCGGGCGGGATCAACCCTTCATGCACAAACGCATGCAACCCATGAAGTGGGCATTGCGGGCCTCCGTATTGTCGTCGAGCTTGGGGCTACCTACCACAACGTAAGCTAGACTCATGTCCACATAAGTAAACCGAGTGCACATGTCCAGCTGCCTGAGTCAATCCCCGCCGTCGCACAGACGCGCAGCGCATTGCAGGAATCAGCTTTTTAAGCTGAAGAACCGTCCTCGTCTGGCGTCCTGTCTAAAGTCGGTGGCGAGCGAGGGGGGGAAGTGAGAAGGAGAAGGCCTTCTCAGAAGGCGGCGGGACTTCCCAGAACTCCCTTGGCCTTCTGAGATCTTTGTGTCTTCGGAGAAAGCTTAGGAACCTTTTTTCAAAAGGCTGGGAAACTTCCGAGCCTTCTGGAACAAAAAGGCCCGCCCCTTCTCTCAAGGGGGGAAAGACCAACCAGACTGGATAATTGGTCGCCCTGGGCGTTTCTGAAGCAGCCCTGCCCTGTTCGATTCTTTCTCTGGGTGCGTTTACAGAACGGCCTCGCGTGCCGGGGTATCTATACACACACATATATTTATTTATATTATATATATATATATATTTGTATATATATATATATATATATATATATATATAAATGTATTACAGATATGTATATACATATGCATAAATATACATATATATACGTACATGTCTATATCGATATGTGTATGTATGTATGCATGCATATATATATATATGTATATATATTATATATATATATAATATATATATATCTGTAAATGGGCTGGGGCGCCAAAAAACGTCAAAGGGGGCCGAGAGACGTCCAAGAGGGCGCCAAGATGGCCCAACAGCGCTCTAAGAGAGCCGACGACCGTTGAAGAGCGTTTCAAAATTGGTCCAACATGGCTTGAAGACAGCCCAAGAAGGCTTCAAGACGGCCAAGATGCTCTCACAAGTACTCCCACGAGGCACTCAGGAGGCGAAACATGTTTTTTTGGTTCGAGGGTCTTCGAAGGTTTTTCGTGTTCTCGCTGTTTCGTGCTTCCGGAGGTCCAAGACAGCCCGCGAGGCCCCAGGAATCAGCTCAACGCGGCCCAATAGTCACCCAAAGAGGGCGCCACGACGGCGCAAGAGCGCCCCGAGACGGCCCCAAAGCGCCCCAAGACGGCCCACGAGGCGCCCAAAAGACTCCAAGAGGGCCCCAAGACGGCCCCAAGAGGGGTCCAAGGGGGTGAACACGAACCGACAATTCGAGCCTTCCGTCCCAAGAGGCCTCCAGAAGGCCTGAAGAGGCCCCCAACAGAGCCTAAGAGGCCCCCCAGAGTCCCCCTCGAGGCCCCAAAGAGGCCCCAAAAGAGGCCCCACGAGCACCCCAAACATACCGGTGCATAGCAGAGGACCGCCTAGCCTATCGTGGCATCGCAGCGTTGCATGACATGACATGGCACGGCACAGCACGAAAGAGCTAATCGTGTCAGTGCATGTCACAATATGGTTCAGCATGCCATAGCATTGCTTTCCATAGGAGTGTCTAGTGTCTAGCTGAGCCTAGCACTGCACGTCACGACGTGACATTGCCTAGCATGGCGTTGCATCTCATGACGCATCGCGACGTAGTGTGACATTCCAATGAGCATAACATCATCAAACAGCATTGTACTGCTCTGCGCAACAGTAAACAGAAATCATGCAAATTTCACACCCCCGTTGTTGCTCTTACTGTCGTCCTGTTTGTTTTAGCCTAGCAGTTCATACATTGCATAGCATTGTATTGCATTGCATTGCATAGCACGGTATGCCGTGTCTGTGCATACCATGTAACGCGGTAGCATCGCTCCTCATAGGAAGCATAGCATGATATGGCTCAGCGTGTCATCCCATATATTATCCGAGCATTCCACAGCACAGCATGGCATGGCATGCAATGCGCACTGTAGAGTCTATCATGTTATTGCATTGCATGATGCATAATGGCATTGCGCTTTATGGCGTAGCATGGTGTATCAGGGCATTCCGTAGCATAGTGCAACATGGCGATGTAGCACTGCATTTTTCCTGGCCCATAGCTTGGCGACAGATCACCGGTCGACCAGTCGATGAGAGCGCAGGAGGAGGAATGATGCAGGAGCAGGAGGAAGCAGAGAATGTTGACCTCATTATTCGTAGCCAGCTTGTTGTGTCGATGCGGTCAGCACTCGACCAGCTAGAACCTAAGCGCGCGCGAAGCGAGCGCGATGGTTCGAGCATATACTTATATTTATTCCCCAATCAGAGCTTGCCCCTGTAGGGGTCCTAGCGGATTCATTTGGCTAGGTGGGGTATGGCGCCGACTTCGGCGGCACGCCCGGGTGCCCAGTAGCCTATAGCCCTATAGCCCTCTAGCCCTTTAGCCCTATAGCCCTATAGCCTTAGAGTCTTATAGCCCTAATTGCCCTATAGCCCTATAGCCCTTTAGCCTCATAGCCTCATAGCCTTATAGACTTACAGTCCTATAGCCTTATAGCCCTATAGCCTTACAGTCTTATAGCCTTATAGCCCTATAGCCCTGTAGCCTTATGGCCCTATTGCCCTATAGCCCTATATCCCTATAGCCCCAGAGCCTTATCGCCCTATATCCTTATAGCCCTATAGCCCCATAGCCATATAACCCTGAAAAGATTCTGATTCCCCAAACAGAGCTAGCCTCAGAAGGGGTCCTAGCGGATTCGCATGGTTAGGTGAGGTATGGCGCCGATTTCGGCGGCACGCCCGGGTGCCCGGGTGCCCGGGTGCTCCGGTGCCCGGGTGCCCGGGTGCGTGCCCGGGTGTCCAGGTGCCTGTGTGCCTTATAGCCCTATAGCCCTATAGCCTTATAGCTTTATAGCTCTATAGCCCTGTAGCACTATAGCCATATAGCCCTTATAGCCCTATAGCCCTATAGCCCTATAACCCCGTAGCCTTATAGCCTGATAGCCCAATAGCCCTATAGCCCTATAGCCCTGTAGTACTATAGCCCTATAGCCTTGTAGCCCTATAGCCCTATGGCCCTATGGCCCTATGGCCTTAAAACCCTATAGCCCTATAGCCCTATAGCCCTAAACATATTATGATTGGGTTTTCTGCGGTATCAGATGTATGGTATATATATATATATATATACACATTGTAGAGGCCTCAGGCCGGTGCCGCCGATCCAGGACGATCCCTCTGTCAGAAGGACGCTTTCGCCCCATCGCGCTTGTTAAAACGTAAGTGGTTTGGAAAAAGCTTGGGGGCAATGCGTAGGCTTCTTGAGGGGCCTCTGCGACGCATCTTCGAGGCCTCCTGGGGGGGCGTCTTTGGGGTGATTGTTGAGCCTCTTGTGCGAAGGCCGAAGAAGCGAAAATGCAAAACATGTACGTTCCCGGAGGGAATGGGACAGATTTTCCGTCTTTGGGCACTCTTAGGAGGTGTCAGGGTACGTTGGAGGCTTCTTGAGCCGTCTGAGGAACATATTGAGTGTCTTGGAGGGATGTTTCGGCCACTCAGGGCCCTCTTGGGCGTCTGGGCGGCCGCTGGGTTCTTTTATGAGCCCGCGTTCGAGCTCTCCGGGGCGAGGGGCCGACCCGCAGTGAGCTGGAGCTCCGATTTTGCCACCAAAATTAACTCGGACCCCCCCCCTACCCCGGCAGAGCCACCCCGGCACCCACCCTCCCCAGCCGAGCTGAAGCTCAAGAACTGAGGATCAGGCCATATCTGAGGGTCTTAGTCTTTGAAACTCACTCGCCGGATCGGCGGATTACGAGGGTTGGGTTTCTGCTCTCCAGTCTCACTTTCCCCCCGAGCGCGCCGCCTATGAAGTGGCGCGGGCCCAAAGCGCCCCCTCCTCCGCAGCCCTCGCTCCCCCCGTTCTTTTTTCTCTTCCCCCATCTTGGAGATCTCCGTGGCCACGCCTGCGGTCGCCGATGCCCCGTGCCGGGGCCGAGCCGTCCGTTTCGCTCTGCCCTTTGCCTCGCTCCTTCCACGCCTGCCCCGTTCCCTGTTTTTTTCCCTCCCTCTCCTCGTCATCTCCTTCGGCAGCAAGTCATGGGAGCCTGGTGCACCCTGTTTCATTCAGTCTCTAGCGTCGATGAGCGTCTGGGAGTCGATGAGATAGCGCCGATTTAGCGTCAGTTGGCGTCGATTTAGCGTCCATCCTGCATCTTTTGGTTTTCGAGCCGATCCGCCTACGGGCGTTTTGTGCGTTGATTGCTGCGCTTCGTCACGAGGATGCCATCTCGATGCTATCGCAACCCGATTTTGCGTTCCGTTCTTTGATTCAGCCGCGGGTAAGGCGTAGAAGGAACATCAGCCGCGGGTAGGTAAGGCGTAGGAGGAAAAGAGTGTGTGTGTGTGTGCGTGTGTGTGTGTGTGTGTGTGTGTGTGTGTGTGTGTGTGCGTGTGCGTGTGCGTGTGCGTGTGCGTGTGCGTGTGCGTGTGCGTGTGCGTGTGCGTGTGCGTGTGCATGCGTGTGTGTGTGTGTGCGCGTGTGTGCACGTGTTTTTTTGTTGTTTGTGTGTGTGTGTGTGTTTGTCTGTGTGTGTGTGTGCGTGTGTGTGTGTGTGTGTGTGTGTGTGTGTGTGTGTGTATGTGTGTGTTTGTTTGTGTGTGTGTGTGTGTATGCGCGCGCTGTCAGATGGGTCCACCCCTTGCTCTGCATCCACGATGATGGGTGCAATTCCATTTCGGTAGTTGGCGCCCCTTTCCATCACTGGCGACGGTGCTGTCACTTCCCTGGAGGACATAGTGTGCGTGTGTGTGTGTGTGAAAATGGGAAAGTCATCCCCTTCAAATGCTCCCCTTCCTAGGGGGATGAGGAAGAAGATGGAGGGAGGGAGGGGGACGGGGAAGGAGGGAGGAGGGAGATGAGGTGGGAGGTCCGTCGTGCCCTGTCGCCCTTCGGCCCCCTCGCCTCCACCGTCCCTCGGGGCCCGAATGGATATCCACTGGGCTTCGGTTCGGCAGGGGAGAGGGCACGGTCGGGGCTTTGCGGGGGAGAGAGGAGCAAACACCCATGTTTTTGGAAAGGTCCGCGCGGATTTCTTGGATTATGCGCTGGACCCCGCAGGCGGCGCCTCCAGCACCGCCCCCGGGCGCGCTCCGCGCGCCAGAGAGAGGGGGCCCGGTGCCGACCCGAGGAGTCCGTGCGGACCCTGAGAGAGCGTCTGCTCATGCAGGGCCTCCCCTCGGGGCGGATCGAGGAGGCTCCTCCGCAGTTTTGGCTCCAGCTGTCTTGCGGCCACCAGTGCTGCAGTGCATGGCCGCTGGCACCCCAAAGTGGGCAGCGCAGGAGCCGGGGGGCATGCTCCCGAGTCGTAGCGCCAGCGCTCGCTTCCAGCCCCGCTCAGCAGGTCCAGTCAGCCCTCGGCTCGCAACTGCAACGCGCGAGGACGTGCGATTGGCGGTCCAGGAGGGCGCATGGCAGCTGCAGCGCCACGTGGATGCGCAGGTGCAGCAGCTGCTCGAAGCGGTGCACTCCCTGGAAGGATCAGTCCAGCGCCAGAGCGCGTTGCCGCACGCCACGAGGGGGCCGACGCTGAAAGCCGCTCCGCAGTCGCTTGAGAGCATGGGAGGTGCGGGCCCAGCTCACCAGCCGGTCTCCAGCGGGGAGCGCGAGACGGACGCCGCCCTCGGTGGAGCCGGTGGCCGACGCCCGCCAGACGCCTCGCGCGCGAGCCCGACGCTCCTCGGCTCCGCCGGTCGGTCTGCTTCCGTCTACAGCGTGCAGGACTCTGCGCCGGGGGGGCACAAACACATCCGCCGATTGCGGAGGCATACCGCGAGGGATCTCGCGCAGCGCGGGGGGAGGCTGGCGCCCAGCGCCGCTCGAGGTCCTGCGGGGGGGGGGGGGGCACGCCTCCGATCGGGGGGGCGTCCACTGGCCACCCCACGCAGCCTGGCAGTGCCGCTCCTGGGCCCAGGGTCGGTCTGGCCAGGAGCGGTGGGGCGGTCGGTCAGCGTCCCTCGATCCAGTCGGCGGCGAGCCCGGGGGATAGTGAGAGTGGGCGGGCCTCTTCAGAAGGCTCGGAAGTCCCCCGGCCCTCTGAGAAGTTTCCAGAGTCTTCCCCGCGAGGGCACAGAAGAAGCCTCTCGGAAGGCGCGGGGGGGCTCCAGAGAAGCCCCGCCTTCTGAGGAGGCCTTCTCCTTCTCGCTTCCTCCCCCCTTTGCTCGCCGCCGAACTTTCTGACGAAGGGGCTGCGGCATCGTTTTCAAGACGCGAATGGCTATGGCACCCCCTCAGAGGAGAAACATAGACCACCGCCACCGAGCATCCACTGGGGGGGCGACCCATGGACGGTGGTACGCCCGAGCGCCACCCAGGACTCAGGCGTGCTACCGCCCAGGGGTGGGTCCCCCCCAACGGGTTCTCGCCGCCGATCCAGATCGGCGGACGGGGACTCAGACCTCCGACGTCGTGATTTTTTAGCAAAGTCGACCCCCAGAGGTCTGAAAGAGTGCGTTTTGTGGCCGCTTGGAGGGTGGGTGGGTGGGTTGGAACCGGACCCCCTCCCCCTGGGTGGAGGGGGGGGTTCGAACCCCCCCTCATCCCTTCCGTGACGGAGGGGGGGGGTTCGAACCCCCCCCCCTTCCCCCTACTTCCTCTCTCCCTCTCCTCGGGCCGGCGCCGGCGTCGGCGGCGGCTGGCGGCGGCGGGGGGGGTGCTGTGGTGGTGGTAGTGGCGTTGGTGGAGGTGGTGGTGAGGTGGTTTGTGGTGGTTGTGTGGTGGTGGTGGTGGGTTGTGCTGGTAGTGGTGGTGGTTTGTGGCGGTGGTGGTGGTGTGGTGTGGTAGATTGTGGTGATGGTGGTGGTATTGGTGGTGGTGGTGGTGGTGGTGGGGTGGTGGTGGTGAGCTGTTGTGGTTGTGGTGGTGGTGACTGTGGTGGTGGTGGTTGTGTCGTGGTTTGGTGGTGGGTTGAGGTGGTGATGGTGGTGGTGGTCGTGGTGGTGGCGGTGGTGGTGGTGGCGTGGTGGTTTGTGGGTGGTGGTGGTAGTGGGCTGGGGTGTTGGTGGTGGTGGTGCTGCTGGTAGTGTGCTGGTGGTGGTGGTGGTGGTGGGTGGGGTGGTGGGTGGTGGTGGTTGCGGTGGTGGTGGTGGTTATGGTGGTTGTGTGGTGGTTTGTGTGGTGGTGTTGTGGTGTTGCTGGTGGGTTGTGGTGATGGTGGTGGTTGCGGCGGTGGTGGTGATGGTAGTGGTAATGGTGTGGTGGTTTGTGGTGGTGGTGGTGGTGGCAGTGGTGGGTTGTGGTGGGTTGTGGTGGTGGTGGCGTTTTTGGTGGTGGTGGTGGTGGTGGTGGTGAGGTGGTTTATGGTGATGGTGGAGGTTGTGGTGATGGTGAGTTGTGCTGATTGTGGTGGTGGTGGTGGTGGTGGTGGTGGTGGTGGTATGGGGGTCTGTGGTGGCGGTGGTGGTGGTGGTGGCCTTCGGCTCTTCCCGCCACTGTGTTTTGGCAAAGGGTCAGAGTTCCAACGGATGCCTCTTGAGGTTTCGTCAGAAGGGTCTCGGGGGCGTCTGAGGAGCATGCGAGGGCTCGATATGGCGATTTGTGTGTTCCTTCTGCGGCCTCTGGGCCCTCACTGGTCATCGTCGCTGCGTCCTCGCCGTCGGCGCTGCTGGCCGCCGCCAGCGCCAGGAGGGGGCTGGCGTTCGGAAGGGGCGTTCGGAAGGGGGTGGGGGGGTGGGGGGGAGGGGAGTCCCCCTCGTTCTGGTCGACGGCGCCGAGTGTTTGGGGGGGGGGGGGGGCACCCCCTGGTTTGAAACGCGCCGCCGAATGTTCCCAAGGCAAGCGCCCGTGAAACGTGCTCTCTCAGAGGTGTCGACCCCTTCCCCTGGACCGGTTTGTCATCCAGAGTTGTTTTTTGACGGCCCCGAGGCCCAACAAGGGCCCCCGGAGGCCGAAAATCGCGAGAAACTTCCCGTTGCGATTTTTTCACAACGCGAGGGGGTCTGGTAGAGGAAAGAGAACTATGCACATACACCGATTCTGGCCAGGCGCATCCTGAGCCCAGGATCGATGCATACGCCCGCTACCCTGGCCAGGAAGGTATATGCACCGATCCTGGGTCAAGGACGGGCCTTGCCAGGATCGGTGCATGTGTATAGTTCTCTTCGCCCGATCTGGGTTGTCCGTCGCTGTCAGCGCCACCTGCTTCGAAGCTCCCATGAACAACAGGCCCTCCAGGGTTCTCGAGCTTTCGAGAGCTCAAGGGGCTGGCAGCTCGAAGACCTCGAGCCGCTGGAGGGCCGAGGATGATGATGATGATGATGATGATGATGATGATGATGATGATGATGATGATGCTGATGATGACGATGATGATGATGATGGATGACGGTGATGGTGATGGTGATGATGATGACGACGAGGATGATGATGATGCTGCTGCTGATGCTGCTGCTGTTGCTGATGATGATGATGATGATGACGACGACGATGATGATGATGATGATGATGCCGATGATGATGCTGATGATGATGATGATGCTGCTGCTGATGCTGATGATGCTGATGATGATGCTGATGATGCTGATGGTGGTGATGATGATGATGATGAGGCGGATTATGAGGATGAGGATGAGGATGGGGATAATGATGCTGATGATGATGATACTGATGATGCTGATGATGATGCCGATGATGATTATTATGATGATGATGCTGATGATGCTGCTGATGATGATGATTATGATGATGATGATGACGCTGATGCTGCTGCTGCTGCTGATGATGATGATGATGAAGATGATGATGATGATGATGATGATGATGATGATGATGATGATGATGATGATGCTGATGATGCTGCTGCTGATGATGATGATTATGATGATGATGATGATGATGATGA
>CAUYUJ010004892.1:436199-482887 GCA_963575745.1 Prorocentrum cordatum | reverse complement strand
GAGGAGGAGGAGGAGGAGGAGGAGGAGGAGGAGGAGGAGAGGGAGGAGGGGGACGGGGCTACACCCCCTGGCGCGGAAGGACGAGAGCCTGGCCCAGGCCGGGCGCAAGGCGGGGCCCCTGCCGCCGCTCGGCGGCAGCTCCGAGAGCAACGGGGAGCGGCAGGCCCCGAGGCGCCGCCCTTCGGCGCGGCCCACGTACACGTCTCGGCGCAGCCGCTGCAGCGCGTCGGTGCTGGGCATCGATGAGGTTCAGGGGAGGTGGAATACCGCTACCCTTCCCTCGTTTTCCCCTTTTGGGGCCTCCTCGGAGGCTCTCGTCGCCTTCGCTGGATTCGCCTTGGAATTCTGGTCAGAACGCACCCCGGTAGAGGTCTGGGGAGTAGCGGTATCGGTACCTCTGGGTTGCCCCAGAGGTCTCGGGGCTCCAGAGACCCAGACCCCCGTCGCGCTGCGACAAAAATCGCGGCGGGAGGTTTTTCGCGATTGTCAGCTCCCGGGGGCCCTTGCTGGCCCCCGGGGCCGTCAGAAAACGATTCAGGATGACACACAGGTCCTGGGGAAGGGGTCGAGAGCTCTGGGGGTCGACGTTGTGACAAAAATCACGACGTCGGGGGCTGGAGGGATGGGGGTCAATGCAAGCGGGGGTCAGTTAGAGCGCGGGAGTTTGCAGGATCCTGCAGAGTTATGGGTGCAATGACCCGGGCTTGGGTGCAGGATCCTGCAGGATCCCGCAGGTGCAGGATCCTGCAAGGCCCGACTGACCAGGGCTTGCAGTGCACCGGGTCAATACGTCCCCCGAGGTCGTGGGCATCACCGATTCCGAGAGGGAGGCGGAGAGAGAGAAGGAGAGGCATCCGGGCGCAGCAAAGAGCCACAGCAGCAGTCACAGGTGGAATTCTCTGGAGGGGCGCCTCGGGGGAGAGCCGCCGACCTCGGCACGAGCTATCTTTGGCTGTGGGCTGTGGTCGGTTTGGCCTCCTGGGGCGTCCACATCGACCATTGCGAAGCTGGTTCCGGTGTTCTGATGAGTGTTGGCATGCACGAGACACCCCCCAGGGTTTTTCTCCGATTGGGTAGTGAGTGGTCGCTTGCTGTCCCCGCAAGGCAGGCCAAGCTGGGCCTATCCCACGCGCTGGGCATGGGCAAGAGTATCACCGGGCGGCGCTCGTTCGAGGAGATCACGAACAAGGTGAACGACTACCAAAGCACGGAGAAGAATTGCATCCAGCGGCTCGTCGAGAGCACCAGGTTCGAGCTGCTGTCTGCGGCTGTCATCCTCGCGAACGTGCTTACCATGGGTATCCAGGCGAACCTTCGCGTCCGCGACCCGCATCCGTCTTGCGACTTGACGTGGCACTTGGTGAACCTGTGCTTCAGCGTCTTCTTCGTCGTCGAGCTCGCTCTACGATTGGGGGCCTTCGGCCGGAGGTTCCTGCGGGGGAAGGACAAGGGCTGGAACCTGTTCGACAGCATGATCGTCGGGTGTGGTGTCCTCGAGGATCGGTGCCAGGAACATGCCCACTATACTATGTAATGCTTGTTCGCCACGTAGTGGCAAACGGCGCCCCAAACACAGTGTATATCTTTCTGGGTCAGCACCTGTCGCCCAGAGAGCCGTCATGGGAATGATGCACTATACGTTGCCCAGTGGCGTATCTGCGAGGCCCCATAGGATAGGGCCCTGATGCCTCTGTGTATATACGCGCGGTTTCCAGAGGAGCTCGTGCAGTGGTGCATAGTTCTGCAGGGCAAGTGCGACCCCGCCGAGGGCTTCGGGTCCTCCGCGCCCCTCGGCGGGGCCGGCATCGACGCCGTGCGCGTCGTCCGCGTGCTGCGGCTGATGCGCCTGGGGCGCGTGGTGCTCAGGGGCAACGTCAGGGAGGATACGTTGGCTCAGGGGGGGATGCATCGACTGGGGGGGCAAAAAAGTACACACCACCACCACCACCTCCCTCCCCCCTCCCTCTCGCTGGACAGAGGAGAGAGGAGGCATCGACGTGGTGGCGGTGTATATTCTTGGGGCCCCCAGCGGCCACACAAGGCCCATGGATCGTCGAGGAGGGCCCGGCGGCCCACCCCTCCCAGGAGCGTTCGGTTTCGCCACCGAGGGCCCGTCGCCGATTTTTGAGCAGGGGATCAACTACAGAACTGATTTGCCCCGGCGCATCTGGAAAGGAAGCAGCAAGACGTTCGTGGACTGCTGCGTATTCCTTCGGCGATTCGAGTACCTCTGTGGTAACGTCAATTCTGTACTTGATCTCCTACTCGAGATGTGTCGGCGGCGTCTCGCCGATTCCAGGTCGATGCTTACTCCCCTGTGCCAGCCCCCCGCTGTCGTTGCCCCCCAGGTGCGGGTGATGAACCACTTCTCCGAGCTCAGGATCATGGTGCGGTCGGTGCTCGTGTGCCTGGCGCCGCTGTGCTGGGCGTGCATACTGCTGCTGCTCATCCAGTGGTGCTTCGGCGTCTTCTTCTGGGGCCCCCCAACAGTATACACCACCACCACGTCGATTCCTCCTCCCTCCTCTGCCCTCCTCTTCCTCTCCTCTTTCCTCTGAGAGGGAGGGGGTGAGGGAGGTGGTGTGGTGGTGGTGGTGGTGGTGGTGGTGGTGGTGGTGGTGTATATTTTTGGGTCCCCCATCTTCTGCACGATCGCCGCGGACCACATCTCGGCCATGCTCGCCGGGAAGAGCGCGGCGGAGCAGGCCGAGCTGCTGCGGGGCCCCGAGGTGGCGGCTCTGAGTGCTTACTGGGGGTCCCTGTGGACGGCTCTTTACACCCTGTTCCTCTCCGTGACGAACGGTCTTCCGCCACAGAGCAAGGGATGAAACACCACCCAGACCAGACAATTGGCGTTTGCTAGACTGCCCTGGGTGTTTATGAAACGGCCCTGCCCACTTCGATGCCTTCTTTCCTCGCTCTTACGAGGCGACTTCGCGTGTCGGGGTGGTTATTATGGGGGTGGGTTTTCTGACCTCTGCCAGAACACAGACACGCTCCAATGGATTGTTCCTGGGCCTCAGGGGAGGGCGGCGGTTCACGCATTGCCACTGAGAGCCAGCGACTTGACACACCGCCACCCTGCATGAAGTACATGCGCAATTCGTCGGAGGGTGTCAGTGTATGTATGTTCGTGGCGTAGGTCTGGACTGGAGTCAGGCCGCCGACTCCATGAGCGGCATCGGGTGGCACCCTTACATCTTCTACATCCTGTACATCGCGCTTACGTCGTTCGCGGTGCTCAATGTCGTCACTGGGGTGTCCAGATGCCTGTGGCGAATGCCGCCACCCTGGCAGCCTGGCGCTGCAGCATCGAAGTCCATGCAGGATGGTTCTACCGAGCTATTCCCGAACAGGCTCAGTAGAACCGTTGTTTGGTTGGATGGGGGGCAGCGCTTCATTGCTTGGGGCCGCAAAGGGCGCGCTGGGACTTTGTTAGGGGGAGATGTCGTGGAAGTCTTGCGAGGAGGGCATCCGAAACAAATACCGAAATCGTATCAGGCAGCCAAGCGGCGTTCTGACGCGCCCTAGCGTGTCGACGGCAGGGTGGCGGATTTGTTGAGAACGCCATGAAGATTGCCTTGCGTGACCGCGACTTGCAGACCCAGATTCAGCTGGAACAGCGGAAGAAAATCATGGAAAGGCTTCTCAGCGTATTTAATGAAGCCGACAAGAACAGGGATGGAACCATAACGTGGGACGATTTCGAAACACACATTGGTGATCCAAAAGTACAGGCGTTCTTTAATCACCTCGAGCTTGGCGGTGCAGATGCGGGGCGGCTCTTTCGCCTGCTCGACCGCAACGGGAACGGCAGGGTGGATGCCGAAGAGTTTGTCACCGGCTGCCTGGTCCTGCGTGGAGGCGCCAAGACGATGGACGTTGCTGCCGTCATGCTGGAGCAGCAGATCTTCATGGAGTACTTCGCGGAGCAGCTCGACTTCCTGAGAGAGGCTGTGCAGGGCTGGCCCCAGCACGAGCCGTCCCCTGCGATCCACCACATGTCATCGGCATCCAGTTTCACGCCAGCCCTGAGGCCCACCTGCGGCAGTGGTGACATCATTGTCTGACTGGCAGCCACACAAGCGGAGCTGTCCACTGAACACCACAGGTCGTCGGGATCCAGTCTCATGCCGGCCCTGGAATTACCGTGAGGGTAAGTCAAGATATGGCACACAGGTGGGTACAACACGCTACCCAACATGGTTGCCGGGAAACATGAATGTAAAGCAAAATCTCAAGCTGTCCCTGACGCCCGCCGGGGGGGGTGATGAGATCACGGTCTGACGGGCAGCCACGCCAGCGCGGCGGCCACCACGCGGGATGCGGCGGAACGTCTTTCCAAGGTGCAGATTTGGTTCCGCTCGTCCGATGCTGAGAACTATCGTTTTGGGCTCCGTTCGTTTGAGAGGGGTCGTGAATGAGGAGGTTCAAGAGAAGGGGGAATGGAAAGGAGAGGGGGAAAATAATGATGAGGGGGAGGGAGATTTTCCATCAGCTGCGCCTCGTCGAGAGCCTCCAGGTACAGCAGGTTCGTGTCGTGCCGACCTCGGCGTTGGTTTCTGACACCGCGGGGATCCTCCAACCTTGAATGATCGGACGATCGTTCAACATCGGCCGATTCTGGGTTGCCGGCGGCGTTCAGCGTTGAACGCCGGCGGCGGGGTCGCCGCCGGTCGACACGACGCGAACCCACGGTCAACCCGCACAGTAAGGATGAGCGACTTCCCAAGGTTAGCCCTCCATATCCTTCCCATTCGGTTCATCCTTGGCCGTTTCTGCTGGCCGCGCCCCGCTCGCAAAGAGTCGACATGCCCTTCTAATGCCATTGCATCCTTATCGTATATGTACTCTTCTGGAGCCCCCAGCAACCCTCGAAAGTGGCGAGGTGGAGAAGGAGGAGGAGGAGGAGGAGGAGGAGGAGGAGGAGGAGGAGGAGCCTCTCGTCGCAGGCGATTTTTCTCCCCCAATCCCCGAGTTCCGCCCGGTAAGTTTGGCCGCTCAGAAAAGGGGGGAAGCCCTGGGGGGCTGTTCGGACGCACCCCTGTCTAGGATCAACGCCCCCCCCATCGTGTGTCCCAGGACTGGGCCCCAGATTTCTGGCCCATCCGAAAGCCTCTCCCACAGCCTGGGGTAGGGGTCGACATATCCCCTGTTGTCCTCTGACCTGCCTGGGAGGCCACTCCCCTTTGAGCAGGGACCGAGCGCCCCGGCATTCCTATAGGCCTATCACGAATCGGGGGCGGAAAAGAGGGGGGTGATGACTAGGGGGGGGTGGATATCATGGCGTGGGCCAAGATGTTTCCCCAGATCTCATGGCGCCTCTTCTTATTTCAGTACGTCCCTGGCCCCCCCGCTGGGCCGCGCACATGCCGCCCGTCATGATTTGCACCCCCACCCTTCTTGGACACCCCCCTCTTGGCCGCTCCCGAACGACATGCCCTTGGACCCCCAAACATGTTCTCATAACAAGAACATCGCTCTTAGAGCAGAAGCCCGATGCGTTAGAACAGGGCAGTCTGGGCCAGGCATGTTCTAAGAACAATGCGTGCAGACCACAACAGGGCTCTTCCAGCGGGCGAAGAACGGTATAACCAAAGCTGTTCCGTCACCGGGTGCGCTGCCCCAGGGCGGCTGGAAAGTTTATATCTTGACGTGCCGCCGTAAGGGTACAATCTTTCTAGCCGCCCTGGGGCAGGCGCCCCCGCCGAGTTGATCTTATACCGTTCTTCGCCCGTTAATTATCAGAACAATTTTTGGTGGGCCCATAGGCAAGCCAGGACGCTTCGCCACCGCTTGAGTCAGCCAGAGTGGCCCTTTGACGGCAAGGGCCTCCCGGAAGGCGGCCCCAAACCCCAAACATGTTCTTGTAACAAAAGCATCGCTCCTAGAACATAAGCCCAGTGTGTTTTTTTGACATCAACGCAAACGCCTCCAAAGCTTTGGACTGACCAAGGTAGCGAGCCAGCAGCGGAGGGTGATGCTGGCTCCCTGACACAGACAAAAAGTCTGAGTCATCAGCGAAAGTGAGCTCGAGAGACCGAAAGGGTCTCTGCGTCCTGGCGAAACAGCACAATGTGCACCTGCCGCAACATCTCTAAGAGAGGGGCAGGCACACAGGGCAAAGACGGACGCCGAGCTGCAAGCGCAAAGACAAACCAAATGCAGGGGTCCTGCAAATGGAAAGGCCATCTCGTACCGACTGCCCTCGGCTGTGCAAGAGGGACTACAGTCGAGACAGCGCCTCGCCACGAAAGCCAGATAGCCCCCAGCGGCGGAGGGCCGAGAAAGTGGGGCGAGCGAACGCACATACGCACGAGGACGCCCGCCCAACGCACACTACGGAGAGATGTTGGGGCCAAGAGCCCCAGGCTCAAGGCCGCGGCAACACCTAAACCCGAACCACAGTCGGGATGGGGCCACCCCCGTGCTCGGAGAAGGAAAGAAGTGCACCCAAGATGTGCTCGTACCTTCCCCCTGAAGCGGGGTGCCTGACACGCGTGCACGACGGACGCACGCACAACGAGACAGCACACAAACAAGGCTCCAAAGAACACAAAACGACCACCCACAAAAGGACGACGAGCCCGCAGCCCCTGGTGCAGCCAGCGCCAGGACGACCGACGGCCTCGCCCCAGATGTGGGGTAACACACGGAAGCCTGCCGAAAGGGTCAGACTCATCGGGCCGTGCTGTCATAAACGAAGAGAAAAGGCGTACCCACGCCAAGGAAAAAACCCGACCACCCACACAAGGACGACGAGGCCAGCAGTCCCTGGTGCAACCAGCGCCAGGACGACTGCCAACCTCGCCCCATATGTGGGGTATAGCACGGATGCCTGCCAAAAGGGTCAGACGCATCGGGTCGTGCAGGAAAGGCGAAATAGGAGGGCGTCCCTGCGCCACAGAAGCATCAATCCGAACTGTCCGACTCTTCCTGACGACGCCTCGCCAGGAAAAAAAAGGCTTGTTCTGTCGCGCTTGATGGGGTCCCTGCCTCATCTCTTGCTGAGGGGCCTCCGACGCAACTAGACCACTCGAGCTGGAAGCCTGCACAGGCACCTCTGAAGCCCCATCGGCGAGAGCAGCGAGGGCAGCAGCAGAGTTGAAACACTGGATCAGGCCTTCAGTGTCCACCGTAACACCAGACATCCTCAGTTGATACCTGGGGTGGAGGCCTTTGCACAAATATTCCCAACCCTGCTTGCACGCACGCGAAGGAAGCGAAACACATTGTTTTTCCGAGTCCACGAATATGGCCTCCGCAGGTGAGGCACTTACATCTAAGACAAATGAAGAGCACAGAATTGTCAGAGCACGGAAAGGCCACCGTTCGATGGCCTAAGGCGTCCTGAGAATCGGCGTGGACTAAAGAGGACCGAGAGCAGGAACCTGGAGCTGGCTTCGAAAACGAACGGTTCCCCCTCAAACAGTGAGCGCACCTCCAGATTCCGCCCCACGACCTCCAGTCGTGCCCTGGCACCTCCTTCTTCGGACTCTTCGCCTCAGGGAGTCTGCAGACCCCATCTAAATCCACAGGAGGCCACAGAGGGAGCACATGCACTGCAACGTTCAAGGTGGCCCTCGCCAAACTCACAAGGCGATCGGCCTCCTGCAAGAGGGAAACATCCGTGGGGTGAAGGCGGACCGCATGCTTGGCACCCACGTCGGCGTGGTGGTTGCCAAGACGGCGCCACCGCTCCTCAGCAGAAATCCCAGGCGCGTCCATGTCAAGGTGGGCCGCCACCTTGGTACAGGCCGCAATCCCCGAGACCTGACCGTGCACCTGAAGAAAAGCCCTTGAATACATACGCTTAGGAGAGAGCTGCAGCTGTTTGTCAAGCGCAGCAGTCTGGACCACATTACTGCAATCTGAATACACATGGCATTCAGAAGGATGGGTCGAAATCACATTGGCCCACGTGAACGCACTGAACTCAGCACTCTGAGGAATCTGAGGGTAAGGGCCCCGAACAGGGGCCCTCAGCTCGGCCACAAGATCACCCGAATTGTCGGCCATGCAGACGGAAGAGCCAGCCCAAGACAGCTCCTTGACAGTATGACGGGAGCATGAACCGTCCACAAGGAGGGACCCCCAGACTCTGTTGCTGACAGGGGCTCCGTCAGGGTCCGTCTCAGGCAACTTATGCCAGATCAGGGCCGGACCATCATCTTGCTCATCAGACGTCCGAGGGAAAGAGTCGGCGGGGTGCCGAAAGGCGCCAGATATAAAGACAAAAAGCTCGTCGTCATCTCCAGACGCCTTAGCAGACAGGGCGGCCTCAATCACCTCACTGTCAGTAGCCTCAAGCCTAGCGGCAACAGCCTCAGGAAAAGGGCATTCCCACAGACGATGGAAGATGGTGTCGTTAGCCCCGCAATGAACGCAGCACGGATCGACATCGTACCCGGGGAACCTGGCACGATCATGAGTCATGATGGCCTCCGTGGAGAAGGCTCTAATCCTGGCCTTCTGAAGGGCCGTATAACGCTTGCTACGAGGAGCGATAGATTCCTTGACGACGTCATAACACAGACGATGAGAGATACCGCGACTGGCAGCAGCATCTCTTTCCAACATCCTCAGGTACCCCGCGCGGACCAGGGGCCCTTCAAGAGCAGGCGAGAAAATCCCAAGGGGGGTGGATTTCCTGAAGTTAGACATACTCCACCCTAACCTCACAAGAGACATCCTCATGGCAGTGATCGGCCCAGCCACCCTTCCCCAACTACAACAGGGGTCGAAAAAATGGCAGACCAGGCAGTCCTCAAGGTGGGCAGGGGAATCGCCCAGCGGAAAGCACCAGTCTGCCTGGGCCAGGTCTCTTTGCTCCATCTGAGAATCGGAGCCGTGGCCGCGCGCCATGTCGGGTCATTGTCCAGCAGGGCGAGCACCGTGAGAGACCCCAGCCGATTGTGAGGGCGCACAACACTAAAGAGGCGTCGGCGCAGCAAGCTAAGGTCGTGATCGCTTATGCTCGCGGCTTCCGAGCCGTACGAGGCCCCCACCAGGGGCCCTGCTGAAAAGACCTTTCAGGCAGAAGACCGTGTAAGCACTTTAGCCTGCCGCACTAGGCGCCGCGCCGCTCTGCCAGCCTTGGCGAGCCTGGCCTTCATCTTGGCCGAACGTCCAGCAACTCTAACAGCGCGGCCTGCCGAGTAGTCAACTCCATGGTTGACCGCTGAACCTGCACAGTGCTGACGCAGATGGCTGAGACGAGAAAGCACCTGAGATCCAACGCACTTAGAGCTGGAAACAATGGCCGTTCTTTTCAAGAGCGAAGGAGCACCCGAAAACTTCCTGAACGACAGCGTCAAGTGCCTGGGCCCCTCGAACGATCGAGTCGATGGCGACTTTCGGGGGGGCCAGTCGAAGACAAATCTTGATCATCAATGTAGACGTCCAAAGAAGCAGAAGGCGAACGGGGGATGCTGCCGTACCCTTCCATACAATAGACACGGATGAGGGTGGTGGCCATAGAACAGCCAGCGATGATGCCGTTGACAGAGGAATAAGGGCCCTCGAGCCAGCCTCCCAAGCTGAGGAAGCGACCAACTTTGCAGGCAAAGATGCTGAGCCTGGCAATCACCATCGGGAAACCGAGCCTTCGACAACGGTCGTCTAAGCGCTCAAGGTTAATGTTCTCGTATAATTTAGAGAAGTCGAAGAACATGCTGCAACTGGCTTCGCCCTGAGCAACTCCCGCCTCGGCCGTCGCAGCCTGGCGCCAAACAACGTCGGCTGCTCCCCGATGTTGGCCAGCAGCCCAGTACTCACGGGGGTGGGCCAACTCCCAGGCAAGAGCCAAGGGTCGCCTGCAGCGCCCCCACACCCTGTACCAGGAGCAGAACGCCCCTATGGGTCCGTAGCCCCCAGTCGGTTTCGGCAACAGCGCCAAGAGAGCCACAGAAATCTGAAGGGGGCAAAACGCCCAAAGCCTCCATGGGGCCGAAAAGAGCTCACAAGCAGGCCAGACAGGGATCAGAAAGGAGCGAGAAGTGCCTGCAATGGAACCCGTCCACCGAGACGGTAGACGCAGTTTTGTACGACTTCGAAATGTCCCTGATTTCTTGGGCACCCAACCGGGGAAGGCTTTCCAGCCTCTCACAGGCCGACTCCGCTCCCACCCCAGGGCCCCGCAACGAAGCAAAACTGTCCCTTTTCAGCTTTAAGCAAAGAGAGGGGGTCAGGAACAACGCTGCCAGCGGCCGAAAGGGTCGAGCTGGCCACCCACGGGGCGGGGTCCCTAAGGCGGGCATGGACTCTTTTCGCTCCTGACTGCACTCCGACATTCAACCAGGCCTTCCAATCAGAACGGGCTTTGGCAAGGAACTTCGAGTCGGCGGCCTGCGCGGCCTCGTGCACCTGGGTGTACACGTCAGCAAAGGAGTAGGGGTCAACCGTGCGCGTCACAGCCTCCTTCACCCAGCTGAACAGTGGTGCATAATCGGCCTTAGCGTTGTGAGTGGACTGAGGAGGCTGCAACAACAGGGCCTTCAAAGTGCCAGGCATCAGAGCGCCCGCTCTGAGGGAATGAATGTAGGCTTTGAGCTGCTGACCGAGACAAACAGTCGACAGATGAGACGGGTGCCGCGCCTGGCTGTCTTTGGCAAGGACCGACTTCCACGCAAGTTGAGGGCCCAACCCTCGGGGCCAATATTTGACGGGAGCCTCGCCAACAAGCGGAACAAGCTCCTTCTCAGCCAGGTCCGCCCAACGCTGGTAAAGGGGGCCAAGTAACGACGCAGCCTCATGAGGCCTGCCCTCGTCGACGTGGTGGAAAGCAGCATCAGTGAGAAGCTGGGCCCCAGACCACGCGGGGGGGGGGCAGGGGGCAGGTCCGATGACGGCCTCGCACGGCAGGGGGGGCGGCCGTCGGAACGAAAGAGCTTTCAACACTCCGAGCTGCTTAAAGAACAGCAGGTCCGAGGCGAGAGCTCCGTGTCCAACCTCGTGTCAATCCGTTCAATGGCCTTGCTGAGGCCTCCTGACACCACGAAATTGTCGAAAGTGGAAGGGGCCCAGCGGGATAGTGAGTCGGCACGCTAGGCGCAATCAACGCGCCTCGGAACTCCTGCACGAAGTCGGTGCCTCGGAGCACTTCAGGGTCCACGTTGAAGCCCGCGCCAAGAATCCAGGGTCTCGCAGCCGTGGACAGCACCGCCCCCAAAGGCGAGAGCAAGCTCAAGTTCCCGTCAGAGAGGCCATCCGAATGGTGAAGGTAGGCGGAGGCCGCCAGGAAAGGGGGGCATCCAGGAATCTCGAAGGGGCAAACCAGGGCGCGCCCACTGACGACCTGCCCACAAGGCACCTCCAGACACCCCAACCAGGAGCGCACGAAGATGGCGACACCCCCCGAGGAATCCCCCACCTCCGTGGCCGTGGCAGGCGACCACACACTTGTCCAGCCACGGCGGAGACACCAGGCACTAGGCTGCTTGATATCTTCAGCTCGAATCAAACGGTGCTCTTGACAGAGCAGAACATGCGCACCAGTGCCTTCAATCATACTGCGCACACGGCCCCAGGAGTTGCAATTGATGGCATGGGCCCTGAGGGAGACGGAATCGACCTGGACGGCCGCATCATCAAAGCAGGCCTGATGAGTCCGAGCTCCTTCGCCAGGGAAGCACAGGCCAGCTGGGCCAGTGCCCGCGCGTTCTGAGACCACAAAACGAGCTTTTCGAGCAAAAGGTGGCGACTGCAGACCATGTCGAGTCACCTGGTCCACCGACGGCCCAGGCGACCCAAGATCGTGACTGCAAGGAACCAGACACCCAGACGCAGGCTCAGGGCTGCCAGAGCCCCCCCACCACAGACCGCGGTGGGCGCAGGTAAAGGCAGCCTGACCAGCGTGGTGCGACAAGGAGCTGTCTTGTCCAGAGAGAGCACAGAATACACCTCCGCGGGTCGGGCGAACGAAACAGGAACCTGGCACTTCCGAAAGAATGATGGGCACTGGTGGTCGGTAGCCTCCGAAACTGCTGAATCCACACGAGACAGAAGGCCACGCCATCGAGTTGACGGTTGGACGCTCTGAAAAGATTTCAACCTCTGAGAGCACGAATCGACAGAGGAGGAAGCGAAAACCAGAGGGAGGCCTCGCTTGCGCCAAAGAGCCACCTGAGCCGCAGAGCGGCCAAACTTCACCGAAAAAGTCTTGCCCCCCTGAAGTTTACCGTTGTCCGAGCTGGCGGCCAACCAGACCATCTCGAGCGACCAGGATCCCGGAAGACCGAGGCCAGAGATCCCAGGGCCCAGAAAAAAACTCAAGACACGCGGGCTCCAGGAGGGGCTCAAGCAGAGGCAGTGCCAGCGATCCTGTCAGCACGCGCCCTGGTACTTGACGGAGCTGGAGGGGAAGCCGACGCCGATGCCGCCTGCTCAGAGGCAGCGCGAGCTGGAGCAGGTCCTGCCTCTGGGTGGTCTCCACTGCTGGTACCAGTCGCTGAAGCCTCATCCTTGCCAGTGCCTGCTGCAAGGGGTGGCTGTTCAGCTGGAACTCCAACACACTCGACCGCCGCACCACCTTCCGTCTTCCGCTTTTTGGCGATGCGCTGAGACAGCTGCTTGTGTTCCTCACGCAATGTATCCACTTTCGCTTTGGCTTCAGCAAACAGGGAGCGCGCCATGTCCGTGATGCCTGACTTGAAGAGGTCCACTCGATCGGCCAACTGCTTGGCCTCGTCAGGTGAGAGCTGCTCATCGTCGGTAATCGTGAAACAGTCTCCCACATCAAGGTCAAACATCTGCGAGAAGCGCTTCTCGTCCAGCAAGTTCTCCAGGCAGAGCTTCGTGCCAGAGGCCGTATCCGACTGAGGGCCTGTGCACGGTAGCTCGTCATGAAGGCGCCGAACGAGCTCGCCATGTTCACCTTCGGCCTGCTCCAGGTCGCTGCCCAGTGTGTTCAAACAGAGCAGTCTCGGCCAGAATGTTCTAAGAACGCTGCGTGCGGACCGCAGCAGGGTTCTCATAACATTCCTTGGTGGGCCCATATGACAGGCAAGCCAGGACGCTTCGCCACCGCTTGAGTCAGCCAGAGCGGCTCTTTGACGGCAAGGGCCTCCGGAGGCCGAAGGCGGCCCCAAACCCTTCGTGATGAGCTCGCCGCAACGCGAAGCGCTTCGGGCACACCGCCATACGATTAAATCGGGCCTGCCCCCCTGCATGCAGAAAAGTCAAACACAGTCGAAACATAGTATGGGGACGATTGTTTGAGCTTTCTTTTGGGGGGGTATTTCTGAATATGCTTTGGGTATTTTTTATGTTTCGCACAAGATTCCCCTGTAGGAGGACATACCCGACCTAACCATACGAGGCCTCCAAGTCGTGTGTACGCCCTCTCCCCCTCTCGCGCGCGCGTCCTCTCCGATCAGTTCTGGGGATTCTCTCTTGCTCGCCTGCTTCGATGGGGGGGGGCCAGGGCCCTGGTGCTTTATCAGCTCCCGGCCAGGCCTGGAGGGCAGTGCGCACCACCCAGTTCCCTGACGTCGTGATTGTTTCGCAACGTCGACCCTCAGGGGTCTCGACCCCGGGGGAGCGGTTTCTCATCCCGAGTCGTTGTCTCATGGTCCCGAGGGTGTGGTGAGGGCCCCCAGGGGGCCGAGAGTGGTCGAAAACCTCGACGCGAGGGGGTCTGGGCAGGACGCCTCGCCACTGCTCCGCCCCCCGCCCGTGCGCGCGCCGCCCGAGGGAGTTCCCGCAGCCGCGCTGGGCCCGAGCGGCTCCGAGCGGCCGCCGGCGGCCCGTGCGCGGCCCCTGCTTCACCGGGGCCGCCAGGGGGCCGCGGCCGCCGGATCGCGGGGTCCCTCGTCTCGGTATCGTTTCACCAGTCCCCATCTCCATCCTTCAGAGGAGAAATAGGTACCCATACCGCTACCCTCCGCCCGTTCTCCCCTTCGTGGGGCCTCCTCGGAGGCCCTCGTCGCCACCGTTGGATTCGCCTCGAAATGCTGGTCAGAACGCACCCCGGGAGAGGTCCGGGGAGAAGCGGTATCGGTACCTTTTGGTCTCCCCAATCCTCATCCCCTTCGAAGCCCTTACACATTGCCCCCCCCAGTTGGGGATGCGCCCCTGAGGGGCGCATCCCCAACTGGGGGCCTCGAGACCCGAAGGGAACGGCCTGTATCCCCATCCAGGGGGGTAAATCGGCCAGTGGGGCCCGGGCCACGCCGCTGGGGATGGGGATCGGTTAAACGATACTGCTCGTCGCAGCTGGGCGGCGCGCAAAAGGGGGGCGGCGATCAAGCGGGGGGGCCAGGGAGGGCTGCAGCAAGGCGCCAATCGGGGGAGGGGGCCCTGACGGGGCCCTTCCGGGCCCCAGGAGAGACCGCTCGGGCCCGAGGAGGGTGCGCATCGAGGGCTGCAGAAAAGGGGCTCTTGCAGGGCCCCTAAAGGGGCCCTTGACGGTCCCAAAAGGGGCCTTTCGGGCCGAGAAGTGCGCCCTTCTTCCCTTCCCCCCCCTTACCATGTATCGCACGCCTGTTAAGCGACGCCCGGTCGCGGGGGGGCGCTCCCCGGAAAAGTGCACCTCCATCCCCTCCCCCTCCACAGTTGTCGCTCCCCCCCGATTGAGGGACGCCCAGTCGCAGGGTTGGCGCGCCGCGGCGGGCACACCTCGTGGAGATGCAGGCGGGCCTCATGGAGAAGCAGGCGTCGGTGGTTCAAACCGGGGAGCGTAGGACGCGAGTGCGCCGGAGCTCGGGTTGCCGAGGCTCTTTTTGACCATCGCGTCCTGGGTTTTGACGGTCCAGTTTTCGTGGGATGCTTGCCGCGGGAGCTCGCGCCAGATTGCGGGCTGCGTCTCGTCCTTTTGAGGACGGCCCCGACAGGCCACCCCGAGTCCCCCGAGCCCGAGTCTCGCGTCTCCCCGATCAGACACAGATGGGGTCCTGAGGGATGGGGTCCCAGGGGTGGGAGGGGCTCCAGGGGCGGATTGGCAGAGCTTGAGGCACCTCGCCCTGGGGGCCCCATCCCTCAGCAGGACCCATCCTTGAGTCGCCGGAGGCGGCCAGGGTCCTCGTGGCGGGGCGCGGGCAGCCCCTGGCGGCGGGCTCGGGCCTGTCCGCCGCGGGGGCCATGAGGCCGCGGGGCGTGCCGGAAGGAGGGGGCGGCCCCAGCCCGAGGAGGCCCGAGCTCGTCTGGAAAGGCCTGGGCGCCCTCCTGGGCACCCCATCGCGAGGCCTCGGAGGGCCCCAGAGGCTGCAGAGGGAGGGGGAACGCTGGGGGCCATGGGGCCAGGGGCGGCGCCAGAGGGGCTGCCTTTGGAGGGGGGGGCACTGATCCTCGACTCGCCCGCCGGTTGTGGCTGCGGGTCCCCCACCCTGCCTGGGAACGTGCGGTCTCGCACTCGGGGCCCTACCTCGCCGATCTACCAGCGATGCGTCGACGATTCATCCAGGCCAATTCCAGGCCTCCCAGATGGGGTCCGAGTAGATGGGGTCGGAGGATCGCGCCGCATCGCCAATGCATCGGCGATGCGGCTCGATGTGGAGTCCGATATCGTCCACGCCGACGTCACAGGTGCATCGCCGACGTCGCCGGTGCATCGCCAATGCATCGGCGATGCATTGGCGATGCGGCGCGATTTTCCGACCCCATCCGCTCGGACCCCATTTAGGAGGCCTCTAACCTCGCCGATATACCGGCGATGCATCGACGATTCATACTGGCCAGTGCCCTCCCCCAAACCCCAGACTTCCAACGTCGTGCTTCTTTCGCAACTTCGGCTCCTGTAGCTCAGTCGTGCATGTCGAGGAGGAATCTTCAAACTTGTTTACGCTTCGCGAATCCCAACCAGCCCATTCAGACGCCCTGCCCATGAGAGCTGTCTGGTAATGGAGAGAAGAGACACATACTTATAGTGAAACAGAGCGTGCAAGGAGGGGAGAGGAAGGAGGATGTTGAGTCATCTTGGAGGTTATCTTGGAGCAATGGAGGCCTTCTTGGAGCTACGGGGCTGTATTGGGGGATATTCGGGTCCTCTTGGAGCTCTTTTGGGGCATCTTGGGGCCCTCTTGGCGCTCTTTGCGGGGTCGTGGTGTCCTCTTGAGGCTTTTTTGGGTCGCCTTGGGGTCCTCATAGGGGCCCTCTTGGGGCTCTCTTGGGGCCCTCTGGGGAGCTATGGAGCGCCTCCTGGGAACATCTTGGAGACCATCGATCAGCGGAGGGGGTGTCACCGATTTGCCTTAGCCTCTTGGGGCGCTCTTGGGGCCTTCTTGGGGCGATCTTGGGCGCTCTTGGAGCTCTCGTGGGCCATCTTAGGGCCATCTTGAGGCCTCAAAAGCGCATCGGAAGCGAAAAGGCGAGAATGCAACCATTATCTTTTCCGTAGGTTTTGAAGGATTTTGGCTTCTCAGGGAGGTCTTGAGAGGGGTCGCCAAAAGCACCTGGAACGTGGCCCTCTGAGCCATGTTGGGCTTTCTTGAGCGATCTTGTAGGCTATCTTGGGTTCTCTGAGGCCCACCCTCTAACACCTCGCGCCCCCCCCCGTCCAGGTCCAGGGGAGGGGGTTGGGGGAGGGGTAAACCCCTCCCCGAAGGGTAAGAAGGGTTTGTGGAAGAGGAAAGAAAGACATCGTTAGACCACCTGTCGCCCAGAGGGCTAGTGGGAATGTCAAACATAGTGTGTGGACCATTTCTCGTGCCCTGTTGACTATTTTTCCCTACCTAGGCTCTGCCTAGAAGGGTTCTTACTCTCTAGCTTAAAGGGGCCGAGCAGTGGAAAGCGCCCCGGGCGGTTCCCCCAGCCCCCTGGGAGCGGTTCCCCCAGTCCCCTGGGAGCTTTCGCTTTAGCTTTAGCTTTAGCTTTAGCTTAGCTTTAGCTTAGCTGTAGCTTTCGCTTTCGATTTAGCTTTAAGTTTAGCTTTAGCTTTAGCTTAGCTGTAGCTTAGCTTTAGCTTAGCTTTAGCTTAGCTTTAGCTTAGCTTTAGCTTCGCTGTAGCTTCGCTGTAGCTTAGCTTTAGCTTAGCTTTAGCTTAGCTTTAGCTTAGCTGCAGCTTAGTTTTAGCTTAGCTTTAGCTTAGCTTGAGCTTAACTTTAGCTTAGCGTTAGCTTAGCTTCAGCTTAGCGTTAGCTTAGTTTTAGCTTAGCTTTGCCTTAGCTTTAGCTTAGATTTACCTTAGCTTTAGCTTCGCTTTAGCTTCGCTTTAGCTCTGCTTTAGCTTAGCTTTCGTTGAGCTTTAGCTTAGATTTAGCTTAGCTTTAGTTTAGATTTAGCTTAACTTTAGTTTAGCTTTACCTTAGTTTTAGCTTAGCTTTAGCTTAGCTTTAGCTTAGCTGTGGCTTAGCTTTAGCTTAGCTTCAGCTTTGCTTTAGCTTAGCTTTAGCTTAGCATTACTGTCGCTACTAATGCTGCTTTCCTAGGGGCTCCAACTCCTAGGTAGGGTCGCACTGGGATAATTTTTCTTCCAGGAGGACATGCCCGACCCAACCCTGAAGGCCTGGGCCCCTTCCCCGGGATGGGTTTTCCACCCCGAGTGGTTTTGCGACGCTTGGCCCCAGATCTTGGTCAGGGCTTCCTGAGGGCGAAAGCAGCCCGACACCCTTTAGGCCTCCCAGATGGGGTCCGAGTAGACGGGGTCGGAGGATCGCGCCGCACCGCCGATGCATCGATGATGCGGCTCGATGTGGAGTCTGGGTTTCCCCACGCCGACGTCGCCGACGCATCGCCGACGTCGCATGTGTGTCGCCGATGCACCGCCGATACATCGGCGATGCATTGGCGATGCGGCGCGATCCTTCGACCCCATCTACTCGGACCCCAACGGGGAGGCCTCTAAACCCTCAGTCGTGATTTTCGGTCGCGGCGCGAGGGGGTCTGGGTCTTGCCCAAGGGGGGAGAGAGCCGGCGGGCACCCACTATGCACCCGCACCGATCCTGGCCATGCTCATCCTGAGTCCAGGATCGGTGTATGCGCCCTCCCCTGGCTTGGGCAGGAGAGCATCGACACCGGTCCTTGTAGGCGTGTAGTTGGCACCCTCCCAGGGAGGGGGGTCCCAAGGGGAAGTATACACCACCACCAGGCCCGCATAAGGCCCGGCCAGGAGCCGATGGGGCCTGGCCCCCCATCGAAGCAGGCGAGCAGAGAGAATCTCCCTAGCGGATCGGAGAGGACGCCTGCGAGAGAGAGAGAGAGAGAGGGTGAGTACGCACGACGCTTCCGAGAGCAGCATGGCCCAGAGGGGGGCTGGTGGGGGCCTCGTATGGCGGTGGTGTGCCCAGAGCGCTTCGCGTTGTGGCAAGCTCACGGCGAAGGGTTTGAAGCTCGCCTTCGGCCTCCTGGGGCCCTTGCCGTCAACAGGCCACCCTGGATGACTCAAGCAGTGGCGAAGCGCCCAGGCTTGCCTACAATGAATTAGGCCCACCGAGGAATGTTCTAAGAACCCTTTCTGGTCTGGACGCAGTGTTCTTAGAACAGTTCTGGCTGAGACTGCTTTGTTTTAACCACCGGGCTTATGTTCTAAGAGCGATCCTTTTTATAAGAACACGTTTTGGGTTCTGAGGACATTACGTGGTAGGCCTATAGGACTGCCGGGACGCTCGGTCCCTGCTCAAATGACAGAGTCCGCCCTTGGGAAGGGGTCGAGGGTCCGCAACCCTGTGCGAAGGGGAAGGATCGCTGGAAGGGATGTTCAGCTCGACCAGCGCGGACCTCCACTAGCTGATGCATACGGCTTCGTGCCGTGTTTTTTGGCTCTCTGGAGGCTGCGGAGCTGGGACGCCAGCCCCTCTCCGACGCCTCCCGCCAAGGCCTGGGCGTCCCCGACGTCGACGGCGACGTCGGCGGCGGCGGCGGCGGCGGCGGCGACAATCCCAAGAGGTCTCCAGAGGAGGTCCCCAGAGGCTTCCGAAGGTCACCAACAATTGAGAGGGCCAAGGGCCCAGACATCCGGCCAGGTGCTTCTCCATTGCGTGGCCCCAGAGCACTGGTCAGACCCCTTCCCTGGGGGCAGTTTTTCGTAGACGAAAACTGACCCCAGGATCCAGGATCCTGGATCCAGGATTCTGGATGGCCCCAGGGCATTTTTTCGTCGACGAAATCTGCCCTGGAACCATCAAACATGGATCCGTGTCTGATTGTCCCAGGGCCTCGCCACGGCCCCCAGAGGCCGAGCTCGGGGCAATGCGCAGGGATGGAAGCCATGTAATCGTCGGCGAGCTGGGGATGCCATGATCCTCAAGCCTCGAGCCTCAATCTCGTTGGCGAAAACATACCCGTCTTCGCGGCCTCGCGGGCTGGGCCCCTGGGCCGCGACCCCGCGGAGCCCGCACGTACGCCCCGCCGGAGCCTACGCGTACGACCGCGTATGCACAGGATCGCACCCCAGAATCCAGACCGCGAGTGCGCGGATACAGACACAGTCAACCCGCATAGTCAGGATGAGAGCGACTTTCCAAGGTTACCCTTGCATCTTTACCCCTTCGGCCCATCCTTGTCGACTTTCGCTGGCCAGCCTCGTTCGAAGAACCTTACACCATGGCCCTCCAGGGCCCTTGCATCCTTATCGCGCACCCTACTTGTACGGGTTGGCTGTGCGCTCGCTGCTCGCGGCAAACCCCGAGGAGAAGGCGGAGGAGGAGGAGGAGGAGGAAGAGGAGGAGGAGGAGGAAGAGGAGGAGGAGGCGGGGCAGGAGGAGGAGGAGGAGGAGGAGGAGGAGGGGGAGGGGGTGGAGGGGGGGAGGGAGGAGGGGAGGGGGGAGGGAGGAGGGGGGAGGGAGGAGGGGGGAGGGAGGAGGGGGGAGGGAGGCGACGACGCGCGGAGGCCCGGGCGTCGCCGCTGCTCTCGGCGCGCCGGGCGCGGGTCGTGCACCCCGCGCCCGCCAGCGGGGCGGAGCGCGAGGTGGCCGTGGCGGCCGCGGGGCTGGGGCCGAAGTTCGGGTGGCAGGACGTCCCGGGTCGGAGAGAACCCAAACCTCCAGCCTATGCACAAGTTCATTCGAGTTTTTGTTTTTGTTATTGTGGTTGTGGTTGTGGTTGTGGTTGTGGTTGTTGTGGTTGTTGTTGTTGTTGTTGTTGTTGTTGTTGTTGTTGTTGTTGTAGCATCAATATTCTCAATGTAGATATTTATCATATATAAAGCAAGCGTTTACATATATTAGTCTTATATATATATATATATCAGTTGTTTAACTATACTCTATTAAGACAGACATGTTCACCATCTGGGGGCCCTCGCTGGGCCCCGGGACTGTCAAAAGGCGACTCAGGACAAAAAGTGAGTCCTAGCGAATGGGTCGACACTTCTCGGGACTGTGTATGGAACAAAACAACTTGGCATCGCTCGGACGTGTGCAGTTCTTCTCGGCGTGACCGTCGAGGAGCATTTTTGTTCAGCCTGCGAAAAAATGCATGCACGAAGCCGAATGATGCACAGCGAATGGACGTCCGAGCGATTGCAAGCGATACTTCCGATGTGTGGAAGAAGTCAAGATTTCCCCGCCTTTCCCTGGTTGCTGCCCGTGTATAAGCTGATGTTCTCTGGCACGCACGTGCAAGATCTTCACGGCCTGAGCGTGCTCCTTCGCCCGTTGCTTCCCTCGGCCACGCGCAGAGCGGGGTATGGGGGTGGGGGGAAGCCCTCTTAGAATACCCCTGCTTCTTGGAGGGCGCGGGCCTTGGCTGCAGATGTTAAGACCTGCGCCTTCTAAGACGCAGCCTTCTTCTAAGAAGTCTTCCCCCCCCCCCTCCTCCCCCCCTGTGCGCGCCGCCAATTCCGCTCTTTCTTGCTCCCCACTGCCCAATTAGGCTCCGAAGCGTCCCTCGGCTGTCGCGACCGCGTCGTGGACCCACGTCTGGCAGAAGAGGAAACTCTTCCGATACCGCCACCCCACTCTTGTCACCAGGGCTGGCTTCGCCTCGAAATCCTGGCCAGAACGCCCACCTGGGGAGGTCCGGGGAGTAGCAGTATCGGTATCTTTTCGCTTCCCCATGCTGGGGGCCCTCATTCGTACGATGTAGCTGTCAATGGATATTGCAACTCATTAGTGTGATTTTGTTGTGTTTTTCCCCTCTCCTCTCCCCGCCCTCCTCCCTCCCTCCTGCTCGCCTCCTCCAGCACGCGAGCGCTGCTGATCACCCTCCAGCGCCATTTGCACAAAGGTTGCTGGTGGTCGAGCTTCGAGGCACACGTGCAGGTGGTGTTTCTTTTGCCGATGCGCCGTCCAGGCGCTGCTCTTGAGTGAGAGAGTGATGCTGGGCGTCGAAGAGGGGCCCGAGACGAAAGCCTGGACCCCTGGGAGGGGTGTCCAGGCCTCCGCGCGGGCCGAAGGCTCGGGGCTGCAGGACGGCTCGACTGGACGGCAGCCCGGGGCTTTCGACCGGGGGTTTGGCACCGCTCCGGCGTGCGCATTTTGTCTCGGCGGGCATCCTCGAGGAGCATCCTGGATCATCCTGCAGCGCAAGCGCGCGCGAGACCGCAGAAGGCACGGGGAGCGGACGTCCGAGCGCTGGCAGGCGGGGGTGTGCGGGGCAGCACCGATGCCCACTCGCCCTTGTGTCGCCGATCGGGGCCCGGGTGCCCCGCCCCGCGCGGGGATGCGGGCGGTGCCGCTCTCGGGAGACCGTCGCCGGTCTGCCTGCGACGTGCCGCCGATTTCGCGTCGATGTCCCCTTCTCTCTGGGCGTCGGTCGGGCACGTCCCTCTACAGGAGGAATAGTCCTTAGCCTGGCGAAGGGCCCAACCATCTTCAATTGTGAGTGCCGCAGTGGTGAATACCGCCTCTTGTGGAGCTGCCCAAGGGGCCATGACACGTGCGACGTGCACGCCGAATAAGAACGCGTGAGGCGTGTGCCTGATCGGGTGCGGGTACGCCATGTGGACCCTGCTGCGTCGGTGGAGCTCCCTATAGGGCCACGAGACGTGTGAGGGGTGCGCCTAATCGGGCGCGGGTACGCTATGTGGACCCTGCCTCTGGGACCTTCGGCGGAGCTCCGTATGGGGCCACGAGACGTGTGAGGTGTGCGCCGAATCGGTCGCGGGTACGCCATGTGGACCCTTCCGCTGGGGCCTTGGGTGGAGCTCCCTATGGGGCCACGAGACGTGCGAGGGGTGTGCCGAAATGGGATGGGCATGCAGAGAGCAGAGGCAGGTCGGGGGAGGAGGGGGGAGGGGGCAGCGGGAGGTGAGGTGACGCGGGGCGCTGTCTCTTCGAAACGAGGACCCAACACCACAGGATGGTCGGGAACAAATAGTTTAAACACAGTGTGGGACGTTTTTCGGAGTATTTTTTGACAATTTTGGGATATTTTTGGCTACTTCATTTTTTCGTCGAGTATCCGCCTGTAGGAGGACATGCCCGACCTAATTCGAGGCCTCCCAGATGGGGTCGGAGTAGACGGGGTCGGAGGACCGTGCTACATCGTCGATGCATCGCCGATGTATCGCCGATGGATGCCCGATGCGGCGCGATCCTCCGACCCCATCTACTCCGACCCCATCCAGGAGGCTTCTATTCCCCCTCCTGGGCCATTCCCCCCCCCCCCCCCCTGTGGCGTTCCCCTTGGCAATGGGGGGGGCAGGGGAAAGAGGGGGTGCGAATATACCCAGACCCCCTCGCGTTGCGACAGAAAACACGTTGTCCAGGTTTCTTTGACAGCTTCCAGCTTTCCTGCCATTCCCCTTGACAAAGGGGGGGCGGCAGGGGCACGGGGGTACGAATATATCCAGACCCCCTCGCGTTGCGGCAGAAATCACGACGTACAGGTTTCTTTGACAGTTTCTGGCTTCTAGGGGTCTTTCCTCGGCCCCAGGGACCGAATAACGGCACGTTTGAAAACACCCGTCCCAGGGAAGTGGTCTCACAGGGGCAGGGGTCCAGATTCTACAGGCTTACGCCACATCCGCCGACCCCTTCTGTGACTGTTGCGAGGCCAGGAGTTTCTGGCCAGCGGCGTCTTGTGTGTGGGTGCGGTGTCGCGCGCGGGTGGTGGCAGATACGTAGGGGGTCCACATGTTTGCGTGATGCCGGTGGTCTGGGGCGTGTTTTGCGAGCGCTTTGCGTGCTGTGCACCCGGGTGCGGGGTGTCCTTCTGGGAGGTCGGCCTTTCGCCCCTCAACCAAGTGGAGGAGCACCGGAAGACGAAAGGAGCAAGAGTAGCGTGCGGAAGCTGTGATCAGCGAAGCATCACCGCGAAAGATGTGGCAGATGAGTCGAAACGGGTGAAGAGGCTGTTGACGTTCGCAGCGCGCACGAAACAGTTCGCGTAGCAGCAGCACGTCGCGTAGCACAGCGCCGAGCAAGATTGTGAGCACGTCGCGAGGAAGAGCAAGGCTGCATGCGCGGAGTGCATTGCAGTTGGCTTGACGGCTCGCAATGCGGAAGCGTCTGGTGGTCTTTTGGAGGCCTCCTGGGGGCCTCTTGGGGGCTCCTTGGGACGTCTTGGCGGCCTCTTGGGGGCCTCTGGCGGCCTCTTGGGGCACTCTTGGGGCCCCCTGGGGCTCGTGGGGGCGGGAAGCTAGATTTTTGAATTTTTGGTTGCCCTCCTGGGCCCCTCTTGGTGCCGTCTTGGGGCCTTCTTGGACCGTTTTGGGGACCTCTGGGGGCGTCTTGGGGCCATATTGGGCCGTCGTGGGGCCGTCTTGGGGGCCTCTTGGGCTGTCTTGGGGCGGTCTTCAGGGCACGAGACGAATTTGTGAAAACTATACGTTTTACGAAGGAAAGGAGCATTTTTTTCCGTCTAGGGACCCTCTTGGGACGCATCTTGGAGGCCCCTTGGGGGCGTCTTGGGCCAGCTGGAGGCCATCTCGGGTGTTTTCGATCGCTCTTGGACCGTGTGGGACCATGTTCAGCTCTCTGGGAAGCCACTTGGAGCGCTCCTGGAGCGCTCTTGGGGCCGTCTTCGGGGCTCTCTTGGGCCGTCTTCGGCGCCTCTTGAGCCGTCTTGGCGCCCTCTTGGGCTGTCTTGGGGCCCTCTTGGAGGCTTCTTGGACCGTCTTGGTGCGGTCTTGGGGGCCTCTTGGGCTGTCCGGAAGCGTCGGAAAGCCCAAAAGGCGAATTTGTGAAACATGTACGTTTTACTCAGGGAACGGGCCAACTTTTTGCGTCTAGAGGCCCTCTTGGGGCGCATCTTGGATGCCCCTTGGGCTCTTGGGGGCACCTTGGGCCGTCTGGAGGCCGTCTTCGGTGTCTTTGATCGCTCTTGGACCGTCTGGGACCATATTGAGCTTTCTTGGAGGCCACTCGGAGCGCTCCTGGAGCGCTCTTGGGGTCGTCTTCGGGGCTCATTTGGGCCGTTTTCGGCGCCTCTTGAGCCGTCTTGGCGCCCTCTTGGGCTATTTTGGGACCGTCTTGGAGGCTTCTTGGGCCGTCTTGGGGCGGTCTTCGGGGCCTCTTGGGCCGTCTGGGAGCATCGGAAGACCCAGACGGCGAACTTGTGAAACATGTGCGTTTAACGGGCAAGTTTGTGCGTCTAGGGACCCTCTTGGGACACATCTTGGAGGCCTCTTGGGGCCTCGTGGGGACCTCTTGTGCCGTCTAGGAGGCCTCGTAGCCCGTCTTTGGGCCACCTTGGGCGTCTTGGAGCGCTCGTTTGGCGTCACGGGGCCATTTCGAGGCCACCGGAGGAGTCCTTGCAGGATTTTTGGGAGCGGATGACCCCCCTTCGGGGGAATCGGAGGAATCGGGGAATTTGGCCGGACCCACCCCCCACTCCAAATCGACCGGACCAGGCTCCCGGCTTGGAGGCCATTCGGAGCGCTCCTGGAGCGCTCTTGGGGCCGTTTTCGGGGCCCTCTTGGGCCGTCTTGGGCGCCTGTTGGCCCGTCTTGGGGCCCTCTTGGTCTATTTTGTGACCCTCTTGGAGGCTTCTTGGCGGGAGCATCGGAAAACCCAGAAGGCGAACTTGTGAAAAATGTCCGTTTAACGGAGGGAATTGGCAAATTTTTGCGTCTAGGGACCCTCTTGGGACGCATCTTGGAGGCCTCTTGGGGCTCGTGGGGACCTTGTGCCGTCTAGGAGGTCTCGTAGCCCGTCTTAGGGCCACCTTGGGCGTCTTGGAGCGCTCGTTTGGCGTCTCGGGGCCATTTCGAAGCCACCGGAGGAGTCCTTGCAGGATTTTCGGGAGCGGATGACCCCCCTTCGGGGGAATCGGGAGAATCGGGGGAATCGGGGGAATCGGGGAATTTGGCCGGACCCCCCCCCCCCCCCTCCAAATCGACCGGACCAGGCTCCCACGGGAGGGGTTTGGGGAGGGGGAATCTCACACGCCGATGAACCCCAAAGGGTCGGCGGATTTGGAAAGATTCGCAACCCTTTCGGGAATGCGGTCCGCGCAGGCAAAAGTGGCCACAGTAGCTCCCACCTGGAACCAATGTAATAGAAGCGGTAATAGTAGCAGTAGTAGTAGTAGTAGTAGTAGTAGTAGTAGTAGTAGTAGTAGTAGTAGTAGTCGTAGTAGTCGTAGTAGTAGTAGTCGTAGTAGTAGTAGTAGTAGTAGTAGTAGTAGTAGTAGTAGTAGTAGTAGTAGTAGTAGTAGTAGTAGTAGTAGTAGTAGTAGTAGTAGTAGTAGTAGTAGTAGTAGTAGTAGTAGTAGTAGTAGTAGTAGTAGTAGTAGTAGTAGTAGTAGTAGTAGTAGTAGTAGTAGTAGTAGTAGTAGTAGTAGTAGTAGTAGTAGTAGTAGTAGTAGTAGTAGTAGTAGTAGTAGTAGTAGTAGTAGAAGTAGTAGTAGTAGTAGTACTAGTTGTAGTTGTAACCGTAGTCGTAGTAATTGAAGTAGTAGGAGTAGGAGTAGTGGTAGTGGTAGTGGTAGTAGTAGTAGTAGTAGTAGTAGTAGTAGTAGTCGTCGTCGTCGTCGTCGTCGTCGTCGTAGTAGTACCGTAGTCGTAGTCGTAGTCGTAGTCGTAGTAGTAGTAGTAGTAGTAGTAGTAGTAGTAGTAGTAGTAGTAGTAGTAGTAGTAGTAGTAGTAGTAGTAGTCGTAGTAGTAGTAGGGGTGGTAGTAGTAGTCGTCGTCGTAGTAGTAGTCGTGGTCGAATCAAAAAAAGGTGGTGTGCGGAAGCTGCGCGGCACTCGGGTTCACAGCCCGCAGTTGCCAGGCGTATCAGTGCAGCGGCGCGTGCAAGAGAAGACTACCGAAGTCGGCGTTCCCCGACCCTCACAATGTCCCGCGCGACGCAAAAAAAAAACACTCTGAAGTGCAAGACCTGCAAATGATGCCGAATCGGGCGCGCGCGCGCGCTGAGGAAAAAGGAGAACGAGGACAGGAAAATGGGGGGTGAGGCGGAGGACACAGGGGAGAATCATCGAACGTGTCGAGGTGACGGGCCATGAACAAGAGGAGGGGGACGAGGAGGAGGGGGACGAGGAGAGGGTGGTTGAGGAGGAGGATGAGGGGGACACTGAGAGGAGGCTCTGGGTTATGGTCTTTGGGTGAGAGGTTCTTGTATGTGTATCGGAATTTCGCGGCACTCCTTTCGGGGGCCTCTGGAAAGCAGTTTTGACGCCACTGGGGGGCCGACGTGGACAAGGCGGGTGAGGGGGAGGAGGAGGGGGACGCGGAGGAAATGTTCTGGGTCATGGTTTTGGAATTCTTCGCCTCGGGAGCGCGAATCCCGCTTGTGCGATGATCGCTGGGATCTCTGGTGGTGCTTCTCGCGGGACTCTTGGAGGCAGTTTCGAAGCCTCTTGGGGGCCGTTTTGGGGCCGTTCTGGGGCCTCTTGGGGGGCCTCTTGGGGCCTCTTGGGGGCGTCTTGGGGGCCTCTTGGGGCCTCTCGGGGCCTTTTAGGGCCGTCTCGGGGCGGAAGGCTCGGGATGTCAGTTCGGGCTCCCTCTCTTGGGCCCCTCTTGGGGCCGTCTTGGGGCTCTCTTGGGCCGTCCTGGGGGCCTCTTGGGCTGTCTTGGCGCCCTCTTGGGCGGACTTGGGCGCGTGTTGGGGGCCTCTTGGGCCGTCTTGGGGCGGTCTTGGGGTGCTCTTGGACCGTGTTCAACGCCGTGAAGGCCGAGAAGCCGTATATGATCAAAATGTACGTTTTCCATAGGAATTTGAAGATTTTCGGCTCTTCGGCCCTTCTGAGAACTGCTCTTGGAGGCCTCATGGGCCGTCTTGGAGGCCTCTTGGCCCGTCTTGGGGCCATCTTGGGCGCCTTGGAGCGTTCGTTTGGCGTCTCGGGGCCCTCGTGGGCCGTCTTCGAGGAGTCTTGGGGCCTTCTTGGGCCGCCTTGAGAGACTTTTGAGCCCAAAGAAGCCCCGTGAGTCGCTCGGGCGGGGCCATGGGGGGGGGTCAAATCGCCAGTTTGGGGTCCCTGGGGGGGGACTGTAGGGGGGGGAACTATCTCACACGCCTAGGGACCCACAAGGGGTCGGCGGATTTTTTGGGGTCCGCGTTGTGCACGAAAGTACGCGTCGGAGTTTTGTGGAAACTGGAGAACAGGGGAAAGGGTTGTTTGCGAACTTTGTTGCACGCAGCTGGTTTCGGCCCGCCGCCGGGTGCTTACTTCGATACACAGCTGATTCCAGCGCTGGGAGGCGCAGGCAAACCAGCTACGTAAGCTGATTTGCTGACCCCCCGCTGCTTTCCGCCTTTCTTCGTCCGCCCTGGAGGACGGGATCGACCCGTGCGCTGGTTTTGCGTCGGATCTTCGGGGGGCTTTGTCCGTCACGTATAGTGGCAGTCCTTTCTTACAGCCGACTCGGATTCGACACGGATTCGATGTTCGACGTGGGTTCGAGCATTTTTCGACGCGGATAGCGGCGCGACGGGACAGAGGCTGTCTCCCGAAGACATTGTTCAGGGCAGCCTCGTGTAGTGGACAGTTTGCGCTATTATTTCGCTTCAGGGTCCACCAGGAGCCACTCGTGCCTCGAAGAGAGCACCAAAGAGCTGCTTTGGGAATCTCTCGGATTGTTTCCGTGCCGAGGCGACAACGAAGCGGACACGCACAACGCTTGTTTGGTCGGCCCCTGGCAGGACGCGCCAGACGTGACGCAGGAGCCGATCACGATGGTGGGCGGAGGAGAAATGAACCGATGTCACGGCTAGACTTCGAGGTTTCAGGTCCCCCCTGCCCAGATCCCCTCGCGTTGTGAAACGGTCACGACGGGAGGTCTTTCGTTATCCTCGGCCTCCAGGGGCCCTTCCCGGGCCTCGGGACCGTCAACAAAAAGATTCGGCGGGATGAAGAACCGGTCCCGGGGAGGGGGTCGAGACCTCTAGGGGTTGACTTTGTGAAACAATAACGGCGTCGGGGGGTTTGGGTTCTCGGGCCTCCCATCGGGCGAAGAGAACTATGCACATGCACCGATCCTGGCAAGGCCCATTTTTGACCCAGGATCGGTGCATATGCCTTCCTGGCCAAGGTAGGAGGGCGTATGCACCGATCCTGGGCTCAGGATGGGCCTGGCCAGAATCGGTGCATGTGCATAGTTCTTTTCCCTCTACTCCCAGGCGCTTTCGTCGCCACGGCCGGGTCCGCTTTGATGTTGGTGGCCAGAGCCCGGGGCTCGGGGTGACGCGGCGACGGGCGCTGCGGTGCTCGCGTGACGCCGCGGTTGGCTCTGATGCAAGGCGCGGGAGGGGCATCGATGTTGGGGACGTGCTGCGACCCACAAGGCTGTCGTCGGCGCCGAGGCGGAAGGCAGGGATGGTCTTGTCGGCGCCCCGCTCGCGAGGGCGGTGGCTCGCTGCAGGCTCACGCTGACCCGAGTGCAGCGCCTCGGTCGTGCGACGCACGCCGTCTTGGCGTCGCCGGTGGGGTGTTGGGGTTCAGGTCTGCGTCTTTCGCCGGTCGCTCTCGTCAGTCGGAGGGGTTCGAACCCGTGAGTGCGAGCACTTCTGGGGGATCCTGTGTTCTTGTGGCGTGTCTGCAGCCACTGTGGGCCCGGGACACGCGTGGACGTCGGGTCTCCGCCTTCTTCCGTTCTCAGCTGCTCTTCTCCTGACGCGAGGCCCTCGTGCAGGTGTTCGGGACCTCAGGGCACTGGGCAGGCGAGCAGGGCAGGAGGTGGGCAGAGCCAGACGCGAACGACTCGCTCTCTCGGGCGACGAAATCTGTACATATCCACTGTTCCCTCCTGGAGTCGCCGCCCCGGCTAAAGCTATTCAGGCGACCGAAAGACACCACACTCTAGCTTGTCCCACACACCTTCTGTCAAACATATGTGTCGTCGATGAGCAGGAGCAGCGGCGGCTGGCGCCTGTTGCGTTTCGTATCGTTCAATCCGCTGACATTGGCGGCTCCAGCCAGACTGCAGGACATCACAAGTGAGTTTGTACAGCATGACGTCCTTTTGTTGCAAGGCACGCAGTTCAAGGCAGCACGCAGCAAAGAAGTGGAACATCTTCACACTAGCAGTCACTTATACTGGCACAGTGGTTACAATTCCCAGAGAATCAAAGCTTGTGGAGTTGCCGTTGGCCTCAACAAGAGCAGATACCCAAGTGAGTTTGTCACACGAGTTGAACATGGTGAAGGTGAGCTCCAAGGGCGTGCTATTTGTCTCAGGTATAGGCGAGGACGACAGGATCTGGCACTCATGTCGTGCTACTTTCCAACACGAGGCTCGGGCAGAGGAGCAGTGGCCAGACAGAAGAGAATCTGCAAACTGTTAGTGGACTGGATACAACACCGACTTGATGAGTTGCCTACAAGATGTGTACCTCTGATTGGAATGGATTTGAACAGCACTTGCGGAGAGCACTCATCGGAGCGACCTGTCGCGGGCGGGGAAGAGCCTGATCGTGATGGACCCAATTTCTTATTGCTAAGATCGACACTACAGGCTCATCAACTAGCATTGGTAAACACTTTCTATGCTGCTGGCCCTACTTACTTCGGAGTGCAGGACAGCATACAGAAGCGCATAGACTTCATCGCGATGCCAGCCAGCATGCTCTTCAATGTGGACAACTGTCACGTGGCACGCATGAAAGGGCGCAGACTTCAACACATCCGATGTGTGAGACCCAAAGATCACCTACCCATATGTGTACCAATATGGCATACGTTTGACTGGAACCGACCCTTTCAGCTCAAGAAGGCCAACCCTGAAGCGTGCAACGCGTCGCTGCTAAATGGATACAGCAGAACTGAATTTCTTCAAGCAGTGGAAAGCAACCCAGATGGAACTTTACCATGGCTCAGACAATGGGAATATGAAGGCAAGGTTGATTTACTGAACGCTGGGATATGCCAAGCGATTGGAGATGCAGCAGCTGAAATTCTCAGAGATCCACCCGGGGACACAGGAGGATCGCATCACCACGAACACGCGCTTCTCTCAAATACTCATGCAGAGACGTGAAGCAAACATACGAGAAGTGGACTTCCCAGAGGAATTATCCCTAGAAGTGGTTCGACTCAGCCGTGCGCTAAAGAAAAAAGAAAGAGATTTTGCAACATAGGAACCTTCAACGAACCGAAGCAGTGGCTGAAGCATGGCGACGACGATGATTTCATGAGGCACACACGTTGGCGAGATTGATTGCGGGTGCGTGCAGAGGTCCTCGTGGACGAGTATATCACCAGGTGGCCATATCTCGGGCAGCTTCTCCGGAGCGGATCGAAAAGTTACAGCAGAGAGGCATCGATGGAGGAGCGAAGGCGAGCATGAAGAAGTTTTTAAAGCCACCCTTTCAAGCCGTCGGTTTTTGGCGGAGACCGTTTGAGAGCACTCAAGATCACATAGTGGACGCGCATTAGTTGACGGAAGTTGAATATCCTGAGACCGACCCAGCAGATTGGCCAGACCTCGACCAACTTCGAAAAGAAACACTACACGACATTAAAGAATTGAGAAGAGCGGCAAAGACCTTGCCATCGTGGCGGGCCTGGCCCGGTTGGAGCGCACCTGGAGACGTCTTTCGGATGTGTCTTGGCCCTAAATGGCTATATCGACCAGAACAGAGAGCAGGTGCTGGGGCAGACGACAGACCAGTGTGGAACGTTCCTTTATTTGAAGAGGCTCTTTACCTGCTCATGAGCACCGTGCGCAGAGAAGGCAGAACACCGATAGTTTGGCATCAGGCGAGTATGTTCAGACTTCCCAAAAACAATGGAAAAAGAGGCGCGAGAGGTGAACGACCGATAATGCTGCTGTGCGGATTGGGACGATCGTATTATAAGAGCATATGGATTCGCAAACCAAAGTTCCCCAATTGGATGCATGGAGGCATTGCCTTCAGAAGACGAGAAGCTGCGATGTTAGTACAATTTTGTAGCTCTTATATATTGCGGCGTGCTGGTGTTCCTCATGTAACGAGATATCATGACGCCACCAACGCGTTCTACAGCGTGAAGAGGCACCATCTCGTCGCCGCTGGCAGAGAGATAGCAGAGGAAGGGATGGATCTTCATAATACAGGATGGGCTCTACAGCGCGCATATGCACAATGATGAAGGAGCATTGCCTGGGGACCATGCATCCACGAAAGTATTTGTTAATGCATACGGACATGGAGTACAGCTAGCAGCTTCGAGCATGGCGAGAGATGAGTGGCAGCAACAGCTGCAGGTTTTCTCGATGCCGATTGAGCTCGAGGGGGAGATTATCGACCTTGCCACGTGTGGATTCGTCGATGGCATCGGCAGGAAAGTGATCGGCGCCAACCCACATCATCTTCGGAAGCTTTGCGCATGGGGGAATCTCATCATCAATGCTGGGCTCGAGGAAATAAGGGTGGGGTGGGGGTGGGGGGTGGGGTGGGGGGGGGTGGGGTGGGGTGGGGTGGGGCGGGGTGGGGTGGGGCGGGGCGTGTGTGTGTGTGTGTGTGTGTGTGTGTGTGTGTGTGCGCGCGTGTGTGTGCGTGTGTGTGGGGGGCTCAAAATAAGGAGAAGCAATGCAACATCGTCCAAGGAGCAAAAAGACGCGCTCAGAAGCTGAACCGAGTTTTTCATGAACAGTCAGAACTTCTAGAAGGAAACGCAAAAGCATATGCAAAGTATCTTGGGGGCCTTCATCACTACAACAATGGGTTCACGGCAGAGAAGTCAGCAATATTAGCAGCTATAGACAAAGCGTGGAAACTATGGGGCCCTTTTCGGCCTCGTCGACGCCTCTCAGGTTTCGGGCCATCGACTTCGTCGGTCAGGTTGTCAATGCGGCCCTCAGCGGGCTAGAGGCGTACGGGGTGCATATGAAGAGCCCGCTCAGCAAAATATGTCTGGAACCGCTTCAGTCTAAAGTAGCCAAATACGCTCGAGTACTTCTGAAAGGTAGGTTCACTGAGCGCGCGCATGGTAGGGTAGTTAAAAAAACATCACTAGTGCAGAGGTGCTTAGGAAGCGTAAAGTAGACAGTCTGTGAGCTCAGAATTCGCAGAACTAAGTGGCTCCAATCTATGTGGTCAGGCACCCCCCAGGAGCATGCTCAGGTCAAGTCAAATGTGAGAGTGAGCCAAAGGACTGCGTTGGAGGCGTTGTCCAGGCGAACGCTAATCCGTGGCTTAGGCAGTTTTTTCTTGGGGGGGGGCCCAGGCCCTGGGGAGCGCTGGCGAAGGAACCGCTCTCCTCGAAGACCTCGAGGGCTCACTCTGCAAACTGTTTGAGGAGCCCCGCAAAGAGTTTTTTTTTTTTTTTTTTTTTTTTTTTTTTTTTTTTTTTTTTTTTTTTTTTTTTTTTTTTTTTTTTTTTTTTTTCTCAAGCCTTGGTCCGTCCGTGCTCAGAGCTAAGGAGCTCGCCGTTGAGGTGCCTCCCCCTCCTGGGCTTGGTGGGTCGGGCGTGGCGGGCGGGGGTGGGGCCTCGGGAGCATGTGGAACTCCAGAAGGGGAAGGCGCCTTTCCCTGTCCTGCGTGTGAGCAGTTTTGTTTCGTCGCACCAAGCGATGGCCATGCATTATGTGAGGTCTCAGGCGGAAGGTCATGGAGCTGGGAGTGTCCCGTGTGCTGCCGCGCTCTCCAACTATTGTTTGATTTGCAAGATTACGTTCGCGAACAGAGAACCTGCTCAGCATCATGTACTCAACGCTCTCAAGAAGGGTAGGTGTTTCGTCGGCGGCAGTGCAAGGCGTCGCCAGAAGGTCCAACACAGTATCCGACAATGCACAATGTGTAGCCATCTTGCTGGACACGCGGATGCTCTAGACGCACACCTGATATCGGATCACCTTGAGCAGATCATTCACCCAGATCACTACCTCGCGAGTGCTGTCGGCGTGGCTTCCAGAAGGACAGGCGACTGGGGCGGCGGCGGCGGCGTCAGGTGGGGGGCGCGAGGCATCGGCGGCATCGGGGGCGGCGGGGGCGGCGAACCAGGGGCAGCAGGGCAGTTCGAAGATGTCCAAGATGGGCAACCCCAAGGGCGTGGAGAGGAAGCTGCAGCTCCAACTGGAGGCGAGGCAGAGAGAGCGGGGGGCCAAGGACTCGCACTTTCGGTGCCCCACGGGCCATCCTATCGTAGTTGGCATGAAGCAGGCGGGGGGGAAGTGCGACCAAAGCGCGAAGTCTGCAGGGCCGGGCCACTCCTACGGCTCGCCGCACCTCCACGCGTTCAGAGCGTTGGTAGAACAGCTGGGAACAATCAACGTGGACGGGAAGCCCAACGACGCGCTGATGGTCATCCTCGGCGTGCAGAGGCTACTAGCAAGCGTGCACGCGGACAAACCAGACGGGCTCGAGGGGTGGCTTCGCACGTGCAGGTGCAGCGACTACTTCACGGAGGGCAGCGCAGCACCACAATCGAGGATCATGTACAGCGTGAGCGGCCATTGGCCCATGGCGACCACCAAGGAGCAGAACGACGAGCTAGCCAACCAGAAGCACCACCACCCGCTCGTGATCGACACCATCACCAACCTGACCTACGTGAGCCTGGGCCGCCTCCTCACCCTCGCGCTGAGGATCGCAGGGGCCGTGCGTCTTCCAGGGGAGGCGCCCATGGGCGGGCTGGCGTACCAGCTCAGGAAGCAGTAGAGAGTAGGACAACACGCTCAGCGCCGCCGCCTGACACCCCAGCTTATATGACCAGACCGGAAGTTCTTCGTCACATGATTTTAATGCGAGAAATGGCGCGGCGGGCAGAGCAATCGTAAAACTGCACCTTGGTTTCCCCGCCAACCCACAGTCGGGCTAGGTGCGAGGGGGGCCTGGCCTCGTGCTCCGTTCCAGAGTATAAGCCCTTGCACACAAGTTTCAGGACATGATGTGTCAGGTCATGATGTGTCAGGCATCTTTAAGTGGATTCAGTGAGGGATTGAACCAGTATGAATGAGTGAAAAATGCTCCCTCCTTGCCAAGACCTGTGAATACGCCCTCCTGACCAAGCCAGGAGGGCGTAACGAAGACACCGCTGCTGGGTTCGGGATGGGCCTGGCCACGGACCAGTGGAGATGTATGTATTGCGTCGCCCTTCGGTGGCGAGCAGGGGCACGCCTCCGCACTGTGCACTTCTGGCCGCGGCTTCTCTCTCTCTCTCTCTTTCGCTCTTTCGCTCTCTGTCTCTGTCTCTGTCTCTCTCTCTCTCTCTCTCTCTCCCCAGACCCCCGGCGTCCTGATTCTTTTTTTGTCATTGCGTCGACCCCTACAGGTCTCGACCCCCCGAGTCTTTTCCCAGCGGTCCCGAGGCCCGGGAATGGCCCCCCGTGGCCCACAATCGCGAAAAACCTGCCGTCGTGATTGTTTCAGTGGGTCTGCACAGAGAGGTCGCGACCTCCACGCTCCAGCCCAAGGAGGCAAGGACCATGTTCTGATGAGAGTGCGACTGCGAATGCGAAACAAAAGTGCTGCCCTCCCCCAGGTGGGCGCGAGCGAGCTCGAGGGCGCGCCTCCGCCCCATCAGCTCGCCGCCGCCATGCCCTCGGATCGCGAGCGCTTCTTCGGCAGGTTGTCCGCCGCTCAGGTGCAGGCCGAACTGGAGCGCCAGAGTACCCTGCTGAGGGGGCTGGTGCGCGACATGGACATGGTCATCATCGGAGCTCCTCTTCCTCCTCCCTCCTTCTCCTCCTCCCTCTTTCTCCCTCCTCCTCCCTCCTCCTCCCTCCTCCTCCTCCTCCTCCTCCTCCTCCTCCTCCTTTTCCCTCCTCCCTCCTCCTCCGCCTCCTCTCCTCCTCCTCGTCCTCCTCCTCCTCCTCCTCCGCCCTCCTCCCTCCTCCTCCTCCTCCTCCTCCTCCTCCTCTTCCTTCTCCTCCTCCGCCTCCTCCTTCTCCTCCTCGGCCCTCCTCCTCTGCCCTCTTCTCTCCCTCTTTCTCCTCCTCCTTCGCCTCCTCCGTCTCCTTTCTAAATGGGAAGGCTACCAGTTGGGCTCAGTGCCCCCCGCGGGGGCGAGAGTGGAACACATACGTTTCTAGTGGCGGGATGTTGTTCAATCCCAGGACTTGGAGGATCGGGACGACGTCGGGGTCGTGTGGTGTGTACTTGTTCCTAGTTTTTTTTTTTTTTTCCTGGGGGGGGGTGGGGGAAAAAGTGAAACACGTATACATCAGGGTCTTGTATACACCAGGATCCGCTTTTCTGTGCGAGTCTCAGTGCGGGGCCAGAGAGAGCGTTGTTGTCTAGACTTCGGTTCCCTACATCACGATCGACGAGCACATCCGCATCTGCGCCCTCGCGGCTCTGGATTCCGGGGCGCGATCCCGCGGATACGCGGTCGTACAGATACGTTCCGCGCGGGGCATCCGCGAGCAGAAAACCCTGCGTTCGTGGGGTCACGGCCCAGGGGCCCGGCCCGCGAGGCCGCGGATACGAATATGTTTTTCGTCCGCGAGGTCAAGAACGCCTTGTGGCACATCGAGGACGACAAGGGGCCCGTGGAGGCGCGGCTAGAGCGCCTCGAGGGGCTGTCCGACGCCGCGCTGGTGGCGGAGAAGCTGGGCGGCTTCGAGGGCCGCGTCGCGCTCATGGAGGCCAGGCTCGCGCAGGCCGAGGACCGCGATGGCGCTCGGGCCGCCCCACCCCAGGGGTGGGCGGAGGGGTCGAGTGCCTGCAGAGGTCACCTTGCGGGGGCGCGCGGGGCGATCGCGCTTCGCGCGTCGCGGCCTGGGTCAGGGCGGGACACCCTGGACCACGTAGTCCAAATGCGCAGTCCCCTCCCTTCTCCTCCCTCCCCCCTTCCTCCCCTCTCCTCATCTTCGTGGCCTCCAGCCCGCTGCGGGCGGCACCGCCCGCACACCACTTCCGGAATCCGTGGCGTTTCTGGGCAACCGAAAGGCTAAGTGGCCGGCGTGCACGAGAGGGGGAAACACAAACAAGAGCGGCATGAGCAGAAACTTTGGCGCTCCGCGCGGATTTCTTGGATCCGCGCCTGGGCCCCCCAGGCGGCGCCTCCGGCGCCGCCGAGCGCGCCAGGGAGGGGGGCCCAGCGGAGGTCCAAGATGTCCGCGCGGCGCGCGAAAAGTTTGGGGTCACGCAGATTTCTCCTCTTCGACGGGTGCGTGCGCGCAGGCCCTGGCCGGCCGAGGCCAGAGCTCTCCCTCTTCTTCCTCCTGCCGAGGGGACCTCGGCCAGCTGTGGGGGAATCGGTGCTCCTGCTGGCCCTGGCGTGTTCTGCTGGCTGTTGAGGGTGGTGGCCTGCTGCCGGGACGCCGAAGTAGGGAGCACTTCGGGTTCGGGAAGGGGGCTCGCTATTCCTCAGGCTCTTCCGTTTCCATGGTTGTTCCTCTATCGTTCCCCGTGCACCCCAGGCGTCTGGGGGGCCGAAAGGGGCCTCGCTCCTTTTTGAGCGTTCCTTGCGTATCAGCTTGGCTGTACTTGGCGACTTGGACCGGTGTGATGCCCACGCTTAATGTTCAGTTGGGCATGTCCCTCTATAGGAGGAATATTCAAGAATGGCCAACAGATAGTCGGGTGACGACTTTTCGTGCTCTTTTGACTACTTTTTGGTTTTGTTTTTTGTAGTTCTATGTTTCGTCCGAAACTCGCCTGTAGGAGGACATGCCCGGCCTAAACTTCATGCCTGGTGTCAGAGTTTCACTCCCGTGTGCGGTCCTCAGTCAGAGGAACTTGTTGGCTCGCTCCTGGCGAGCATCCTCTGCCATGATTCCCCTGCCAGTTGTGATTCCGAGGCGCATGGTGATTTGGTAGCAAATCATGGGAGTCTGGTGTACCCTCTTGACTTCGTCTCTACCGTCGATCATCGTCGATTAGCGCCTGGGAGTCGATGAGATAGCGCCGATTTCGCGTCGGTCAGCGTCGATTCGTGTCGATTCAGCGCCGATTAGAGTCTACTCAGCGTCGACTGGGGCCGATTCGCGAGAGCCGACAAGATGGTATGGCAGGCCCCCGCGAGTTGCCGCCGAGCGATTCCGAGGCGCAGGGTGGCTCCCCGTGGCCGCAGATGATCACCTTGTCACAGCTAATTTCTCAAGCAGCGGCGAAGCGTCCTGGCCTGCTAGTATCGCAAACTGGAACAAATACATTGCCAGTGGCGGGCTGATTTTCAATCCCACGACTTTGTAAGGGTCAGGGACGACGTCGAGGTGGTGTGGTGTATACTTTTCCCCCGTTTTCCAAGGGAAAAAACAGAAAATGTATACACCAGGGTCCCGTGTACACCAGAATCCGCGTTCTTGTGCGAATTTCAGCGCAGGGTCGGGAAAAGCGTCGGTGTATAGAGTTCGTTTCCCCATAATAGGTCCACCAAATAATATTCTAAGAACCTTTTGTGGTTTGCACGACGTGTTCATAAAAAAACATCTGGCTGTGACAATCTTGTTGTAGTCCATCTCTTTACTCACGTGAGAACATGGACTATGCTTTTTGCACATTTCTCTCTGTGCTGAGAGCATGTCGGGGCAGGCCTATGGGAATGCCAGGACTGCCGGTCCCTGCTCAATCCACGACTGCCAGGGCTCGGCCACGCGCAGAAGGGGGTGAAGGGGATGGGGGGCAGGCTTCTTAGCAGCAGCCTCCCCCCAAGAAGCCTTCCCCCTCTCCCCCCTACCCCCTTGTGCGCGCCGCCAACGGGCACGACTCCGAGCCGCCGGGATGTGCGGCCAGTGGGCACCGTGCTGCCAGGACGCCGCTGCTGGGTGCGATGCCGAGTCGCCGGGGAGCGCTCGCTCCCGGCGAGTTCCGCATTGGCAGCGCTCCGTTTCTGGGCTCGATCTCCCGAGCTGTGCGGGTGTGCGGTCCTCTCTTGGCCTCGCTCGGACGTGGGTACTGTCTTCGGCGAGGGCCATCGAGGAACATCTGGAGCATCTCGCGGAACAAACAAACAGCGCACGAAGCTGAAACACTCATGGGGAATGGACGTCCAAGCGATGGACAGTCCGACCTTTGCAGGGGTACGGTAGCAGCTCGACCACAGGAAACCTCCCACAAGAAACCCAACCCTCAGACCCCAGGACGTCCATCGATTTTTGGTGCGGGAGCGCCAGGCTGTCCATCGCAAAACCATCGAAACCCAAGAAACTCGGGCCGGACGAAAGGGGGGGATTGGGAAAGGGGGGGGTACGAAATTTGCTGCATGCAGTTGGTTTCGGCCCCACCGAGGGGCCCATTCCTCGATACATAGCCGCCTCCGGTGCCGGGAGGCGCCGGGAGAATCAGCTGCGTGAGCTGATTCTCCCCCCCCCCCCCTTTGCCATCCCCCCCTTGCGCCCGGCCCGAGAAAGCCAGGGCATCCCGGAGGCAAGGAGGATGTCTCTTGGCATGCGTCTCCACGGTTATGAGGCCCTCCCACTCTGGCGCCCCTGTGTGCGGCCGGCCCTCCGCCCCGCGGGGCGGCTCGGAGCCGCGGGGCGCAGCCGGCTCGGCTCCGAGCGGCCGTCGTCCAGCTTCGCCAGCACAGCTCGGGTCGGAGGGCGGAGAAGCGGCACCCACACCATCCAAAGGGGCCACCTCCAGCAAGGAGGTCCACGAGGCCTCCTCGAGCTGGAGGCCGGGGATGTCTCGAGCCATAGGGGGGGGGCCACACCACAGGGGAGGCCGCCCTTGCTTCTGGCATCTCCTCGCCCTGGTGGTGTTGGTGTCGCCTCTCCTTGCTCCTATCGGGGGGAGGACAAAAATACCAATACCCGCTACCCTTGCCTTCTTTCCCCTTTTTTGAGGGCCTCCTGGGGTGCCAGAGCTTCCCACCTCTTCCTCCTGCCGATGGGGACCTCGGCCGGGTGTGGGGGAATCGTCAGAGGAAGAAGAGGTACCGCTACCGCTGCCCTTGCTCCGTTCTCGCCCGTTTGGGCCTCCTGGGAGGCCCTCGTCGCCACCACTGGACTCGCCGCGAAGTGCTGGTCAGAACGCACCCCGGGAGGCCTCCCGCCCCTCGGAGCGGGGCACGCTATCCCCTCGCCATGCGTAGCGTGTCGCTGGGGCAACCGCAACGACGCGCTATCCCAAAATTCTCGAGCGCAGAGGTTGGCACTAACGCCGGTATCGGCGGTGTGCCTCCACCAGTGGCGATAATCTCGATCTCGGTGATGGTGGTAAGATTCGCGTTTCCTGGTGGACATATTACCGCCAGCACCGAAATCTAGGATCATCTTCGCACGGTGGAGGCAACCCCCTCCCCCTGTGTTGGTGTTGGTGCCCAGTTCCAAGCCTCCAGCAGCTGCCTTGTGAAAAGGGCGAACCAGACGTCCACCCGCCGAGGAGAGCCGGGAGCGCGAGCTGGTTCCTCTCGCGGATCGGGTGGCGCTGCTGGACGCGCGAGCGCTGGTCCTGGAGGCCCGGCCGGTGGTCGAGCCGGGCGCGGTGAATGTGGCGCTCTCTGGTCTCGAGGCGCCAGTCAAAGACCCACGGGGTAGTTGTAGGCACACGCGCACAGGCTCCTCAAAGGTTGGGGTTGTCAAGTGTCTGGTGAAAACTAGCTTCCCTGTTGTTCCGTATATTTACAGACAGTGTTTGTGCCCATGTGATGCCTAAGCCCTCTGGCTCGACGGCTTTGTTCATTCGGATGCCTCTGCCACCCTTGCTCGGCATTTGTCTTTCTGGGCGTTGCGTTATGCTCCCTTATATTTGTTGCCACTGTCCGCCAGTGACCGCAGTTTGGTTGCTGATGTCCTATGTGATTTTCCCTTGTGATGCTTAAGCCCCTGGCTCGGCGCCCTCAGTCTTTCTGATGCCCATCCTTTGGCTCGGCGCTGATCTGATTGCGAACTGCTGGGCTGGTGTTCTGAGGGTCTCGGTGCTTTCGTTGTTGCAGTTCTGACTGTCCTCCGCGTGGTCGGTCTTCGACGTTGGCGCGCTCTCCGATGCACGCTTCTCTCTGCTGTTTTTGCGCGTGCCTGCGTCCTGTGACGCCCGTGCCCCTGGCTGCACCTTTTCTTTCTGATGCCTCGGCCATCCTGGCTCGGCATTGCCTTTCCTCCTTCTCCTCCTCCTCCTCCTTCTCCTCCTCCTCTTTGCCAGCTGGTTGATTCAGTATTCTTGTGCGTCTGTAATCGCAGAAACGTCCCTCGACCCAGGCACAGGCCCCCGGGGTCGCTATGAGCTCGACGCACTGTCATGGCAGGAACCACGCACATTTTCCTTTCACGCGCCTGGTAGGGCCAGCGGCAGTCCGAAAGAAAGAAAGAGGTGAGTCGTGCCTCTCTTGTCTCAGTTGCTTCAAGTCTGACCGACCCCATGCGTGGTCTTTCCTTGCGCGACATTGGTTCGCACTGCCAGTTCTCAGTCTCTGTTCTTTGTTGGCTCGGTGTTCGTGCTGCCTCGTGCTGTTTGGCATGAGTTGCACTTGTGCACTGTTGCCTCCTCTTTCTGGATGCCTGAGCCCCCCTGGCTCGGCGCGCATTCGTGATGCCTGAGCCATCCTGGCTCGGCACCTCTCTGACTTGTGGGTGGCCAGTCGTGGGCTCCGTTTGGGAGTGCCTGATCGGCCCTCAGGGCTTTCAGGCGGCGCCGCCCGCCGCCGCACTCGCCGTCGCATAGAGTGCACCAGGTAGATTCTCAGTTCTAAAAAGAGAAAAAATAGACCCCCCCGGGATTATCGACCCCCCCTTTTTCGTATTGCAATTTGCCTACGATTTCGCCCCATCGTCCATCCAAAATATGAATTCGCAGCATGCACGCCAAGCCAGTGTCCGCCCCTCCCCCGCCATCCTCTGCAAAAAGAACTCTGCGCGCGCAGTCGTTTAGCAAAAACCATAAGTTTTCGAGAACCCGTTGCAACAAATGGGACGAAGTGCACACGCGCGCGTCGTCGCGCGCGCATGCCGGAATCCTTTAACAACCATCGATTCGTAAAGCTTTCAAAATCGAGCTTCCAAAAGGTTTCGCAACACGGAGATTCAAACAAGAAAGTTTGCACGCGTTTCTGGTAATTCTGATGCAAACCGCTGGCTTTTCAATATTTACACACAAAGTGCTACCAAACGGGCTCCGCGCGCGCGTGTCGAAATCGCTCGAACGCCCCTGCGCGCGCGCAGTCGCGACAACCCCGTGCAACAAAAATATAACGAAGTGCGCGCGCGCGTCGTCGCGCGCGCATGCCGCAATTCGTCAATGACCTTCGGCTTCGTAGCGATGTCAAAACCGAGTGTCCAACAACAAATTCAACCAATGATTCCGTAACATCAGTTTTCAAACAAAAAAGGCGTGGCCCAACATTGTCATGGAATTCTGCCAAACGGGCCTCTCGCGCCGCAAGCCGAAATCATGCGCGCGCCCTTGCGTCCGTGCTGGGGGGTGCACTATCTGTGTCAAATAAAACCATGCGGTTCACTCTCGCGCGTCGGCCGCGCCCGCACGTCGAACTCTTTCCTTCATCACCGACGCGAGGACGACGTTATCGTCGTCGGCGCGATCAGCATCGGCGCCCGAACTGGCCGCGCCGTCGTCGTCGTCGTCGTCAACATCGCTACCAGCATCGCCACGATCATCATCGTGTCTACCCCGCTCGACGTTGCCATGATACCACGCCCGCCCAAATTGCTGACTCGCACTTAAGTGCCCGCTGGGATGCGCCCAGCGGTCAGCGCCACCGCGGCCGCGTCGGTCCCGCCAAACCAGATGGCCGCTGCGCGCGCGCTTGGGTTGGAGCGGCCGCAAGGATGCACCAGCCAACGCCAAGCACTTATCGCACTCGCCACCGCATGTGGTTTGCTGACCAAGTTGCGGGCGGGTGGGTGGGATAATTGCGCGAGCAGTGGAGCGGGCAACTCACTGCGAACAAAAACTATTTCTCCTTTCTAAGTAGAAAATAGACTCCCTCCCGGAATTAACGACACCCTTTTCCGTATTGCAACGTACGTATGAATTGGCCCCATCGCCCATCTTCAATGTGAATTCATACCGTCCTAACCAGGCCGGCATCGCCCCCCGTCATCCGTTGCAAAAAAGCTACAATGCGCGCGCACTCGTTTAGCAAAATCCATAAGTGTTTGAAGAGTCCCTTTCAAAAAAGGACGAAGTGCACACGCGCGCGCCGTCGCGCGCGCATGCCGAAATCCTAAAAAAAAACGTCGGTTTCGTAAGGGTGTCAAAATCGAGCGTCCAAAATCAAATGAAACACATGGTTTCGCAACACGGAACATGCTTTGATTTGTCTTTGTATTCTTAATTTATATTTTTCTCCCGTTTGTTAACTATAAAAAGAACAAATACAAAACTTGCGCGCGTGTTCCTGCGAAGTCTGATCAAAACCATCGGCTGTTCAACATTATCAGAAATACCAAACGAATTTTGCGCGCGCACATGTCAAAACCGTTCGAACGCCCTTGCGCGCGTACCGTCGCGAGAATCCTTTGCCGAACATTGTTTGACGAAGTGCACGCGCGCGCGTCGTCGCTCGCGCGTGCCGAAATCCATCAACAACCTGCGGTTTCGCAACGCTGTCAGAACCGAATGTTCAATAACTTGACGCCGGCGGTACCGTTAACCTACTTTTTGCGTTTGCGCAGAGCACTGGCAGGCGGTGAACTTCCCAGACTCAGCCTACACACAGCCCGCAAACGCCGCCAGGCGCCCCGAGCGGCGGCGACGGCGACGGCGGCGACTGCGGCGACGGGCGGCATCTCCTGCAAAAACCGCCACTCGCCCCGAGCGGCGGCGACGGCGACGGCGACGGCGACGGCGACGGTGGCGACGGGCGGCACCGCCGGCAAAAACCGCCATTCACCCCGAGATGATAATGCCAAGCAGAAGCCCGTAATCGCAAACACTTTTTGGGAAAGTGCTGCGCAACGTATGTTGCACCACATGGGGATTGCACCTCCTTCGTTGCATCACGTAGCGTGCACCACATAGAGACTGCACCGCCTATGTGACACTACGTAGCTTGCACCACATATATTTCACCACGTACGTTACACCACACAGCTCACACCATATATAAATATGTATATATATACGTTTAGATATTGCATTACGCACGTCGCATCACTATAGATGGCAACGCACCGACTGCAATGCATGGCGTGCACCACTATAGCTCAAACCACAACGATTGAACTGCAGAGCTTGCGCCGCTTAGCTCACATCGCATATGCTGCACCGCATAGGGATTGCACCACATTTATTGCACCACGTACCTTGCGCACCAAGTAGGCTGCACCACGTAGTTTTCATAACATATCTTGCACCACATGGATTGCACCACGTAGAATGCGCCACATCGATTAGTCGACATACATTGCACCACATATTGGCACTACATCGGTTGCACCACTTAGGTTGTTAGAAGTACACCTCGGGGCCCACGCTGGCTAGCACTTCTGTGCACATGTGTATAGTTTTGAGTGTATATATATATATATATATATCTTCGGGTCTATAAATATGTAGTTAGATGTATGCGTATATGCACACAGCACGCATGCACAACACCCAAGCACCCTTGGCAGCACGTGCGCGCCATGTCCTGGGCGGGTGCCGCGCGGGCGTGTCTGCACTTTTCTGCCCCCCTCCCCAAAGGCGCAGGTGGACGCCGTGCGCGCGGATCTGGCCCTCTGCGGCCGCAGGACCTCCGCGCTCGACGCGCAGGTCAGCTTCGCCAGGGACTCGATCGGCGCCCGCGTGAACGCGCCCCGTGGACGGGGGAAACGGGGCATGCTGCTCTTAATGTGGTGCAGCCGCTGGAAGCAAACGTGGAAGACCCTTTTCCATGGAGTGCCGAATCCAACATGCTCCTCATGCCTCCTGCTCCCACCCCACCTCTGCAGCTCATCCCGGTACGGCCCGAAGGCGCCATAGCGGCGGAGACGCATCGCTGACCGCACATCGTTGAGCTGAGCGCACGGCGAAGAGAGCACATTTGAGATTCAGTGTGTTCTGCCTGTGCCGCACTGGGCGTGGTCGAGGATCGAAGCGTTCGCGCCCGTCTGTGCTCCCCCATCGTTGCGTCCCAGGCCTCCTCCTCCTCCCCCTCCCCCTCCTCCTCCTCCTCCTCCTCCTCATCCCTCCTCCTCCTGCTCCTCATCCCTCCTCCTCCTCCTCCTCCTCCTCCTCCTCCTGGGGGGGCTGGGCGCCGTATCCTGGCGCTCGGCTTCTCCTACCTCGAGGGCGCGTTGTCAGGCCTGCCCATCGCGGCAGGCAAGGAGAGGAGAAACTGGTTCATTTTTTAGCACCAGCTGCTTGGCATTCTGCCTTGCTGCATGTGGCATTTCTGCGCCCGTTGCACTGGAGGCGGGGACTAGGCGCGGGGATTTGTGCAGTTGGTTGAGAGGTGGGGCCATGAGGTCCGTAAATCCCATGGGGCCTTGTGCCCACTCACCTTGGGGAACAAACCCAGTTGCACATGTCGCTTGATTCGGCAGGGTTGAATGTGGTAGCCTGCCGAGGAACCCGTGATAATGGTGAAGGCTCAGGGGCCCAGCCACCCTGCGCACCGTGCCGTCTCGGGTGGGCAGGTCACGGGCGACGAGGTTTCCTCCCTGTTCCTTGTCTGCGTCTTGGGAGAATGACTTCAGTGCCTCCAGTGCCTCCTCCTCCTTCTCCTCCTCCTCCTCCTCCTCCTCCTCCTCCTCCCCCTCCTCCTCCTCCTCCCCCTCCTCCTCCAGCAGCCCCGCCCTGTGGCGGAAGTCGGCGGAATGCGGGCTGTCGCCAGCGGAAGGCCGGCGGAAGGATCGGGGGTAAGGATGGGGGGGAAGTAGGCACAGGGGGGGATGCAGCGGTCTGGAGTGGTTGACACATCGGCGATGCATCGACGATGCGTCGCTTGCACCATGGCGATGTACCGACGATTCATGGACGGTGCATGGGGCGGTACGCATCGGCGATGTATCGACAATGCATGGGCGATGTATCGGCCACTCGAGGTCGATGCGTCCCCCACTATCTTCGCCCCGGCGGCGCAAGCAGAAGCGAGGCGTCAGTATTTGTTGTTCAGGGCTTCCGGAATCGGCCGGATTGGGGGGTACAGCAGCAGCGCGCAATAGCACATAACCATACCCACAGGGGGGTCGAAGGGACGAGGACTGGCCATGGGTAACTATTGGTGCGGGCTGGCGGACCCCAGGGGAGGCCGCCTTTCAAGCGGGGACCCCCGTCCGACAACACGCACTCATAGTCCCCTTCGTCCCCCCCCCAACCTAGAGATACACATACATATACATATACATATACATTACATATACATATACGTATACACATACATATACATATACACATATTACATGTACATTCACATATACATATACACATACATATGCATATCATATCACATGCATGTGCATATACATGCATCTACATATACATACACGTGTACATATCCATTTACACATTCATATACATATACATATACCTATACATATACATATACCTATACATATACATCCACATATACATTCACACTTTCATACACACATACATAGGTATGAACATATACATATACATATGCATATACATAGACCTATCCATTTACATATACATATACACATGCATATACATAAGACATTTCCATCTACATTTACATACACACATGCATACACATACACACATAAACATAAACACATACATATAGTATCCACATACACATACACATACACATACACATACATATACAGATGCACATACACATACACATACACATACACAGACGGATACATATACCTATACATATACGTATACATATACATCTACATGTATACATATAGCAGGGGGCCAGGCCTCGGGGCCCGGGTGCCACGACCTCTACCACAAATGGGGGTGTGCAGGCGAACCGATATTTCGAGGTCCCTGGCCCTAGAGGCTCCTAGTAGGCCCCCAGGAAGCCCCAAGCGGTTTCAAGTTGCCCCCAGGGGCCGCAAAAGAGGCCCCCCAACACACCCCAAGACATCATGCTCCCAGAAAGCTTTCCGGGGACATGGTTCATCATGGGCCCGAGAGTCTCCGGAGGCTCCGAAATACCATCGCGCTACCAGAGAGTTGTTTGGGAAGTTGATTGGGGGCATGACTGATCGCCTGATCGCGGCCCTCCGCGGATCGTTTTGCACAAAGTTGCCTCAAGTGCCTTCTTGAACCGACGACGACGAAGACGACGAAACGACGAAGACGAAGACGACGACGACGACGACGGCGCGCCCCAAGAGGCGACGACGACATTAAGACGACGATGACGACGACGACGGCACGCCCCAACAGGCGCCCCAAGACGCCCCCCAAACCCATGTTCCCACAAGGCCTTTCGGGAACCCGATTCATCAGGCCTCCGCCCCCTACGCAACCATCTTCCCTGAAAACCTTCCATAATGCAGATTGACATGCATGGGCTTCGCACTGCCCATAATGCGTGCAGCGTTCTGGGCACTTCACTTCCCGCTCAAACCATCTGTGGTCCACTTACTTCAGTGGAACAGTGAACTCGTCAAGGCCTGGGGCTTGCTAGAACCATCCCGCGCGCGAAGCGCGCGCGATGGTTCTAGTATCTCTCTCTCTCTCTCTTAAGGGCTTCG
>CAUYUJ010004892.1:248699-431199 GCA_963575745.1 Prorocentrum cordatum | reverse complement strand
TTCCTCCTCCGCTACTGCTTTCCCCCTCCCTCTTGCTGTCAGTCTTTTGCTTCGCTTCAGAGGCTTACGCCTGTCCGCCGCCGCCCCTGCTGGTCTGTGCCGGGCGGGCCTGGTGCCCCATGGCGAGCTCGGGTTGATGGCTGGGGGTACCCCTCCTCGCACTGAAGGGTTGGCGTGCGGGAGACGAGTTCCGTTGCCCCTGGCCCACGGGGCGTGAGCCACTCCCCCACCACGGCACGAGGGCCGCCCCAAGGCCCGATCCGACCGACCTCCTCCCCCTGCCTTCCCTGCTTGTCCTCCTCGCAGTCATCCTCGTCCCCCCCTCCCCCCCCGCCCGCGAGGGGCGCGGGGAGAGGCGCGGCCCAGACCAAGGGGAGCCATCGGAGGGGAGCCTGGCGAGACCACGGCGGCCGTCCCTGGCGTGTCTCGTCCTGCTCGGGCCTCCTGGCGGCCTCGCGTTGCCCCGGCCGGGCCCACGTCGAGGGACGTCGAGGAGCCTCGAGACGGGGGTCGATGCAAACGGGGGTCAGCCAGAGCGCCCGACCTTGCAGGATCCTGCAGGGGCAGGGTCGCATTGGCCCGGGCTTGGGTGCGGCATCCTGCAGGATCCTGCAGGGCCCTTCGCGCCTCGGCCCGGGCCTGGGTGCAGGATCTTGCAGGATTCTGCAGGGCCTGACTGGCCCGGGTCTGGACTGACCCGGGTCAGAAGCTCCGCGGGGACGAGTCAGGATGGAGGGAGGAGGGAGGAGGGAGGGGGGAGGAGGGAGGGGGGAGGAGGGAGGATGGAGAGGGGATGAGGGAGAGGGGATGAGGGAGGGGGGAGGAGGGAGGAGGGATGAGGGAGGAGGGAGGAGGGAGGAGGACCCCGACAGGGGTCAAGGCCTTCTGGGCGCACTCGGGCTGGGCGGGAGAGCCGCTGCCGCCTCCGCGGGCCCCCCTTCCGAAGCGACGGCCTCCCCGGGCTATCCCCCTGCCCGTCCGGGTGCGTCTGCAGGAGGAGTATCAAAACAATTGTCAAAGATAGTCTTGGGGCTCTGCCTGTAGGAGGACATGCCCGACCTAACCTTTGAGTCCTCCTGCGGGTTGCTTCGCCACGCCGACGTCGAGGGTATCGCCTGCAGGGGCGACTGCCCATCGGGTTGGGCCAGGGCCGCGATCTTTCCACGACGTGGGCCCACAGAGTTCTGGGCCCCCTTTCCCGGGGCCAGCTCCCATTCACGAGCCGTTTTTCGACGACCCCGGGGGCCCGGCGAGGGCTCCCCGGAGGCGCTGCATCCAAAAAATTTGCTAAATGTGGCTCTGGCCCACGGCGTCCCGAGCTGTTCGCCCCATTTTGGAGCCCCTGGGGCCCACTGGGCCTCGAGAGAGGTGCTCCGGATGCCGTGGGGGGGCCTCCTTGGAAATCCTGGGACGCCTCTGGCAACACCCAAGAGGAGGCGGGGGTTTTCCTGCCCTCTGGCAGGGTCGATCCGATCAATGAGATTCGATATCGATTCCGGCTGGTTCGATCCGATTCGATTCAGGTGTTCGCTCGATCCGATTCGGCCTGACGCTTGCATGGCGCTGCTGTGCGTTCTGGCGCGGCTGGTCCGATCCGATCCCCACTCCGTGCCGATGCGGCCCGATTCGATTTACATTCCAGTTCGATTCGGTTTCCCGATTCGATGCTGGCCTTAGTTCTTAGTTCACCGACAGTGAAAGAACCCCTGACCCTAATAACAGCGAAAACGTGGCCTCACTGAGGTCCCCGTCTTTGCGTTTGGGATCATAATTCTGGGCGGTTTGGTTCGGTACACCTTCAGAACATATCCCCTGTCATGCCCTCTGGCCAGGCGCAGTTCTCTTCGGCGATGCATCGCCCACGTCGCCAGTGCATCGCCAGTGCATCGCCAGTGCATTGGCGACGCATCGCCGATGCATCGGCGATGCAGCACTATCCTCCGACCCCATCTGCTTAGACCCCACCTGGGAGGCCCCCGGTGCTGATCTGGATCCTGCCTTCTGTCGGCTGAGGTGGCGGGCCTTCCTGGGAAGGCTCGGGAGCTCTGACATTCCGAGAAGTCTTCTAAGAGATTGTTTTTTTATCCTCTGGGGGGTAACGCTCGTTACCCGGGCCTCTCCCCCCCCCCCCCCGTAACGGTAACGCTCGTACGCGGGGGGGGTCTCGGTCTTCCCCTCCAACATGCTGGTGCCCGAAGGCATGCGCACTGTGGTGTGGTGGTCGCAGGCGCACTGTGGGCGCTCGCAGGCCATTGCGGCGCTCGCATGCGCGATGCTGGTGCTTGCGGGCTTTGCGCTTGTACTCGAATCGTCGTCGTCGTCGTCGTCGTCGTCGTCGTCGTCGTCGTCGTCGTCGTCGTCGTCGTCGTCGTCGTCGTCGTCGTCGACGGCGCCCGAAAACGGCCTCCGGAGGCCGAAACAGGCGGCAAACGTCGTCGTCGTCGTCGTCGACCTCGTCGCTCGTCGCTCGTCGATCATCGTCGTCGCGCGCGCGGGCGCGGGCGTGGTGCCGGGACCACGCGGCGGGCTTTGCGCTTGTACTCGAATCGCAAGCCACTGTGGTGCTCTCAGGCAGAGAGTGCTGCTCGCGCGCGTACTATGGCGATCGCAGAGCGCCCCTGCTTCGCCATACCCCGCCCAGCCCAAGCGTTACCGTTACTCGGGGGGCACGACCCCCCCCCCCCCCGGGTAACGAGCGTTACCGGCCGGAATAAAAAAATGATCTCTAAGCCATCCCAGAAGACGCAAAACACTTTCCAGATTCTCACCCCCAGGGCTCATTTCGAGTCCTCCGATTCGATTCGACTCGACTCGATTTCGATGGCTTCTGATTCCGATTCGATTCGACCTGGGATTCCGATCTGGGTTCCGATTCCTTACTGGACGCATACTAGTCTGCCGATCTCCGCCGATTCGACTTTTCCCGACTCGGCTGCCGACTTCCGCCGATCCGACTCATTTCGATCGCCGATCCGACTTGTCGACTCGATTCTGGGCTCCCCTGCATCCCCCCCCCCTGGTCGCGCCGCCGAATATCTGTCAAGATCGGCTCCCAGACCCTGCCCGGGGTCCACCCGGGTCCACCCGACGCGGCATGGCACCCCGGATCGAGCTTCGGTGGTCCCTCCTCCTCCTCCTCTTCCTCCTCCTCCTCTCCTCCTCCTCCTCCTCCTCCTCTCCCCTCCCCCTCCTCCTCTTCCCTTCCCCCCCCCCTCCTTCCCCTCCTTCCCCTCCTCCTCCTCCTCCTCCTCCTCCTCCTCCTCCTCCCTCCTCCTCCCCTCCTCCTCCTCCTCCTCCCCTCCTCCTCCTCCTCCTCCTCCTCCTCCTCCTCCTCCTCCTCCTCCTCCTCCTCCTCCTCCTCCTCCTCCTCCTCCTCCTCCTCCTCCTCCTTCTCCTCCTCCTCCTCCTCCTCCTCCTCCTCCTCCCAGGGCCCGAAAACAGCCCCCAGATATGGAGAACGATGGACACACGCCTCGAGCCTCGCAGTTTTTTTGGGTCACAGCTCGGCTCTCCCGCGGCCGCTCGGCACGATCCTGGCCCCCCCCCCCGAAGCGCTCGCGGCGAGGCGCCGCCGCTGGAAGGCACCCCGAGGCTGGAAGCCCGCCGGGGACCTCCGAACACGCCCGGAAGCCCGAAGCCTCGGACCCGAAACTTCCTCCTCCTCCTCCTCCTCCTCCTCCTCCTCCTTCGCCGATGGGGGCTCGATAGCCCCAACCTGCACAGGAGGGTGCGGACTCCCTCTCGGGAGCCCATCGCCGACCCACCGGCGATGTAGCGCCCCGATTCCGGGTCGATGCCTCCCCCCCCCCCTATGCCAGTCCCCCCCAATCGTTGCCTCTCGCTTCCCCGGGCCGAGACCTCCCCGAGACCTCCCCGAAACCTCCCCGGGACCTCCCCGAGACCTCCCCGAGACCTCCCCGAGACCTCCCCCGAGACCTCCCCCGAGACCTCCCCCGAGACCTCCCCCGCCACTCCTCCCCCGAGACCTCCCCGAGACCTCCCGGAAGCCTCCCCCGCCGACCCTGGCCAGGCGCTCGAGGCCTGCCTGGGCGCGGCGCCCGCCGGGGCGCCCGCGGCGCCGGAGGCCCGCGCGGGCGGGCCGCCCGCGGAGGCGCCCGCGGCGCCCGGGGCCCGTGCGGCCGCGAGGGCATCGGTCGCGGGGGTCGGGCGGCCGAAGGGGCAGCGACGACGACGACGACGACGACGACGACGACGACGACGACGACGACGACGACGACGACGACGACGACGACGACCACAGGCTGGGGTCGCGGGCGTCGGGCGACCGAACGGCCCGCACCCGAAAGCCAGACTCTCCCCAGACCCCCTCGCGTTTCGACAGAAGTCACGACGGGAGGTTTTTCGCTGTTTTCGGCCTCGGGGGGCCCTTCTACCGGGCCCCGGGACCGCCAAAAAGCGACTCGGGATGAGCAACCAGTGCGCCTCCCAAGGGTCAACTCTTTCAGTGATGGTGTGGGTGCCTCGAGGCCCTCCCCCACCGATGCAGGCCGCGAGCCGCTCGGGGGCCGAGGGCGCCGGCCACGCGGCATCCCGAGTGCTGCTGCAGAGCCCCTCGGCCTCAGCGTAAACTCATGGATTTCACCATGATGACATCCAGCTTTCAACTGCTTTCCATTGTTCGGCCACAGCTTTCAACTGCTTTCACCATGATGACATTTGTTCGGCCACAGCTTTCAACTGCAGGCGTCCAGATGCTTGCCACGAGGCGTGAAGGCGCCCCGTGATACCTCAGACAGCTCTCGTGCCGCCGGCGATGCGAGGCGATGAGCAACCAGTCCCGGGGAAGCTCTCGAGACCTCTGGGTGTCGACGCTGTGGAACAATCACGACGTCGGGGGTCTGGGTCTATGCCTCCCAGGTGGGGTCTGATCAGCAGGGGTTGGAGGATCTCAGCGCATCGCCGATGCATCGGCGATGCATCGGCGATGCAGCTCGATGCGAAGCCCGATGTTATCCACGCCGACGTCACCGATGCTTCGCCGACATCACCGATGCGGTGCAATCCTGCGACCTCATTGGAGCCACTGAAAGACGTACTAGTACACGTACATTAATCCACGTTGGTTTCGAGAGTAGGCATTGCGCGAACGTTCGTATCAAGCGGCCGGTCTCGCGGATTGGGGGGCCATGTTCATGTACGTGGTTGGGCGCTTACGTTCTTTTGTGGGCTCCCTAGACGGCGAGGGTCATTCCCCCGCGCGGCATGTGGGCGCTCCAGAAGGGCCCTCGCTATCACTGCATTCCATTCCCGCTCGTGGTGTCTCGCCCATCGCCGTATGCGCTGACGGTGAAGACGCTCCCAGCAGCGAACCAGTTGTGGTCGTAGCGCAAAGGCTCGATCACCTTTGGCGGGCTTAGGGAGGATCATAACGATGGCCGTGAGGAGCTGCCACGGCCAGGTGAGATGGTGCTCGCACTCGTTGAATAGGTCGACCAGTGCTTGGCGTCCTGATTCAGAGAGGCGTCTTATGCCGCTGATGCAGATCATGCCCACGCCCTTGCCCTTGTCGGGTTCGCCCTTGATGCACCCGTCGAGGTCGTCGAGCGTCCAGGGGTCGTACTCTTCCTCCTCGGCGGCCTTGGCGCGGAGGTCGGTGAGGTACTCCTTGTGCTCGTCGTGCGGTGTTGCGTCGCATTTCCAGATGTGGGTGAATGTAGTGGTCTTGTGGTCTGTCACGTCTTTCGGGCTGCACAGTGTCGTGGTGCCGGTGTGGATTTCGGTTTCGCGTCGTGGCGGTGGTTTGGTGATCTTATGGACTTCTGGAGTGTGCCGCTGTGCTTGCCTGCTTGCATGAGCCACGCTCCATACTGCTGCCTGCTGTGCTTCATGTCTTTCCGAAGTGCGTGTCGAACTTCCTGCTCTGCTTGCTCCGCCACGTCCTTCAGTGTCTCCAGTGAGATGGTCTCCAGCTGCTCCATACGGTCCTTCCACAGGTCCCTGTGGAGTCGTGCTGTCGCAGTTGGCGTCGTACCTGCTGGGGGTAGGCCTTCCCGTGCTAGTCGTCGGCCCGCGTTAGCGAGCTCCCCTTGCTGCTGGTGCCCGTGTTGTCGCTCCCGTAGCTTGACTAGTGCTTGCAGTATTGTGCCGATGCGGTTCCATCAGTCTGCTCTGTGTGATGCGAGTCTGTGTCGGCGGTCCCCTTGTTCCTTGAGCTGCTGCTCCTCGTGGTGGTATGGTGATCCCCGTCCGCAGAAGGCTGCTCTGTCGGTGCGCTCCATCCTGTACGCTATGCAGCAGAACTTCTCCAGGGTGCCGATGAAGTGTTGGTACTTCCGTCCGAGAAGCTCTGTGCCGCTGGGGTCCGTGCGGTAGGCGGCATTCTTCTTGATATAGTCGGGGGAGTGGTGGTTGTCTTCTTTCTGCTGTAACATGCTTGCGACCACCCATGTGTTGTCCATCGCGTTAGTGTTGACCCCGACAGCGTTGGCCAGGGCCCGCTCCGTCAGCGAGGGTGTGGTCGCACTCTGAGCTTCCTCCTGCGTGTCGTCGGCGTCCTTGTTTGAACAGCTGCGTTGGTCAACTGTGGCTGTGCAGTTCGCGCCGATCTGCTCGTTCTCGTCCTCTGCCCGTTGGGCGATGTAGGCGTCGTACCCCTGCTGGTAGATGTGATCGTCCGTGTCGTGCCTCGTCTCCACGTCGGTGGTCGGGCTGCTCCCGCCGATGTGGTGGTAGTCGTGGATGCCATCGATGGGGTCGTGGTCTGTCTGGTCCATGGAGCTGGTCTGCTCTGGGATGGGTGTGCTGTCTGACTGTCGGTGTCGATGCTCGTTGATGTCACTGCGAACACGGGCGGTGCTAGCTGTGGATGTGGTGACTCGGTGTCTCGTGCTCGTCTTTGTCTTGTTTCTCGCTCCTTGCTGCTGCGTGTTGGTTTCGGTCGGGGTGGACGTGGGGCTGGTCTAGGTAGTTGTAATCGTCTGCCAGTTTGCTGCTGCTGAAGTTCGGGTATTGATGACCAGTCCTGCATGTGATTTCCATGGCGTGTCGTACATCGGTCGAATTCCTCGTACTAGTCGTTGGCCGCCTTCGTTGGCCAGCGCGTAGTCGATGTTTGAGTTGGCGTCGCCGAGGTTGCAGGTGAGCTGGTCGTCGGGTGGGCCCATAGCGCTCGTCGCCCCGAGTGCTGTCGGCCAACCCGTCCTGTCGAAGTCGTGGCGTTTCATGTTGAAGTCGCCGCATACGAGCCATGGCATAGAGAGGGAGTTCAGGAAAGAGGCCAGCGACGTCAACTTGCGTGCGTTTGCGCCGTGGTGCGTGCTGCTCTTCGGGTCGAGGTAGATGGAGATGATGACCAGCGACGTCCCCTTCAGGTGCAGCGTGGCTGGAGTCCAGTCGCACATGTCCAGGTCTCCTGGCGCCGTGTGGCTGCACGAGTTTGAGGTGGTCTCTGGCTTCGCGCGGTGCTTGATCGATGTCACCTTCAGGTGCCCTTTCGTGATGACAGCTGTGCCACCTCTGGTGCCCGTCGTGCTCTTCTCGCTCCGCCGCGCCGTGGTGAAGGTGCTCGCGAAGCCCGCCTTCTGCAAGTCACGCTCCGCGTTGTCGATCTGCGCCCAAGGTATGTGCGTCTCCTGCAGCGCGCAGACGTCGTACCCTTCACGAAGTCCGTCGCGTCGCATCCAGCTCATGACCTTGGGCCCCCACGTGGTGATATTGGCGAAACGATTGTGCGGTGCAGGGGCTCGGTGTCGCCAACAGGTCGCCTGCCCCTCCGCTGTGGCTCCTAGTGGTCGTCGGGAGGGGCACCTTCGCCCTTTCCGACGGCCGCTGACCTGCGGCGCTCCAGGTACTCCTCGGCCTCGCTCTTGCTGGCGTCCTTGGCTCCCTCCGCGCTGTCGCTTGCCGTGGCCGTAGACCTCGGTTGTGGTGCCGTTGGTATCACCGCCGTTTGGCCTGCTGCCTTCGCCTCCGGGATCTTCTCCGCTGGGTCCGCTTTTCGTGTCTTGAACACTTGCGTGATGATGGTGCGGTTCTCCTCTGCTTGTGTCTTTGCCTTCTGCAAGTGCTCCGCAAATTGTCCCTTGAACGTGAGCGCCGTCCTCGTGAGCTCCTCCAAGACTTGCTTCTGGGCGTTGTCGACCGCTGCTCTCCCTTCGGCGTCCACATCCTCGTCGTATTTGAAGTGCTCCTCAAGTGCAGGGAACTCGATCTCGGACGGGTGCACGATGTCTGTGCCCGCCTCGAGGATCCCGTCGAGGATGCTCTTGTTCTTATCCTTGCCCTCTGTCTGGATGGACTCGATGAGCTGCTCTGCCTTCAGCACTTCGTTGGCTTTCGCCGCTTTCGCGTCTGCCTGCTGCTTCGCCTCGAACGCCCACTTCTACATATTGCTCCTCCAAGGAATTAGTCGCCTCTGCCAATCGTAGTGCTTTGGTCTTCGTTGGCGCTGGCGGTGTCAAAGAGAAGCTCGCTGCCTTCTGTAGTGCTGTGGCTGCCCCCTCCAGCTGCTCGACGATCCCGTCTTTGTCCGTGGTCGCCATCTGCATGGAGCCGAGCGTGGATGTGACCGTCTTCAAGGCAGTCGCGAGCTGTTCCACGTTATGCTTCTGCTGCTGGCCGATGGCGTGCTTGCCGCCCTGGGCCTTGGCGTCGTAGCTGGTGTTGTGGTAGCTTGCGTACTGGCCCTTGCCGTAGTTGTCGCGGTAGTCCGATGCTGCAGCCGTGTGCTTCCAGCCTTTCGGTCGGGCGATACGGCATTCGCATCTGCACCAGCAGGCATTCTCGTGCAGCTGCTGATTCCACCAACCACTAATGGCACCGCTTGTACCTGCTCCAGTCGTCCTGCGGCTTCGGCGTCATACTGCCGTGGTGGGAGTTGAGCAGCTGGCGGTATTGCTCTGCTCGAAGCCATCTGCGGGTCTGGCCTCGCGCCCGTCTGAGGCGTCTGTGCCAGGCGGGCGAGGGAGGCCTCTTCTGGCCTCGGCGGCCCTCCGTGGGCCTGGGGGCTCCCGATGGCGCGGGCCCCGCGGCGCCGCCCCGTGGGCAAAAAGGCTGCGCGGGGGCGGGGTGGGGCCACGCTGGGGAGCCACCTAGGAGGAGGAGGAGGAGGAGGAGGAGGAGGAGGAGGAGGAGGAGGAGGAGGAGGAGGAGGAAGAAGAAGAAGAAGAGGAAACATACTAATACGCATAAGAAGAAGAGTAACAAGCATACTAATAATAGTAACAATAATAAGCAGAATAAGAATACTACGAATAATGCGAATACTAATACGAATAATAATATAACAAATAATAAGATGACGACGAACAATAAGAATAACACTAAGCACAATAAGCAAACCTACGAAGAATAGCAATACTGATACTATTACGAATAATAATAATAGTACTGCAAGTAGTAATACTAATAATAGTAATAATACTATTCATAATAATAATGATAATAATAATAAGAGGAGGAGGAGGAGGAGGAGGAGGAGGAGGAGGAGGAGGAGGAGGAGGAGGAGGAGGAGGAGGAGGAGGAAGACGAATATAATAATATGAAGAGGATGAGGAGGAGAAGGAGGAAGAGGAGGGGGACCGATGCTAGTGCTGGGGTGTGCTCCCAGACGCCGCAAATCAGAACAACAGAACACGTTGGAGGTGTGGTCCCCCGCGAGCCAGGAGGGGGCGGGCGGAGCGGGAAGGGGCGGGGCCGGGCCGGCGGCCGCGGACGGGGCCTCCCAGGTCAGCAAGGCCGTCGCGAGCGCGCTGGGGAAGGCCCTGGCGGTGCGGCGCTTGCAAAGAGAGGGGTGTGTTGGGCTGCCCCCGCGGCCGTTCGCTCCCTCTCGGGGAGACGTAGGCATGGATTCGGGCGCGTGGATCAGCGACGGGTCCCGCGCCTGTGTACAATGGGCGCGCTGCGTCGCCAAAGCAGGCGGCAGTGGCATCCTGCTCTTCCCACTCCTTCCGCTCCAGTTTCTCCTGCTGCTGCTCTTCTTCCTCCTCCTCCTCCTCCTCCTCCTTCTCCCTCCTCCTCCTCCTCCTTCTCCTCCTCCTGCTTATCCTCTTGGTCACCCACCAGCCCCTCCCCCTCCCGCCTCCTCCTGTGTACGCAGCTCCTCTTATCCGAGTGCGCGTACCAGGAGTAAGAGGGGGAGTAAGGGGAGAATGAGGAGGAGGAGGAGGAGGAGGAGGAGGAGGAGGAGGTGGAGGCGGAGGCGGCGGAGGCGGAGGCGGAGGTGGAGGCGGAGGATGGGGACGGGAGGAGGAGGAGGAGGAGGAGAGGAGGAGGAGGAGGAGGAGGAGGAGGAGGATCAGGAGGATGAAGAGGGGAGGAGGGAGGAGGAGGAGGAGGAGGAGGAGGAGGAGGAGGAGGAGGAGGAGAAGAAGGAGGAGGAGGATGGGGGGGGGCTGAGGAGGATGTTGTACTACCTGCTGCTCATGCCTTACCAGTCGGCGATGAAATCCGCCAGGCTCACTAGTTTTGATCAACTCCCCCAGGGCCGACCGGCCCTGGGGGTGGGGATGGCTGCGTCGGACGAGATTCTTGCCGTCAGTGGGTCAGGTGGGTCAGGTGGAGGAGGAGGAGGAGGAGGAGGAGGAGGAGGAGGAGGAGGAGGGAAACCTCCGCAGGTCCCTGCTGGACGTTTCTTGAGGTCCAGGGGCCCTGGACGTGGAAGCCCTTGGAGGCCCGAGGCCCTTCGGCGCACAGCAGAGATTCGCGAGCGCGTTGCTCCTTCCATCCCTCGATCCCTCGACCCCTCGTCCCTTCGTCCCCTCGACCCTTCGACCCTAATCCTCGAGCCTCCCAGAGCAGGCCAGCGTGCGGGACTCGTGGGCGGCGGCGGAGGCCAGGGGCTCGGCCGCATCGGTCGTCGGCGGCGTCCTGCGGAGGTCGCTGGAGAGGCTGGGCGCGCTCGGGGCGGAGGTCGGCGGCGGGGGGCGGGGCGGGGCGGCCACGGACCCGCCCGCTCGCCCCCAGAGAGGGAGGCATCGTGTCGGACGAGGGGCGGGTTGATGGGCCTGTTTTCCACCACCACCACCATAAGTTGGAGGGGGAGGGTGCCCTCCTCTTCCTCCTCCTCCTCCTCCTCCTCCTCTTCTTCGCCCTCCTCCTCCTCGTCCTCCTCCTCCTCCCTCCCAACTCCAACTTATGGTGGTGGTGGTGGAAAACACGCCCATCAGCGGGTGGTCAGAGAAGGACGCGGTACCGATGCCGCCACCCTGGCACCCGTCTGGCCTTTGTGGGCCCCGAGGCCGTCGCCAGCGCTGCATTCGCAGCGAAATTCTGGTCCGAGCGCACCGTGGGAGGTCCGGGGAGCAGCAGCATTTGTACCTGTCAGTTCCCACAGAGGAAGGGTCGGACGGGGCTAGGACGAAGGTCAATCCGTTCCGGAGCGTTCCGGAACGCTCTCAGAGCGTTCCGCAGCGCTCTGAGAAGGCCGCGGCGCACGAGACATCCTCGGGTCAGAGGTTCCCGAGGCACCATCACCCGATTTTATCTCTGTCCTGGCTTCGTCTTACCTGGGAGGTCCGGGGAGTGGGGCGAGGACTTCGGGACACAAATGTACCGATACCGCTACTCCCCAGACCTCTCCCAGGGGTGCGTTCTGACCATGATGTCGAGGCGAATCCAGCCGTGGCGACGAGGGCCTCCCAGCAGGTTCAAAAAAGAGGAAAACGAGGCAAGGGTAATGTCAGCTTGTGATTAACAGATGGCTACCCCCCCCCAGGCTGATGAATAGACCCCGCGGGGCGCGAAACCTTTTTTTAATCACGCGCGCCGGGGGGTCGTCGCTGGCGCCGCCGAGGGGCTGATCTACCCCCTGCTGACAGTCTCAAAACGAGGGCCTTTCGTATAGAAGTTGTTATAGGGGTTGTACGCATCCGAGGCGAATTTTTTTACCCCTCTGAGGCGTCGTCGTCGTCGTCGTCCCGCCGCCGCCGCCGCCGCCGCCGCCGCCGCCGCCGTCGTCGTCGTCGTCGTCGTCGTCGTCGTCGTCGTCGTCGTCGTCGTCGTCGTCGTCGTCGTCTTCTCCGTCGTCGTCGTCCTCGTCGTCGTCGTCGTCGTCATCATCGTCGTCGTCATCGTCGTCGTCGTTGTCGTTGTAGTCGAGTACAGCGGGCCTGCGCAGCCCCCCCCCCATATGGCCTCCGCAGTGCGTCGTCGTCGTCGTTGTCGTCGCGTCGTCGTCGTCGTCGTCGTCGTCGCCGCCGCCGCCGCCGCCGCCGTCGTCGTCGTCGTCGTCGTCGTCGGGGTCGTCGTCTTCGTCGTCGACTACAGCGGGCCTGCGCAGCAGCACCCCCCCACATAGGGCATCCGCAGTACGTCGTCGTCGTCGTCGCTGTCCCCTCCCTCCCCTTCCTCTTGTGCGGTCCTCCATGGGAGCCTCAGCGGGTCCCACAATTCCCGTCGGTTTGGGGGGATTTCGTCCGGATGTCGTCAGATTTGTTGACATCTGGATGACAAGTGGACGACGTTTGGACGAATGGGTGAAGAGGGGGAGTCGAAACCTGGACGAAGCCCGGTCGAAATCGTGTCTCTGGGAGCGGGCCGCGGAGGCCCACGGAGGCTCCCGTGAGGGTTCGCCCAGCAGCAGTGCGAAGAGCGCGCGCAGCTCCCCAGGGCTCAGTACAGTCAAAAACCTTAATAAGGACGCGCGACTTTGCTCAGGGTGCCCTTGCGTGCTTGCTCTTCCTTGCTCTTGCGTCCTTGAGGTTTTCGTCGTCCGCCGCCCCAGAAATCCCAGCTTCGGCTTCCAAGGGTCTTGCGTCCTTACCGCGCGCCCATGTTAAGGTTTTTGACAGTATCGCTGACCCGTCCCCAGCCCCCACCATCTCAGCACCCCAGTCTGGGAGATGCCCTTCGAAACCCGAAGGACACGGCCTAGATCCCCATCTTGGAGGTGAGTCGGCCGCCGGGGCCCAGGTCACGCGATGGGGGATGAGTCGGTCACGCGCAGAGGGGAGTATGGGGGAGGGCGGGTTCTCAGAAGGAGGCAGTCTCTTAGAAGGCGCTGGCCCTACATCTGTAGACAAGGCCAGCGCCTTCTCCACAGCAGCCTCCTTCCAAGAAGTCTTCCCCCCCTCCGCCCTGCCCAGACATGCGACGTCCTGATTCCTCTCGCTTCGCGGGGTGCACGTCCGGAGCACGTACAGTCACGTCGTCGCGGGGCCTCTTGGGAGCCTGTTGGGGGCCTCCTGGAGGCCTCCTGGGAGCTTCTTTGGGGCCTTGCCCTCCTCCTTTTCATACGCCCTCCCCATCTTCCCTTCCAGCGCCGGCTCTAATCATGGGCGCCGCAGTGACCAACTTCCACCTGGCTGGCGCTGCGCCGCAGTTCGCCCAGAGGGGGGAAAATGACATTACACTCTAGTCGCTGTGTGGCCTTTGGGGGGCTTCTTGGGGGCCTTTTGGAGGCTTCTGGGGGGCTTCTTGGAGGCTTCTTGGGGGCCTCTTGGGGCCTCTTCGGGGCGTCTTCGGCCGTCTTGGCGCCTTTGCGCCGCTTCGTCCCCTCGGGACTGTCCTGGGGGCCTCTCGCGGCCGCATTGGAGCCCTCTTGGGGTCCTCTAGGGCCGTCTTCGCCCCCAAGAGGCCCAAGAGGTCGAAATCATAGATTTTCTATAAGTTTTGGTAGGTTTCTGAGCACCGGGAGGGGGGGGGGCACTTTGGTCCGGCGGTGTGGCGCAGCTCCCAAGGGGGGTTAGGGGGGATACATAATAATGTAACGCAATACAACATGTGGCAAGTATGCAATCATTGGATACATTGGATACGTTGCAGTAAGGCGTTCGCCGGAAAACGCTGCCGCTCAGCACGTCACCTCCGGACGTGGATTCCTCTCGCTTCGCGGGGTGCACGTCCGGAGCACGTACAGTCACGTCGTCGCGGGGCCTCTTGGGAGCCTCTTGGGGGCCTCCTGGAGGCCTCCTGGGAGCTTCTTTGGGGCCTTTCCCTTCTTCTTTCCATACGCCCTCCCCATCTTCCCTTCCAGCGCCGGCTCTAATCATGGGCGCCGCAGTGACCAAGTTCCACCTGGCTGGCGCTGCGCCGCAGTTCGCCCGGAGGGGGGAAAATGACATTACACTCCAGTCGCTGTGTGGCCTTTGGGGGGCTTCTTGGGGGCCTTTTGGAGGCTTCTGGGGGGTTTCTTGGAGGCTTCTTGGGGGCCTCTTGGGGCCTCTTTGGGGCGTCCTCGGCCGTCTTGGCGCTTTTGCACCGTTTCGCCCCCTCGGAGGCTGTCCTGGGCGCCTCTCGCGGCCGCATTGGAGCCCTCTTGGGGTCCTCTTGGGCCGTCTTCGCGGCCTCTTGGACCGTCTTGGGGGCCTCGTTGGGCCGTTTTGGGGCCCTCCTGGGCCGTCTTGGGGCCCTCTTGGGGGCTTTTTGGTTTGTTCTGGGGCGATTCTGGAAGCTGCTTGGGCCGTCAAGGATTTGTGAAAATCGAAAAAGACGAGAACGCTAAAATATTGCAAAAACATCCGGGAAATCAATGAATTCGGCCTCTGGAGGCGCAGTTGTGCGCGCTGTTTGGGCCCTTTCGGGCCGTCCTTGGAGCGTTTGGGGCCGTTTTCGGGGCCTCATGGGCCCCCGTTGGGAATATCTTGGGCCGTCTTGGGGCCGTCTTGGGCCGTCTTGGGGCCCTCTTGGAGCCCCAAGAGGCCCAAGAGGTCGAACTTGTTGATTTTTCATATGTTTTTGTCGGTTTTAAGGCCCCGGAAGGGGGGGCCATCTTGGTCCGTTCGTGTGGCGCGACTGCAGGGCGGGGTATAGGGGGATATACATAATACTGTAGCACAATACAGTCTGTGGGAATGATACAAACATTAGACACATTGGATTCACTGCGTTACAGCATCCGCGGAAAACGCTGCCGCTCCGCACGTCACTTCCGGACGTGGATTCCTCTCGCTTCGCGGGGTGCACGTCCGGAGCACGTACAGTCACGTCGTCGCGGGGCCTCTTGGGAGCCTCTTGGGGGCCTCCTGGAGGCCTCCTAGGAGCTTCTTTGGGCCTCTAAGGGGTTTCTTTGGGGCCTCTCCCCCCTCCCTCCTTTTCATACTCTCTCCCCATATTTCCTTCCAGCGCCGGCTCTAATCATGGGCGCCGCTGTGACCAACTTCCACCTGGCTGGCGCTGCGCCGCAGTTCGCCCAGAGAGGGGGGAAATAACATTACACTCCAGTCGCTGTGTGGCCTTTGGGGGGCTTCTTTGGAGCCTTTGGGGGGCTTCTTGAAAACATCTTGGAGGCCTCTTGGGGGCTTTCTGGGGCCCTTTAGGGGCCTCTTGGGGGCCTCTTGGGGCCTCTTGGGGGCGACTTTGGTCATATCGGGGCGCCTTTGCCCCGTTTTGCCCCTTCGGAGGCTGTCCTGGGGGCCTCTCGCGGCCGCCTTGGGGCCGTCATGGGTCCTTTTGGGCCGTCATAGGGGTTTCTTGGACCGTCTTGGGGGCATCTTTGGGCCATTTTGGGGTTTGGGCTGAATTGGGGCCCTCTTGGAGGCTTCTTGGGTTGTGCTGGAGCTATTTGCGAACCTGCGTGGGCCGCAAAGGCGAGAACGTTAAAATAGTGCCCGAACCATAGGAAAATCAATGATTTTGGCCTCTGGAGGCGCAGTTGTGGGCGCTCTTGGGGCCCTCTTGGGCCGTCATTTGGGTTTTTTGGGCCCTCTTGGAACCATCTCGGACTGTTTCGGGGCCGCTTTGGCCCGCACAGAGCCCATCTCGAACCGTCTTGGCGCCCTCTCGGCCCCCCAAGAGGCCCAAGAGGTCGAAATCATAGATTTCCTATAAGTTTTGGTAGGTTTCTGAGCCCCGGGAGGGGGGGGGCCACTTTGGTCCGGCGGTGGGGCGCAGCTCCCAGGGGGGGTTAGGGGGGGAGACATAATAATGTAACACAATACAACATGTGGCAAGTATGCAATCATTGGATAAATTGGATACGTTGCAGTAAGGCGTTCGCCGGAAAACGCTGCCGCTCAGCACGTCACTTCCGGACGTGGATTCTTGGGCTTACGCCACACCGCCGACCCCTTGGGGAACTGGCGGTTGTGTGTGTGTTGCTCCTGGGGTCCTCTTGTGCGCCTTTGGGGGGCTTCTCGGAGCTCGTTTGGGGCTTCATGGTGGCCTCTTGGGGGCCTTTTCGGGGCCTCTTGCAGTATTCGCCCTGCGCGCATTCGGGAAAGGGGCAAGAACCCGTGTATACAGGCAGAGGGCATCTGTCAAAACACCCGACACATGATTATCGAATGGCCTTCGACACATCTCGCCACCGTGCTTGGCTTGCGGGTTCGAGGCCGTTCGGATGAATGATGGGGTCTCATGGGAGGCGTCTCGTGGGCGTCTTGGAGGCAGTATTTTACAACCTTCCTGCGTTTGCTCTCGTTTTGAATAGAGCACTGCCCGCGCGTCTTCTCCTCTCCCGCTCCCCTCCTCCTCTCCTCCTCTCTCCTGCCTCTCACCTCGGTCCGTCCTGCGTGCCAGCTTGGCTCCTACCTGGCCATCCCTGCGGGGGCTGCGATCTGCGAAACTGCCGCCACTTTCGAGGGCTGCTGGGGGGGTCGAGCGGCGCGACGTCTTACCCAGATTCAGATGAGACCTCGCCATCGGTGTGGGGCTGCGATCTGTGAAGCTGGCGCCACTTTCGAGGGCTGCTGGGGGTTCCAGCGGAGTGACGTGTTACCCACCGCCAGGGGACCTCGCCATCCCTCGGGGGGCTGCGCTCTGCAAAACTGCCGCCACTTCCGAGGGCTGCCGTGGGTCCAGCGGAGTGACGTTTTTTGCGCGGACCACCAGGAGACCTCACCAGCCCTCGGGGGGCTGCGATCTGCGAAACTGTCGCCACTTTAGAGTGCCGCTGGGGGGTGCAGCGGAGTGACGTCTTACCCGAACCACCAGGAGACTTCGCCAGCCTTGCGGGGCGGCAGTCTGCAGAACTGTCGCCACTTTCGAGGGCTGCTGTGGGGGTACAGCAGAGGGGCGTCTGACCAAGATTCAGATGAGACCTCGCCATCCCTGTGGTGCTGCGATCTGCGAAGCTCTCGTCGCTTTCGAGGGCTGCTGGGGAGCCCAGCAGAGTGACGTCTTACCCAGATTCAGATGAGACCTCGCCATTCGTGTGGGGCTGCGATCTGTGAAATTGGCGCCACTTTCGAGTGCTGCCGTGGGGTCCAGCGGGGTGACGCCTTACGCGGACCACCTGCCTTACGCGGACCACGAGGAGACCTCGCCATCCCTGGGAGTCTTCGATCTGCGAAGCTGTCACCTTTTCGAGGGCTGCTGGGGGGTGCAGCAGAGTGACGTCTTACCCAGACTCAGATGAGACCTCGCCATACCTTGGGGGGCTGCGATCTGCGAAACTGCCGCCACTTTCGAGGGCTGCTGGGGGGGTCGAGCGGCGTGACGTCTTACCAAGATTCAGATGAGACCTCGCCATCCCTGAAGGGCTACGATCTTTGAAATTGACGCCACTCTCGAGGGCTGCCGTGGGGTCCAGCGAAGTGGCGCCTTGTGCGGACCACGAGGAGACCTCGCCATCCCTGGGGGGCTGCGCCCTGCGATCTTGTCGCCACTTTGGAGTGCTGCTGGGGGGTCCAGCGGAGTGACGTCTTACGCGGACCACCAGGAGACCTTGCCATCTCTGTGGTCCAGCGGAGTGACGCCTTGTTCTGTTACCTGGGGGTTGTTTCGAGTTCCAGGGTCGTCAGAGTCCCGGCAGGGATACACGGATAGCTTGTGAGGGGTCCCGAGTTGGCGGAGGAGGAAAGGCGGAAGAGGAGGAGGCGGAGGAGGAGGAAGGGGAAGACGAGGTGGAGGAGGAGGAGGAGGATGAGGAGGAGGAGGAGGAGGAGGAGGAGGAGGAGGAGGAGGGGGAGGATGCGAACCTGCGCATCACACCCCGTCATCGAAGAACGCATGCCAGTATTGTGGATGTCGTCGCAATTTGGCTCACTTCAAGTGGTGTAAGCACTGCTTCGCCATTATCCCGAAGGTCCAGTCCGCCCCTGCTCCGCCTGCCTCTGGAGCGTGGGCTCGAGGTTTCTCGTCCGCCGACGAAGAAATCGACGCCATGGTGCTCGGTGATTTCACTATCAAAGGTGGGCGCAAGGGCAAGGGCAAGAAGGGGCAAGGAAAAGGGTCAGTGCACTCTGGGAACGGCAAAGGCAAAGAGGATGTGGCTACTTCTGGGGAGCTGTCGGGAGCCTTACCGCCTGGACCTGTTCCTCGTTTCTCTGCCACGGAGGCCAAGCAGCTGGCCGAGTTGCACGCCAAAAGGGGGTGAAGATCAGCTTGCTGCAAGGTACCGCGCAATCGCTGCTTCGCTGGACAAGGCAGAAAGGGCCCCTGCACCTTCCCTCCAGCAGCAGGTCCAGTCAGCCCATGCAGCAGTCCGTCGTAAAGAACGAGCCCTGCAGGTTGAGTTCGCCAAGCTCAACAAGTGGAGGGCGGAGCTCGAGGAGCAGCGTAAGAAGGTGGCTGAACTACATGCTGAACTGGGTGAAGCGGATGCAGTGTACAAGAAGGTCGTGCTGGAGCTGCAGCAGGAGGTGCCGCCTGAGCCAGCTCCTGCTGCGGTGGCCCAAGTTACCCTCGAACAGCTGGTGGACGGGTCCGTTTCCATCGACAAGTTCATGTCCACGGATGTGTTCGAGGTGTCTGACGACGCATACGAGCTTGAGGAGCAGGACCGCAAGGATATTCAACAGCGCAAGGATGAGTTGTCCGATAAAGTTCGCGAGGCAGCTAAATCCCTTTTCGAGGATGCGTTGGCGAAGATCAAGGAAGCGAAGGAGCTGCGCGCCAAACACCTCCAGAGGCTCGGCAAGAAGCGCAAGACTGGTGTCGGCAACGTCTCGGATGCAGCCACGCTCGGGGGTGAAGCTGCTGGGGGTGCTGAAGGTGCTGGTCAGGCAGCTGGGGCGTCGTCGTCGGGTTCGTCTGCTCCAGCATTGCGAGGTGAGCCTGCTGAGCCCGACATTCGTGTACAGGTCGCCGCTGAGCGTTCAAATCAATGCCCCCTCCCTGGGAAGGGGGGAGGTAACTGAGTTCCAGGATGCAAGAGGCATAGGGCCTCTTTTGTCTCGGTGGTTTGCCGAGCTTGACAGCTTCACTTTGGACGTCCATGCTTGGATGTGCCTGCCTAGTGTGGTCCCCAGGAGATTCTGCACGCCTGCTACCAGCAGGAGGCTGAAACGGGAGTATTGTCAATGTGTGCAATCCTCGGCCTTCGAGGCTCAGAAGATTTGTTTATGGCCTGAGGTCAAGGCTGACTCCGTCCCTCTTCCTTCTCTGGCTAACAGGTCCCAGGTTCCAGGGGAGTGTCCTGGGGGTGGCATCAGTGTTGCCCTGGAAGTCTGGGCCGTCAATTGCAACAAGTGGGGCACGATGAAAGATATATTGGAGGACCAGCATTGCTCGGCACAGCTCGGTACACACCATTCTATGCCGAGAGCATCGGCTCAGGGACCCAGAGGCCATCGATTGTGCATCGGTCTCGGCCCTCCGTGCTGGCTGGACATCTATTTGGCTTGAAGCTGTCCCAGGGCCGCAGGGCGGCGACATCGGAGGCGTAGCGATTTTTGCAAGGTCGGGGCCGCTGCCTCGCCTGCAAGTGTCGCGCCCCAGGCAGCCCCGCGCTGCTACTGGTCTCTGTTTATTTACATCACTCTGCGGGGCTCGACCAGTCCAGCGGAGACATCCTCGGCAACCTGGGGGAGTATGTGAGCAGCCAGTCCGCAGAATACACCATTGGAGGGGACTTCAACTTTGGCCCCGATATCCCTGAAGGCATCGGGTTTGCGAAAGCTGCTGGGGGGGGGGGGGGGGGGGGGGGTGCTCGTCACCACTCCTAGTTGCGCCCATTGCCCCCCGAAAGGTTCCCCCCTCCAAGTTTGATTAGTTTGTGGTCTCTTCCCCCCTCGCTAAGGGCCTCAAGGAGGCCAGCGTCAGGTGTGGCGCGACCCTGAACCCCCACTGCCCTGTGTCGCTGGTCTTTCACCCCATGCCCCTTGCCTTGAAGGCTCTCGCTTTCCGCGAGCCGCCGCCCCTTCCTGCTGATCCCCCGTTCGGGCCGCGGCCTCGGGAGTGCAGCGCTGATTGGGATGCTGTGTTGGACCTCGTCAGCGCTGCGGTGGAACAAGTGTCCTCTGGGGGCGGCGATGAGGCTGCTGCCCTGCTTTCGGAAGGTTATGATCTCTGGGGGAATCGAGCTGAACTTGGTCTGGCTTTGATTCTTGGGGCCGATCTTCCCGTGTACGGGTCCAGGGGTAACGCCATTGAAACCTTTTTGGAAGCCAATCTGTCAGGCGAGTCACCCCCCCAAGGGCCCTGTTGTTCGAGGTCTGAAGTGGTTGGGGACTCTGCTCGAGGCTGTTAGATCGGAGGTTGAGTCGCGCCGTGTTCCACGTCATTGCATCAAGGCATTGTGCTCACCGCCGCCGTGCTCGGGCACGGCCAGGGAGCAGCGCGCTGGAGTTTTTCGTCAAGCCGCCAGCTTAGCAGAGTCCTGCGCTGGTCGCTTTGCTGGCTCTTGGTGCTCTAACTACCACTCTGGTGGTGTTCCTCCCCCCCGTGTTCTGCCTCTCGCGCTCGATAATGTTGGTCAGGATAAGGTGGGAAGCATCGTTCGGCCCCCGCCCGCGCTCGCCGCTTTGATGGCGGACGTGGATCAGCTGATTGCCAGCGTCGCCCCATCTCCTCGACCATGCTGCCAGGGGGTTCGCGAAGGAAACCAAGAGTAGGTGGCGCTCGTGGCTCCAGGAGGGGTTAGACAAAGGGGGGCGCAGAGCCCATCTGGTCCTCAGAGACCCTGCCCCCTGGGTTCCCACTGTCACGTTGGGCTCTGACGGGGGCCTGGTGGCTGACCCCAGGGCCCCCATGGCCGCCGAAGGGAAGCGGTTTCAGAAATGGTGGGGTTTCGGAACTGGCCCTCCTGTGGGGCCCGTTAAGTTGGTCACCCCCATTACCCAGGTTGTCCCCAGGGGACATCAGGCAAATCAGCAAGCCGCACAGCAAACAGAGTGCTGTCTCTGTCGATGGATTTCACCTCAGGCATTTTTTTCGGTTTTGAACGACGCGGCCCTCGCCGCGCTCTCTGGGCCCCTGTGGGTCGTGGAAGCTGCGGGTAGGCTCCCCGAACAAGTGATGGTTGTGTTCCTGGCCCTTTTTTACCGAAGCCTGTGGGGGGCTTCAGGCCCATCGGTGTTTTTGTTTATTGGCACAGGCTGCGGGGCCGTGCCAGGAGGCCTTTCGCCATGGAGTGGGAAAAACGTTGGGCGAGGCCCTGCTGGGCTGCCGGGGCCAACAGGGGAGCTACTGAGATGGTCTGGAGGCAAAGTTTCGAGGCCGAGGCGGGTGTCTCAAAAGGCCAAGCAGCTGGATCTGAGTTCTATGAGCTTCAGAAGTACTACGAGAGCATCTCGCCCGAGTACCTCGAAAGTCAGTGCCGCAGCCTTGAATTCCCCACCGTCATCGCCAGGGTTGCCATGGCTGCGTATCGTTCTTGCAGGTTCCTGAGCCTTGGGGGCATCATCGAAGGCCCGTTCTGGGTCAAGTCTGGAGTTGTTGCGGGTTGTTCCATGGCGACATCTTTTATCTGAGTTTTCGCCCTCAAGGCTTTCGATAAGTTGAGTGCAGGCTTGGCGAACGGCGCTGACTTTGACGCCTATATCGATGATACCTGCCTCTCGCACACGGGCACGGTTCCCGAAGTGGTTGAGGCGCTGGTTTCTTCCTCGGTGAATCTGCACAAGGCGGTCACTCAGGAGCTCGGATGCACGCTGGCCCTCGACAAGGTCGGCTGCGTGTGTAGCCACAAGTCCGTTGCGCATCAACTCGAAGAGCGGCTGGGAGAGTTGTGTGGCAAGCCATCCGCCTCAGTGGTGAACCTAGGCGTCGACTACACGGCAGGCCGCTCATTGCGCTCCGCAACCCCAGGCTACAGTAAGGGCAAAGCGGCTAAACTCAAAGCTCGACAGGCCAAGTTTTTTCGTCAGTGCAGGCGCCCCAATAAGCACAAGCAAGTTCTGGGCCGCGCCTCGTTCAAAATCTTCGCGTCTGGCCCGCTGGCGGGCGTCTCGTTTGGGGCTGAAATCTGGGGTGTCTCGGACCGTGAGCTTCGCGCGCTCAGGAGCAAAGGCATGGCCGCGATCTCACCCAAGTCCCAGCACCGTTCCCTCACCATTCCTTCCCTCCTTGAAGGTGACCCCCCTTGGAGGGCCAGTGTCGCGCCCGTCGTTCGTTGGTGCAAAGAGCTTTGGCTCGTTCAAACGCACGCTTTTGACGGTGCCCATCCTTTCGCCATTTTACGCTCAGCGTGGGAGGTCACCTTCAGCAAGGACCACTGGTCCTGGGCCAAAGTGAGGGGTCCGATTTCGGCGCTGAGAATTTCTTTGTACCGGCTGGGGTTGCACATGCCTAATTTTTGCACCATTACTAACGATCTAGGGGGGACCCTCCAGCTTCTCCTCCTGTCTCCGAAGCTGGTGGGGGCTTTGTGTCGGGCTGTCGTGCTGAGGGGGCTCGAAAGGTCTTCGGGGGGGGCGCTAGGGGTCGACCGCAGGCTTTGTTGGGGCATTGTCAGGTCCAAAATCAGGTCGAAGCGCTCCAGCCCGAGAGACCGCTCCACGATGAGAGCTCTTGTTTGTAATGCTATTTGGACGGCCAGTTCAGCGAAGTTGGCAGGGTGCCAGATTAGCGACCTCTGCCAGTTGTGCCGCGAGTCGGTGGATACGTTATGGCATCGCATTTGGGAGTGCCCGTCTTGTGCGTCTGAGCGGCAAGAAATGGCGGATGCTGACATCATAGCTGGTGCTCTCGACACGGGGGCGGAGGACTACGAGTTCCCACTGTGGGTTTACGGTGCCTTCAGGCACCCTGGAGATTATTTCCCTAGGCCCGAGTACAATGGTGAAGTCTTGGTTCACTGGATGGTTCCCGAGGCCTCCCCGCCTGGATCCCTGGAACCCGTCCTCGCCTCTCCTGAATTAGGCGTCTGGGGGCCTCTTTTTATCGATGGCTCGTGCATCCTCCACCCTGTGTCTGAATTATGCAGGAGCGCTTGGTGTGTTGCTATGGTGGACCCCGATGCCAACCTGCTTTGTGAAGTCTCGGCCCCTGTGCGGCCCCCGTATGCCCAGTCTCCTCAGGCCGCGGAGTATTCGGCCTTCTGTGGTATAGGTATCTGCGTGGGCGGCAGTGCCGATGCGTGCAGCGATTGTGCCAATGTGGTTTAGCAGTATTCCCTAGGCCTCGATGTGTGCAAATCTCCCAAGAGGGTGTACTCTGGGCTCATGCTGCAAGGTCTTGCTCTAGGGAAGGGGAAGCTGCGCTCTCTGGCCAAAGTCGCTGCCCACCTCGACCCAGGAGAGGATGGTTTATCCCCTGAGGAAAGGTATCAGAGGAAGGGCAACGAGCTGGCTGATGCTGGTGCTAAGCGTGCGGTAGCCCGACACCCCCCCTTCGACCCTCTGCTGTCGCGGGAACTTGATTGGAAACTTTAAGTGTCTAAGACTGCGATGGCTCTAGGAGCGGCTCTCCTCCCCCTGTGGCCTCGGGTGGAGTTTCGTGGAGTGGAGCGGGTTCCTCCTCCTCCTGCTCCGTCCGCTCCTAGGTTGCAGCACCTTTGGGGGCACATCAGTAATGTCTGGAGATGTAGAGTATGCCTGCAGGGTTCTCTGTCCCAGTCCAAGCCCTCGCCTGAGGGGCGCAGGGGGCGCCCCGGGCTTGTCCCGGCCGTGCTTGACAGGTTAGGTCACAAGGTCATTGCATTAGCTTGCTCTGACAACTCGTTTATTTTCACGTGCTTGCATTGCAGGTGTTACAGCTCAGGTGCCCAGGTTAAGAAGCTGGGTCAGCTGTGTCTCCCGCCCACTATAACGGGCCAGAGGAATTGGAGGAAGGTTCAGAAGGGCTGTCATCCCGATAAGCCCCTGGTCGCGGTCGAGACTGCTTACAGTTTGCCTGTCTCGGCCTCCCTCGGGCCATCGCGTCGGCCCGCCCTCCTGCGGTGCCCCCCCCCCCCCCCCTCGCCCTCCCCGCCCGCCGCGCCCCCCCGAGCAGGGGCAGGTTCAGGCGTTCAGGCCCCTGCCCGGCTCGCTCCTCAAGGCGGGGCCCGTGCTGGTGGTGAGGGGTGGGGGGCGGAGGAGGAGGCGGCAGTCTTTTTGTTTTCGGGGGGGGAGCACGCGCTCATAGGAGACGATGCTCCCCCCCTGGTCCGAGGCCTCGGTTTTCGAGCGATTCTTCGGATAGAAGGTTTTTGTTTCCTGGCAGGGGTGTATCGCTCTGTCTGGTTAAACGTTCCTGAGGCATTGCCGTTGATGGCAAAAAAGCGGAGGAACCAGGGGGGGAAGTCCGGCACTTGGCACCGCGGCGGCGCCAGCGCGATTTTTGCATTATTTCTCAGCTGGTTTGGTATTTTTTTCGCGCGCCGCGGCGACATGGCGCAGGCAGCGCTGCGTCTGCAGCGTACTGCCGACAAAGCAACACTCTTCTGTCTCCTTCCGTCACTGTCGTCGTCGTCGTCGTCGTCGTCGTCCCTTGCCCCCTGCCACCCACCTTCCCGCTGCCGCTGCCGCGCTGACGGTTCGGCCCCCCGCGCGTCCTTCTCATGCCTTCCGTTCCCGCCGCCATGTTCTCCTCGAGCCTGGGCTCTCGCTACTCGTCCCTCTGTTGGTGTCTTGTGAATCGTGCCACGTGGGCGCATCCCGTGTAGCTTGCACGACGCATAACGGTGCCTGCATTATCATTGTCCTGGCAAGTTTGAGCCAACTCCTCGCGTCACTTGGTGCAAATGGGCTGGGCACGTCACAGGGTCACGGGCACGCGTTGGGACACGGGCGAAAACCCACGCATACGGACGGAGGACGTCTGCCAAAACACCAGACGAATGATTATCGAATGGCCTTCGGAACATCCTGCCACCGTACATGGGTTGCGGGCGTGAGGCCGCTCGGATGGCTGATGGGATCTCGTGGGATACGCGCCGGGCGCAGTTTTTTGAACCTGTTCGGGGCCTCTTGGGGGTTTTTTGGCGGTCATCTCTGGGCTTCCTGGGGGCCTGTCGGGGGCTCCTTGGGGCAACACGGAAGCATCTTGGGGTGGATGTCTCGAACAGTCCGTTCGGGTTCCCCTTGTGGGCTCCCTTCTGGAACTGTTTTGGGCCCCCCTGGGCCGTTTTGGTTTTTGTTTGGACCGTCTTGGGGCCCTCCAGGGTCGTTTTGGGGCCCTCTTAGGGGGTCTCTTGGCCCGTCTTTGGGCGAACTTGAAGGCCTCTTGGGCCGTCTGAGACGTTGTGAAAGCTGAAGATGCGAATGTGCAACAAATGCACGCTTTCCGTGGGGAATGGGGCGGTTTTTGCTTCTGGGGGCTCTGTTGGAAAGCCTCTTTTGAGTTTCTTGGGGTGTCCTGGAGGCCTCGTGGGCCGTCTGGAGGGCACCCTCGTGGGCCGCCCCAGAGGCCTCTTGGGGCCCTCTTGACATGTTTTGCGGCCCTCTGCGCCCCTGGGCGCGTTCACCCACCACACTGACGCACCCCCCCTCCAAATCGACTGGGCCGGGCTCCCGGGGGAGGGGGGGGAAACAACTCACACGCCGATGAACCCCAAGTGTCGGCGGATTTTTTCAATACGCGATCCCCGGGAATCCTGACCCATTCCCCGCGGCCTGTTTTCCATCCCGAGTCGTTTTTTGACGGTCCCGGGGCCCGGCGAGGGCCCACACATGCCTAAAATTGACCAAAACATCCCGTCTTGATTTTTCCCTTGGCAGCGCACATAAGGGGGTAGGGGGAGGGGGGAGGCTCCTTAGAAGGAGGCCGCTTCTTAAAGTGCACCGGTCCTGCGTAGACAGGGCCCGCGCCTTCTGAGAAGCAGGGGTGAAGCCTTCCCCCCTCCACCTGCCCCTTCGTGCGCGCCGCCAATTCTCGCAACGCGAGCATATCTGGGTCCCCCTCCCTTTGCGCGTGCGGCCAAACATGAGTCGGAGGATCGGGTTGACCCAGAAGGGGGTCCAGCGACAAGGGGATGGTGCAATAGATTTCGTGCAATAGATTTGTGGGGTTGCAGTACATTCTGGGGCGTGCAGGGCGTGCAGTACGCTCTGGGGCGCCAGTGCGATGCAATACGAGTCTCCAGCGCAATACATTTGTATTACAATTGCCCCAGATCTTTTGCACCACCCGCTTTCAGCTGGACCCCCTTCTGGGTCACCCAAAGAGGAGTGCTGCTCCACAAGGGCGGGGGCGGCCCCCGCCCCAGCAGGTCACGGCGGGCGAGGGGCCTGCGCCCCCGTACCAGCTGCAGGGGGCCAGGGCCAGCGAGGACCGTCCACGTGCAAGTCCAACAGCAACAGCAAAAAGTCGTCGTTCTCTTGTTCGTTGTTCTGCCGATCGGCGCGGGTTCTCGTAGTCTTTCCCTCTCAGGAGCGAGCGACGTACACGTACATGAATCCACGTTGGTTTCGAGAGTACGCATTGCGAGAACGTTCGGATCACGCGGCCGGTCTCGCGGATTCGAGGGCCGTGTTCATGTACATGGTTGGGCGCGTACGTCCTTTGTAGGCTCCCTCCCTTCCCCCCCGCCCCTCTTGGAGCAGATCTTGGCCGTTCGGGGCGCCTGTTTCAAGCAGGTGGGGTCTCCCCCGTAGGACGCACTGTTGTAAGCAGATGTCCAGAGTCAGGCCCTCCCACTTCCGCCCAATGCCGAAACACCGAACAAGAAACGCTCACTAATGCTAAGAGGATCAGTCGAAGAACACAGAATTCCGAGGTGGGAATTTATGCATGCCCGCCGCCTGGAGGATCAATTTTCGGGGACGTTGGCAGGGGTTGGATATGGATAGATTGGGCCCCCCTGGGGCCAAACTATATGTATATATATATATATATAATTTATTTGTTTATTTATTTATACACATTATATGATGTAATTATAGTTTTGTACATATATATATATATATATCCATATCCACCGCCATGTATACATCCCCGCCTCGCAAAAACGGCATAAACAGGAATTTTTGGGGCTCCGCGCGGATTTCTTGGATCGGCGTTGAACCCTCCTCCTGGACGCGCGGAGCGCGTCAAGGGTGGCGCCGGAGGCGCCTGCCAGCCTGCCAACGGCGCCTGCCAGGTTGGCAGGCGCCTCCTGTGCCTGCCAAGCAAGGGGTGCACAGCGCAGATCCAAGCAATTCTCGCGGAGTTCCAACAGTTTATGTTTATGTAGTTCTTTCGTCCTCTCATCAGGAAGAACCTCAGGAGGCCTTTAGTTTGGGGTTCCCCCTCCTGTTTCTTTCGGCGGGGAAGAGAGGATTTGTGAGCATCTTCTCACGAGGATGGAAATAGGAATCAACGGTTGTGGTTGCAGTCGTGACTGTGGACGTTTCTGTAAATTTGACTGTAATCGTGATTAACGTGACAAATCAGTAGGCCCGACTCGAGGGATTATTCCGCACCGGTCACCACATACGTCTTACCCGTCAACCTCCGCCCAATCCCCCTCCGCTCCCCCCTGCTTATCCTCCTCCTCCTCCTCCAGCATCCACCCACCCTCATGCCATGCAGCCTCCTTCCATCCTCCTCCAGCCTTCATCCATCCACCCTCCATCCAGCCATCCAGCGTCCCCCATGCAGTGTCCCTCCAGCCGCCCTCCACCCGTCCAGCCATCTACCCCTTTATCCGTCCTCCTATCCGCCACCCTTCTTCCATCCAGCCTCACTCCAACCAGAGTCCATCCATCCATCCATCCTCCATCAAGCCTTCCTCTGCCCACCCCCACCCCTCCTTCCATCCAGCGTGCATCCATCCAGACTTCCTCCTGCCTACCTCATTCCATCCAGCCTCCTGCCAATCAGCCTTTAGGCATCCTCACTCCATCGAGCACCCCTGTTCTCTAGCCCTCCCCTCCCTCCATCCAGGCCGCCTCCATCCAGGCTCTTCCGCCAGCCTCCCTCCATGCCTCCATCTTTCCTTCCATCCATCCCCCTTCCATGCAGGTACAGTCCGTGCACCAATACATCATGGGCGCTCCTTCGAATCGTAGTCACGTCAAAGCAGATTGCATCCTCACCCCATGTATCCTCATTATCCTTCCACCTCCTCCTTTCCTCATCCTGGCTCTTCCTCCTCCCTTCTCGTCCCCCTCGTCATATGTATCGTCGTCGTCGTCTTCCTCCTCCTTGTCAGAATCATCATCGGTATCATGACGAGCGTGAACATCAGCAGCATCATCAGCACCCGCATCATCACCGATAACATCAGAATCGTCATCATCATCGCCAGCATTACCGCCGCACGCCTGACCACCGACAACATCATCGCCGTAGTCATGACGTTCATCATCAGCGTCATCATCGTCCGCGTCATCATCATCCGCGTCGTCGCCAACGTCATCGTCGCCGACGTCATCATCATCCTACTCATCCTCCTGCTCCCTCTCTTCCTCCTCCCTCCTCCTTCCTCCTCGTCGTCTTCCTCCTCCCCCTCCTCCCCCCCCTCCCCCTTCTCCTCCTCCTCCTCCTCCTCCTCCTTGTTCCCTACACCTCCCCCTCCTCCTCTGACTCCTCTTCGAAATCGTCGCGGACGTTGTCTGGTGAAGGAATGCGCGCCGGCTGTCTGGTAAAGCTGTCTGGCAAGGAAATGCCCGCGGCTGTCTGGTAGGGAATCGCGAGCCGGCTTTCTGGTAAGGAAACGCCTGCCTGCTGTCTGCAATGTCCGCTTGATGTGCCGCGACTGCCTGGTAAAGAGATGCATGCGATTGTCTGGTAGGGAATGGCGCGTCTGCTGTCTGGTAAGGAAACGCCCGCTGGTCCTCTGGCTGTCTGGTAGGGGGGCTTACAGGTGGGCTTGCCCCCCCCCAGCCTTCTCCGAAGTTGACGCAGAACCTGAGCTGGGGCAGACGCTGGCGGTCCACGCGCCCTCGACGTTTTTTTGGCAAGGGGGCGGGGGGGGCGGGAGGTGCGCCTGTCGACTTGGGCGGCAAGGGCAGGAGGAGGGGGGGGGGGGGAGGGGGAGGAGGCGGAGGACCAGTGCAAACCCAAGACGTATCAACGATATTGCAATACACCTTCCCTCGAGGCTTTCCTTTTCGTTGGTCCCTACAAAGGGCCATCTCCACTGGGGGAAGACCCCCCCGATGGACGACGCCGTCCTGGGGTGCCAGCGCCACGAATCGCAGTCACTGTTGTGATTTGGCGATCGTGCATCGTGTCAGAACACCACTCCTGGGACTCAAACGTAGAAGAGGAATTCGGGACGCTTCGCGCATCCCCCCCCGCCAGCCCACCGCGCTTGTCAACTTTGGCGGGGAGGCGGGTCGCCACGCGCGCCCCATCCAGTCTGCAGGGCCTGGCCGCCCAGCGCGGCGTCATGTCAATTGCGACGCGGCTTGTAGTCGCAACCGTAGTCGTAGTCGTAAGCGTCGTCGTCGTCGCGGCGGAGATTTGTTCCCCTCTACTGCTGGGCGGGCTGGATTATGTCGGGCTTAATATCCCAGGGAGTACTTCTCCCTGGGCTACCGTGCGCGAACAAGGACTTGTGAGCACGTTTGTAAGATGACTGCAATACAGATCGACACATGATTCGCCGAAGGCGTTGCTCACAATCTCCTCTTTGATCTCGTCGTCGTCGTTGATGCGCGGCTTGTGCCGCGGGTGAATATTCATATTCAAGTATCGGTCGGGCCCCAGTCCGTCAATGAGGGCATCAAACAAGTAAATCGTTTCCAATTTTGGGTGGAGGGTCCTAAAGACCTGCCGCGGTGAATGTTGGGGTTTCGTACTCTCGGCGGCTACTGCTCGTTGGGCCACCCTGCGCGACAGCTGATGTTTGAGCGCGCTCGTAAGAGGATTGCAATCTAGATCGGCGCATTCGTCGCCGAAGCCTGTTATCACAGTCGTTTTTCTTTCTCAGGGATATGTCAAGGCAGGTCATTGCAATTACGATATGCATCTACAACTTCGTCGTCGGCGCCCGTGGGCAGGATGTGAATCTCCGTGAAAACCCTCCTGAGGCATACGTCGTAGTAGTCGTCGTAATCGTCATCGTTGTCGCAATCGTAGTCGTAGGTGTCTTCGTCGTTGTTGCGCGGCGGGTACCGTGGACAAACATAATTCGCCACCCATTATTGTGCAGACCCCAATCCTTCAAGATGGCTGCCATGTAATACCTCGTTGTCCCCTTATTTCGGTAATACAACAAAGGGTCGTAAGGCGACTGCGCATGCATATATATATATATATATATATATATGTATATATATACATACATATAACACAATAACACACCCAACAGTCTTACGATCAAACTAAACATCATGACGAAACGATTTGCTATACGAGGGTCAATAACAATAAGACGACGAACCACATACGAATACACATGATATTGGCGATTGAGATTCAGACGACGGGCCTCGTGAATGATCGTGGCAATATCAAGAAGCATTGGCGTAAGCATATTCGGAGGTCTTCGCGGATTGCTATGATCGGCAGTGCCCCCCCTGGCGCTTTCCGCGCGCACGGGAGGGGGCTCCAGAACCGATCCAGGAAAATCCGCGCGGACCTGTGCAGTTTGTTCTCTTCCTCCGATAAGAGTGGTCCTTCGCAGGAGTGGCCTTTGGTGCGGGCCCACTGGGGTGTCCCGATCGCTGAATGCGATGCGACAGCTGCGGCTTGCGAGCTTATGTTTGCCTCCCCCCCCACCCGCGACCCCTCCCCCGCTTCAAAGCTGAACGCCGCGCACCAAGAACTACTCTTGCCCAGGCTCACTCATGCGGGCGGCCGGGAGGAGCCCGTGTCCCCACGCGGATTGCAAAGATTGAGGACGCAGGAGTCCCAGGCCTCGGAGGTGAGCGAGTGGCTCTCTGGAGGATATGGGCAGGGATCTCCGGCGGCAAGCTCCTACAGAGGGCTGGTCCTGGATATGGTGATCGGGGAGCGCCACCTACACACCTGCAGCGATCCTGGGGGCTCACGATGGGCCTCGCGAGGGTCGGTGCAGGCGTATAGCGGGCGTTCTCCCAGGTGAGTCAGATCACGGAGAAGACTGTGAACGAGGTCGGGCGACGAAAATACATATCCACTGCCCCATGGCCAGACCCTTCCTGGGCCCAGGAGCAGGGTATGTGGCCTCCTGGCCAAGCCAGGGAGGCGTGGCGTATACACCGCTGGTGGGTCCAGAGGTTGGGCCTCGCCAGGGAGCAGTGGATACGTAGAAGTTTCGTTGCTCTGCGAGGGGCGTGCTCCAGCGGCTTGAGCGCCGAAGAGCCGCAGGATTCGTGACCTCAATGGCTGGCCATGCGTCGCGCGATGTCGGCTGGATGGCGCGGAGTACGATACGATAGGGCCGAGCTACTAGTGACTTTTGGCGCGGCGCTCCCTCGCGCTCGCTGGGCCGGCGTCGATCCGGCCAAGTATGTTACGTATTGAGCTGTGCAGGAAGGGGAGAGGAGGAGGGGGAGATGGGGGGGAGGGGGAGGCTGGAGGAGGAGGAGGAGGAGGAGGAGGAGGAGCAGGAGGAGGGGTCAAAGCCCTCTGACGCCGACAGTGGCCGAAGACATTGATAGTGCTTCGTCGAGGGCCAGAGGGAGGAGCATGGGGATGAGGAGGAGCAGGCGGAGCAGGCGGAATCAGCGAATGATCAGAAACAGCAGCAGTAGCGGCAGGAGCAGGCGAGCGAGGAGCAGCAATTAGGGGTGATGAGGAATGCGATTGTGATGATGCTGTTGCTGATGATTATGAGGATGATGACGATGATGATGATGATGATGATGATGATGATGATGATGATGATGATAATGATGCTGGCAATGACGACGACGATTGCGATAGTGATTATGATGATGATGCTGATTATGATGATGCTGCTGATTAGGCTGATGATTTGGATGATGATGCTAATGACGATTGTGATGATGACAATGATGTTGCTGCTGATTATGATGATGATGATGGCAATGATTACGATTGTGACGATGTTAATGATGAAATCAACGATGATGATGCTGATGATGATGACGATGCTAATCAGGATGATGATGATGATGATGATGATGATGATGATGATGAGGATGAGGATGATGCTGCTGCTGATGCGGATGATGATGATGACTATCCTGATATTCCCGATCTGATACGACGATGACGGTGATGTCGGTTATCATGTTGCAGCATTTGCAAGTGTTGCTGATCATGATAGGCATTATGAATATGTAGTTTCTGTTATTGACGATGTTGGATGACGATGATGATGCTGACGTCGATGGCGATTATGATGATGATGCTGATGATGCTGATGATGGTGCTGATTGGTGATGATGCCGATCATGGTGTTGCTGATGATGATGTTGACGGCGACGATATTCATGATTGTTGCACGATGGTGATGATGACGATCATGTTGCGGCTCAGGCTGGTGTTGATGATGATGGGAATTATGAGAACGCAGTGTCTGCAATTGACAATTCTGATGACGATGACGATGCTGATGACGATGACGATTATGATGATGATGCTGCTGATGATGATGATGATGCTGACGCTGATGATGATGACGATGCGGGTTTTCCTGATGATGATAAGGGTACTGACGACGACCAAGATACTCATGATGATATTACCGGCGATGATGACGGTGCCGATGGCGATGACGATGATGATGGCGATGCTGATGATGATGGTGACGTGGATGATGATGACGACGATGTTGATGATGGTGATGATCATGCTGCTGATGATGATGATGCTGCCATGATGATGTTGATCATGGTATCTGCGATAGGATACGACGATAATGGTCATGTCGGCTGTCATGTTGCGTCTGATGCCGGTGTTGATGAGGATGGGAATGATGAGTATGTGTTTTCTGATATTGACGATGTTGATGGCGATGGCGATGTTGATGACGACGACCATTCTGATGATGCTGCTGATGCTGCTGATGATGCAGGCGATGGTGTTGCTGATGATGATGTTGACGACGACGATACTCATGATGATGATGGTACCGACGATGATGACGATGGCGATGACGATGACGATGATGATGGCGATGATGATGGTAACGTGGATGATGATGACGATGTGAGGCTAACGATCATTATAACGATGCTGTCGACGTTGATGGTGATGGTGGTTATGATCGTGTGGTTGCTGTGGTCGATGATAATTTTGGTAATGATGACGATGTCGTCGAAGATGATAGTGATGAGGCGGTGCTTGTCTGCGCGTCCCAATAGCCACATCATCATCCGCCCGTGAGCTCGGCCTCACTTCTATATACCTCACTCGGAGTTCTCCCGCCTAAGGCACCCATACAGCTCGACCATGCCTGGCCAAGAATACACCTCGGCCATGCCTGGGCAGGGCCATCCTGTGCCCCGGCCTATAGACCCTCCCTGCATCGGCAGCGTGGGGGCTTACTTAGCTGGCACGAAGGTTGCAGACAGCCCTAGCGCAACGTGCCTTGTTCAGCACGTTCGTGTTAAGACGCTTCGCGTTGGCTCAACGTGTTGGCCCGCGTTTTGGAGAACGCATCGCGCCAGACCTGCGTCCCCGGCCTGGGTGCCGCACTCCGTGTCAGCACGCTGCGAGCCGCGTGCTGCGCGTCGGGGCAGCCACGTCTGGACGGGCTGTGTTTCTGCTCTCCTTGCTCGGGCTCTCCACTCTCGGAGCTTGCCTCGTGTTGGGCACCTCCGTGGGGCCTCGGGCCTTCGGCGAAGGGTGCCCACGCTCTGGACCCACACCCCCGTGGCTACGTCTCCGCTGCAGCCGAAGGCAGTGGAGAGCCATGCCAAGAAACACCCTGCTTGCCTCCAGGGTCCCCTGGGTTTCTTGGGTTTCGACTGTTTTGCGATGGAAAGCGTTACGCTCCCACGCCAAGTAGGCTGGCGAAGGACCCAACCTTCTGCAGTTGTGGGTGCCGTCGTTGTATGCACCGCATTCGGATGAGCTCCGTGTAGGGTCACGAAGCGTGTGAGTGATGTGCCAAAATTTGTCCGGCGGGCGCATGTGAAAGCAGCCATTGGGGCCGTCGGTGGAATTCCGCATGGGGCCACGAAGCGCGTGAGAGGTGTGCCGAAATAGGTGCGGTGGGTGCATGCGAACGCAGCCATTGTGGCCGTCGGTGGAGCTCCCTATGGTGCCGCGAAACGTGTGATGCGTGTGCTGACATGGGTGCGGTGGGCGCATGCGAACGCAGCCACTGGCGCCTTTGGTGGAGCTTCCTGTGGGGCCACGAAACGGGTGAGGGGTGTGCCGAAATGGGCGTGGGTGACGCATGCGGGCGGTGGCACTGGGGCCTTCGGTGGAGCTCCCCATGGGGGCCACGAAACGTGTGAGAGGTGTGCCGACATGTGTGTGCGTGACGCATGCGGGCGGTGCCCTTGGGGCCTTCGGTGGAGCTCCCTATGGGGCCGCGAAACTTGTGAGGGGTGTGCCAACATGGGTGTGCTTGACGCATGCGGGCGGTGGCACTGGGGTTTACGGTGGAGCTCCCCATGGGGCCACGAAACGTGTGCGGGGTGTGCCGAAATGTGTGTGCGTGACGCATGCGGGCGTTGGCACTGGGGCCTTCGGTTGAGCTCTCGCTGGGGCCGCGAAACGTGTGAGGGGTGTACCGAACTGTGTGTGTGTATATGTGCGTGACGCATGCGGGCGGCGGCATTGGGGCCTTCGGTGGAGCTCCCTATGGGGCCACGAAACGTGTGAGGGGTGTGCCGAAATATGTGCGCGTGGGGCCACGAATCGTGTGAGTGGTGTGCCGAAATGGGTGTGCGTGACGCATGCGGGCGGTGGTACTGGGGCCTTCGGTGGAGCTCTCGGTGGGGCCACGAAGCGTGTGAGGGGTGTGCCGAGCCGAAGTGAAGGGGTTGACGGGAGGCGAGGAGAGGAGGAGGAGGAGGAGGAAGAGGAGGAGGAGGAGGAGGAAAAGGAGGAGGAGGAGGAGTAGGAGGAGGTGGAGGAGGTGGAGAAGAGGAGGAGGAGGCGGAGGAGGAGGAGGAGGAGGAGGAGAGGAAACGCGGGGACCGTCTCTTCAACACGAGGACCCACCACTACAGGATGGTTGGGAAAAATGAAGGGGCTTCCTGGGGTCTCAGGTTTGGGTTTCTTGTGAATGGTTCCTTGTGGACCAGCCCCCACTGTAAGGATTCGGCACCGCTCGGACGCGCGCATTGTCTTCTCGGCGCGAACCATCGAGGAGCCTCCTGGATCGCCGAGCAAACCAGACACACACGAAGCCGAGCAATGTACGGGGCGTGGACGTCCGAGCGATGGCAGGATGACAAACTGCATAAGCATACGTGCACTTTCGCGGAGGTCCTCGCGGAGCTGTTGGATCGGCGTTGGGCCCCGGCGCAGAAGGCCGTGGTCATCTTCGCGGATGCTGGCGCGCAAGTTGCCCGCGTGCCAAGCCGCGATGTAAGGTCGCTGCGTCTTCTTGCGCATGGCCCGTCTCGTTTCGTCGCCCAGGAGGGTGGAGGAGGGGAAGAAGGAGGAGCAGGAAGGGGAGGAGGAGGATGAGCAGGAATAGGAGGAGGAGGAGGAGGAGGAGGAGGAGGAGGAGGAGGAGGAGGAGGAGGAAAGGAGGAGGAAAGGAGGAGGAAAAAGGAGGAGGAGGAGGAGGAGGAGGAGGAGGAGGAGGAGGAGGAGGAGGAGGAGGAGGAGGAGGAGCGAGGAGGAGCGAGGAGTAGCGAGGAGGAGGAGCGAGGAGGAGCGAGGAGGAGGAGCGAGGAGGAGACGTCCCCCCCGTGGCCCGCCGAAGACCGGCGGGGCCGCGCCGCGCCCGCCGCCCGTCCCTGGCGCGGAGAGCGCCCGCCGCCCGGGCGGGCCTCCCCCGGGGCGCTCTGCGACGACCGGAGCCCGCCGCGCGCGCCGCTTCGGGAGCGAGCCCTGCCGCCGTTCGGCTGCACGCACGAGTGGCTCGTCGCCGGAGGTCAGTACACGCCAACCGCTCGGGGATCAGTGCAAGCGACAGTGTTCGTTTCCAATTATTCGAAAGTTCTGTGATTGTTTTTGGGGGGCAGTAGTCTTTCATGTCTGACTGTTCTATCCTGGGCCGCTTCCTGGCCACTAGGGGGCCATGAACAATTAGAAACGAGCACAGGTAGGAATGAGCACGATTAGAACTGAACGACGTGTACACGCCAACCACTCGGGGATCAATGCGAACGGGGGTCAGTCAGAGCGCCGGAGCTTGCAGGACCCTGCAGAGACAGGGTTGCACTGACCCGGGCTCGGGTGCAGGAGCCTGCAAGGCCTGATCGATCCGGGTTTGCGTTGGCCCGGTTCGGTACGTCCCCGAACAAGCTCTCTCTCTCTCTCTCTCTCTCTCTCTCTCCCCCCCCCAGTTATCGCGACGACGCCCAAGATTCCTCCTCACCGGATCTCGATCCGCGTCCTGCCTTGGTCGCTTCCCCGGGCCACCGAGCAGCCCCCGAGCGCGGCGGCAGAGCAGCGAGGCGCCCGCGGGCGGGGCGTGCCTCCTGCGGCTCGCGGCCCGGCGCAGCGAGGGGCCTCCGCCGGCGGGCCAGAGCCGCCGCCTCTCCACGGGTGCTCTGTGTGGGGCTCCGTGGGTCGGGGGTGGACAGAACCCCCAACAGTGACACGTCGATTAGTGAATCGTCCGTTTTCGGTTCTCGAGAGTGCACCGTGGCCGCTATTTTCCAGGCTTGCGCCCGCCCGGTTTGGGCCTCAGGTCGTTTTCACTAAACCACGTTTTGCTAAAGGGGGGTCTGTCCATCCCCGAGTGGGGGGTGGGTCATCCCCAAGGTTCAGGAGGGAAAGAAGCACACAGACACAATGAATCATCGATTCCCCAGAAAATATGGGAAGATATGGGAAGTGGGGGGGAAGGCAAAAGCCCCGAAAATGTAGGCAGATATGGGGGTATTTTTGTTCGTGTGTATTTTTTGGTGTGTCCCAGGGCCCCTTCAAAGGTGGGGCTTCGTGGGGGGTGGGCCATCCCAAGGTGGGGGGGCGCGAGAAGGGGGAGGCGACGGGGCTTCTCGGAGGCCTCCGGCCTCCCGGGGGGCTTTCTATGCTTTCGGGGAGGGCGGAGACCCTGACCTTCCAGGAGGGCTAAAAAATAGCACGCGACTTAAAAACCTATCCCAGAGCTATTCTACGTCTTGGTTTTAGGCTGTTTCGTCTCGTTGTTTTAGGTTTTTAGGTCCCCAGTGCTAAAAAATAGCTCTCTGGAAGGTCAGGGGAGAGCTGCTCAGAAGGCCGGGGGACGTCCGAGCCTTCCGAGAAGGCCCGCCCCGCCTCGCTTCCCCCAGGGCTCGCCACCGCAAACAGTCGTCGGAAGCACAATGTGCTTTCGACGATGCATTGCGGTGGCGAGAGCAGTATCCCAGAACGTGTAACACGTTCTGGGAGATCCAGGCCCGAATCTACTTCAGGCGCCTTCCCACTTCGAGGATCTGTCCGTTTCTGTTGCTTTTGTCGCTCCTTGGGCGGGCCCCAACCCAATCTACTTTCTCCGCCTTCCTACTTCATCTTTCCACCTACTTCCGCCGACGGGCGGGTATCGTCAAGGCGCTGAAGTCATGACCGCTTTGGGCTCAGGAGGGGCTCGGGTTTTCGGGCCGTTCCTCAGATTTCTGTCGGGGAGCCTGTTTGTGGCCCAGGCCCGCCGAGACCAGAAGAGCGCTTTCGTTCCTTCTGCTGCGCTTCTGGTGGTAGCACGATGGCTGCATTGTTAAACCCGTTCCCATCCCGGCCCATGCCAATCCCGATCCCCACCACCCCCCCAGTGGAGGACATGCCCCTCGAGTCCTGAAGTGAACAGCCCATATCCCCTATCAAGGGGGGCTAAATCGGCCAGTCGGGCGCTTCGCTTCGAAGGACCAACAAACGCACAAACACAAACTTTCGGAGCTTCGCGCGGATTTCCTGAATCGGCGCTGGGGCCCTTCTGGCGGCACACCCAGCGCCGATCCAAGAAATCCGCGCGGACCCCCTAAAAGTTTATGTTTATGCCATTGTCTGTGAGGAGGAGGACGAGGAGGAGGAGGAGGAGGAGGAGGCAGAGGAGGAGGAGGAACAGGTGGAGGATGAGGAGGTCGTGCTTATGCAGTTGTTTGTTCCTCTGTGGGTGCGGGCATTCTGGGATCCCCCGATCGCTGAGCGCGGTGCTCTTGCCGGAGCCACTCTTGCGTGTAGCTGACGTCGTCGTCGCCGCCGCCGCCGCCGTCGCTGCCGTCGCCGCCGCCGCCGCCGGCGTCGTCGTCGTCGTCGTCGTCGTCGTCGTCGTTGTCGTCGTCGTCGTCGTTTTCGTCGTCCTTTTCCAGGCCTCCCATGTGTTCGGGGTTCTGCTGTTCACGGTCGTGTTGCCGGAGTCCGTCGTTTGCGGCACGATGGGTTCCAGCAGCACGACCTGGAACAGTATGACCGTGACCAGCGGGTACGTGAGCATCACGACAGACTCCAGCGGCATGACCGTGAGCAGCAAAACGGACTCCAGCAGCGCTACACGACGGACACCTGCACCGCGTCCGTGAGCAGCACGTCGGATTCAATCAGCGAGACCGTGAGAAACATGACTGTCTCCATTCGAGCAGTGGCGAAGCGTCCGGGCGTGCCTATAGCCATACCAAACAATGTTCTAATAACCGGTTGTGGTTTCCACGAAATGTTCTTAGAACATTTCTTGCTGGGATTGTCTTGTTTGAACGCATGAGGTTTACGTTCTAAGAACATTGCTTTTGTTATTAGAACATGTTTGGTTTCTAAGAGCATTTCGTGGTAGGACTATAGGAATGCCGGGACTGTCAGTCCCTGCTCAATCCATGCTTGCACGTTGCATTCTTTATTTCCGACACCGTGCGCAAGCACGACGTTGTCCATGTCGGACGACGCGGGCGAGGTGCGCTAGCCGTCGCCGTGGACAATTCGGTCGCGAGCGCTGCGTAGGCGCGCGACTGGCCCGATGCGGCTAAGTACACCTGGCCGCCCAGAATATGCGGGACCGCGCAGCCAGCACTGGTGCCATGTCGGACGGGTTCCCTGGGCCGACTGTCTTCTGGATGCCTCGTGCGACGCCGTCGCCGTGGCCGAGGAGCGCCCGAGTCGCAGGCGTGCTGCTCCTGGGGCTGCCAAGCCAGACCAGAGAGCGGTCTTGCACTGCCCAGGCAGGATGCGGCGTCCGCAGGGCCATCGCGGCAGTGCGGGGCGGACAGGCATTACCCACCGTCACCAGGCGGACGGGATGTGCATCGCGACGGAGATCAGTCGCTGCGCGACGCGCGGGGTTGTTCGGATGGCCTGAGCTCGTAGCTCGGGCGCTGAAGTATTCGGCTGACCCTTCGCTGGCGCGCATGCGCATTGGCGCGCAGGAAGGCGGTTCGCCCCGAATCGTGCTGTCGTTGCGAGAATTGCAATGACGCCGCGCACCATCGGATACGCCTTGCACACCATCGGAAACGCCTTGCAAGAAAGTGGCGATGGCTTCGCGGATCGCAGCCCCCCAAGGACGGCGAGGCCCCAAGGTGATCTGCGTGGGGCACCACTCCGCAGGGCCTCCCAGGGACCTACGGAAGTGGCGATAGCTTCGCAGATCGCAGCCCGCCAGCGGCGGCGGGGCCTCATGGTGATCTGCGTGGGTCACCACTCCGCTGGGCCCCCCAGGGCCCCAGGGGCCCACGAAAGTTGCGATCACTTTGCAGATCGCAGCCCCCCAGGGACGGCGAGGCCTCACTGTAATCTGCATGGGGCCCCACGGCCTGGGGCTCTAGCGGCATGGCAGGCTGCGCGGGGTCAGGTGTGCGGGAGCTGTCCAACTGGGCTGGCTGGCGCATTAAAGCCGACCGCTCCGCTGACGGAAAGCAAGCACCTAGGTGTTTATATTCGACCGCGCCGTTGACGGAAAACAGGCATCTAGCTGGTTATACCCGTCAGCTCCGGTTGGCGGGACACGAGCGTCTGTCTATACCCGCCTGTCCGTTGACGGACAGCAAGCATGTAGTTGCTTATGCTCGACAGCCCCGCTGACGGAACACATGTCTCTAGCTGCTTATACCCGAATTCTCCGCCGACGGAAAACGAGCACCTAACTTTCTATGCCCGACAGCGCCGCGCTCTGTGTTTCTGCGGGTCTTCCAATAATGATATACGCCCGCGATGCTCCTTTCGCGCGTAACTTTCCCCCCATCCCCTCATTTTTTTTACTTTGTGCCTGCAACTTCATGGGGCTTTCTTTGCCTGCCAGTCGCTTTGCCATTCTCTCGCGATGCCATTCAGCGCATGTCACGCGCGCGCTCCCAAGCGTTGCTCCCCATCTCCACCTTCCCACCCTCGACGACGCGAGTGCTCCCGCGGGCGGCGAGAGCCCCGCGCGCGCGCCAGGCGCGCTCGGGGTCGCGCGCTCGAGGGCGGGGCTTTCTGCAGTCAACCGTTTACCAGCTGCCTGCGGCGCGTGCAGCCGCGGCGCCAGCCCAGCTGTCTCGTCTCCCTCCCCTGGCCCCGTCCTCGGCTGCGCGGGGCGCGCATTCTGGCCGTTCGCTGTTTCCTCTTCCTTCCCCCTGTGCATTATCGAAGACGCCTGCGGCGATTCGCCGCCGCCCCCTGCCCCTTTGGAGGCGCCTCAGTGGCCGACAGCCGGGCCAGAGCTTGGCCAAGCTATCGGGCCAGTTGTTCCCCGAGTCGGTTTGGAAATATTTCGGGGAACGCCTGGGGGAGCAAGAAGAGGAGGAGGGGGAAGATGCGAAAAACAGAGGAGGAGGAGAAGGAAAAAGGAGGGTCCGTCGCCATTTTGGCGCAAGTCCGTGGCCATTGTCGAGGTGGCTTGACAGTGTGCTAAGGCCATGAGGGTAGGTAGGCACCACGGCCTCGCCCTTAGATTGGCCCGAATTTCGGCATCTGTTCAGCTCCTTCCTACCACATTTCCTTGTTCTCGGCCCAAGCGGAATGCCCCGCTCCAGAACAGATTGGCAAGCCTCGGCCTCATCGCATGTCTATCGAAGGACTGGAAATGCGAGAGGTGCAATCGTCTCAATCCATCTCAATTCTGGCGCTGCTGGTGTGGGCACAGGTGGCGGCATCGCTCTGCAAGTCGTGGACGCCGCCAAGGCCGCCCACGCACCCCGTCGCGTTCAAGACGCCAGCAGCAGGGCCCCCCGCCGCATAACTACGCAGGCATCGAGCACAGGGCGCGCAAGCGGAGCAAGATGCCGGCGTCCAGGAGAGCGTCCCGGATCAGCACCACTGCCAACGAGAACGTGCCGTTGAAAACCATGGCGCCGTACTTGCACCCCTGGCGGCCGCCAACGCGTGCGACGATAGCGGTGTCAACGTCACCGTAAGAAAACCATGAGGCCGCGTGGAGGTTTTTGAGCAGGCGGATGACTTTTGGGCTAACGCCCCACTGGGCAAAGAGGCAGCTATGCCGTGCCACCCACTGCGCGATCCATGCGGATTGGTCTGGGTTGAGGCCCAGGGATGCGAGGTAAGCCTCAGGGTCAGTTGCACCGCAGGGCCATCCAAGCACCACCTCCCTCACGATGCGGTCGAACGCCTTCACGAGGTCAACGAACCATGCAAACGACGACCGTCCAGCCGCATTGCAGTACGCTTGGAAGCTGTGCACGAGGTGAGCGGCATAATCAGTCCCCCTGCCGGCGACAGCGCCGTGCTGCACCTCGGGGATATTGTCCTGGTAAGGGCCAGTGACCATGTGGCTGAGCAGCTGCTTGAGGCCTTTGGCGGCGTGATCCTCCAGCACGATGCCGCGAGACTCGTCGCAGTCGGTGAAGGGGCCCTTGCGCTTGTGAACGTTCTGCATACGGCCACCTGCCCAATGGACGGGCCACCGCTCTGTATCGACGATCTCCTGGTAGAGGGCGGCCAACGGCGTCGCCAAGGCTTTCCCCCCAGCCACTAGCAGTCCCGCCGGCACGCCATCGCGTCCGACGCCCTTGTTCCGCCCCAGCTGCCTGGGCGATGCGGCAACAGCGTCTGGCGTGACCTCGACGGTGGGAGAAATGAGCGGTGCCTCCACAGGCTGCGCGCGCAGCTGGTCCATAGGGACCTCGGTGCCGTTGAAGACTTCCCGGAGATGCTCCTGCCACCGGGCCTGCCGCTCCGCCTCGGAGCTGGACAACGCGCCTGACTTGAGGAGCACGGGGTGGTCCGCCAAGCTAGCAGCCCGGCCGCTGAGCGATCGCACCACGCCGAAAGTCCCTCTCCAGTCACCCCGCGCGGCGGCGCACTGGGCCTCGCGGGCCTTGTCCTCGAGGAAGAGGTGCCGGTCAAAGTGCACAAAGTGCTTAACTAGGTAGGCGAGCCGTTGGCAAAGCCTCCAGGCCATAGCATTCAACAGGCGCCAATGGAACTCGACGTGTCGAAGCGGCCGAAGCGCGCAGCGCGCTGCCCAGCCCAAGCGTGTTTGCGAAGATGAGGTCACGTGGAAGACACCCGTGCGCTGCGCAGCCCAGCCGAGGAAGATCCTGTGAAAGTATGCTCGATGCGCCTCCCGGCCAGCGGCATGAACGACTCTGCGCGAGGGCGCCAGCAGGCGCAGTATCGACCACGTGTCGTCGGAGATCCACGGCTGGCGAGGGCGGTCCTCAGGCCTGCCGAAAGCATGGCGGGCGGCGGTGCGCACCTGCGACATCATCGCCTGGGTCTTCTCGTCGATGGATGCGCCGACGGGGACCTGCAACCGGTGCAGCATGGTCTGAAACGCTTGGACCCTGGCTGGATCGCCAAGCCGCTATTTGTTGAACCGGAAAGCGTCGGGCTTGGGCGCGCGCGCGAGGAGCGCAAACGTGCTGGTCGCAGCCACGACGAGATGATGGTCTTCTTTAGCTGTGAGCGAAAGCTGCACGTTACGCGGGACGTAAGAGACGCGTGGGACAGCTCGTCCAACGGCCCGCAGATGTAGTCAATGCGGGACGCGGCGCGCGTATAGCCCACATCATAGAAGGTGTTGATGGCGGCGAGGCGGAGGCGGACGAGCACCGAGAGCAGGTCGGAGCCGTTGGCCGTAAATGCTTCCGAATCGCAGGCGCCGATTGTCCCGGAGTGCTCGGCGCCCACCCTGCCGTTCGCATCGATGCCGAGGAACATCTTAGCAGACGGGGTGCGGCCACGAAGCGTCAGCGTCTGGAGCAGGAGATCCCAGAAGGCCTCCCGCTCGGCAGCGGGGGCGTGGTCACTCGGCGCATGGGCGCTGACGAGAATAAATGGGATGCCCTGCACATCCCGGCCCGTTACCCAGTAGAGGTGACTGGATGGCGCCGCGTAGGAGGAGGCACGGAATTGGGCGCCTGTGCGGACCCACACCTGGCAGCCGTGCCCGCCCAGGCTGTCCGACGCGCCGACATACATGGTGTAAGGGAGGCCTCGGCGCACTTCGGCGGCGCGTGCGCGACCCTCCTGAATGAAGACGAAATCGAGGTGCTCATCGTGGAACGCCTGCTCCAGAATCTGGACCTTGCCGAGCAGGAGGGCGCAGCTGACCTGAGCGCCAGCAGCTGCTTCCTCTTGAGGGCGCAGCGTACGCGCGTTACCAGTGGCAACGCGGAATGTCGAACAAGCCATCGTAGATGGACGAGTCGGTGCTGGTGGTGTGGGTGCCGCCGGGGACGAAGGAGTCTTCGCAGACGGCCAGGTCGCAGACGTACGATTGCTACCTGCACGCTCCGGCCAACGCTCAGGGGGGCGAGGCGGGCCAGGAGTGCAGAAGGCCGCGCGCAAGGCGGCGACTACGCAGTCTGAGGGGCCTTGGAGGTGGCAGGAAACCCCGCTGTCTCCTTGCCGATGGACTTGATCACCTTGCGCTTGCTGAAGTAGTCTGTAATCAGCTCCTTGCGAGGTTGCTTCCCACTGTGGCGCGCCAGCGTGCCAGGCTTGGCGGGGAGCGGAGCCGCAGGGGGGCTCTTGGTGGTATGGCGCACCTCCTTGGGGACAAGCGGCGTGCCGGCAGCAGCTGCACGAGTGGCCTCGGCCTGCTGGAGCGTGTCCCGAAAGCCGGCGAACAACTGCCGCACGTGCGTCTTGGCAGCCTCGACGTGCCCTGGGTGGACGTACTCGTCGGCCGTGAGCTGGTCGATCATTTGGCCCAGGATCGTGTACGCCTGGGACTCGGGCGTCGCAGTCGCCTCGATGGGAGCCTCCGTCGTGAGAGAAGCCTCCAGCTCCTGGAGCTCCGTCTCGAGTGCAGTGACCTCGCATCTGGCCGTGTGCTGGAGCTACAAGGCAGCTGCCACCGCCTGCTCGGCCTCCGCCTGGCGCTGGCGGGCACGTCCTAAAGCAGCGCGTGCGCCATCGATCCGGGCACCGATCGGCTTGGAGCCGAGCAGCTGCCGCTTGGTGTCGGTGGGCTGGGTCGCCAACGACGCGCGCTCGGTGGCGAGCTCCGCGTCGTCCTCGGGGATGGCCGCCAGGGCCGTCTCCAACTGCTTGATGCGGGCCTGGAGGTGGCCCTTGTTCGGGGCCTCGTTGCTGAGAGCCTGCGGCGCGCGCTCGGCAGGCACAGGAGGAGGCGAGGGAGGCGTGGGGGGTACGTCCTTGGCCTCGTGGATCTTCGTGAGGGTCTCCGTGAGGGCGTTCAGTTGAGCACGAACGGGGTTCTTCTTCGATGCAGTCGTCTCCTTGGCCGGGGGGGGGGGGGCCAACGCCGACTTCGCAACTTCGCCGTAGGTCCGCTTGAGCCCACATGTCGTGCAGGCTTTTGGGCTGTGGTTCGTGCTCTTGCACTGCTTGCAGGTCCATGTGCGTGAACTCGAATACGGCATCTGGCTGTGCGATGGGCGAGGGCCCACATAGTGCCAGTTGCCGTAGGGGTCGCACTTCCATTCGATGTAGAAGGCGAGCCACTGCCACCATGGCCGCCCCCGGCGCCCTGGCCACGCGTATTGCGTCCCCATCCTGACATCAGAAGGCGGGCTAGTCTTGGAAACCGCCGAAGACTAAGCTTGCGATGCAAATCTGGATGTAGACTTACGTATTGACTCGAGCACTAGACCTCCTGGACCTGACCAGAAGGCGCAACTTGAGCCAAACTGGTTACGGATATATATATATATATATATACATATATATATGTATTTATATATATGTATGTGTATATATGTATATATATATATGTATACATATATATATTTCCTCTGGCCCTCCCTTTGAAAGCAGGCCTCCAGGGGGGGGGTCGAGAGATCCAGGGCCCGCGTTCTGGACGAGTCCCCGCCCCGGGGCTTCCCGGGCCCCCCACGGGGCGAGCCCTCCCAGCCGCGACACCCCTTCCGGTCGGACTCCTCGCAAGGGTCGCAGGCCTAGAGATTGACACCAACACCAATTTCGGCGGTGTGCCTCCACAGAGGGATGAATACCCCGATCTCGGTGATGGTGGTACTAGTCTGGCTTCCAAGGTGGCCGAACTATTACCACCCACACCGAAATCTAGGATCATCTTCCCCCTGTGGAGGCAACCCCCCTGTGTTGGTGTTGGTGCCCATTTCCAGACCTCCAAAAGGGGTCTCGGGGGTGGACAGACCTCCCAGCAGTGACACGTCGATTAGTGAATTGTCCGTTTTCGGTTCTCGAGAGGGCGCCGCGGCCGTTAGTTTCCAGGCTTGCGCCCGCCAAGTTTGGGCCCGAGGTCGTTTTCACTAAACCACGTTTTACTAAATGGAGGTCTGTCCATCCCCGAAAGATGCCCCTCGTGAGGCCGTGTGCGTCGGCCCCGCAGGAGCGGAGCGGGCGCTCCGAGTTCTCACCGCGAGGAGCTTCGCTGCGGGCGCCGCCCTCGGGCCCGACCGCTCGGGTTCACGACACGGGAGGTCTGTCCATCCCCGAGGGTCCCTTCGCCGTGGGCTCTCGGGCTCGAGGATTCGATGCGGGTGCCCAGGTCGCCCCGAACACGGCCGCCGGAGTACCCGACGTCTGAGCCAGAAGCCAAAACAATCGCCGCGGGTCCTGAGGTTTTTGGCGCCGTTTCGGGCCCTCGGGGCCCTCGTTAGGGGGCCACGCGCGAACCCTGCCCCCTGCCCCCCACGATTTCTGGGGGGAGGGTGGGGTTCACTTCGCTCGGGAGGTCCCGAGCGAAGTGAACCCCACCCTCCCCCTCAGAAGTCGTGGGGGGTTGGGGTAGGGTTCGCGTGTGGCCCCCCACTCGTCGGGCACCGAGGATCAGAGTTCGACTCAGGATAATGATCTCGTCCTGGAGGAAGGCCCCGACCCGTTTCCCTCAGGACCCGCTTCCCCCCTGCTAACCTCCGCAGAGCTCTCGCGGTGGATCCCGGCGCCTTGCTGGAGACCATTCCGGGCGAAGTCCCACCGCCGACCCTTCAAGGCAGGCTCCAGAAGTCGTGTCCTCCCACGGGCCTTCCCCTTCAGCGCGTTTTCCTCTGGCAGGCCCTCAGAGGCCTCGACCTCGGGCGAGGCCAACTTTCTACACCGCCGCCGATCCCGGCCCTGCGGGCCCCGGGCCCGAAGTCGGCGCCTGTGCCCTCCGTGGGTGGCCGCTTTGGCTCACGCCGAGGTGGCTGCACAGCCTCCCCAGACGTGTTCGCGTCGTGGAACAGTCAGGACGGGTGGTTTTCCATTTCTCGAAGAAGAGGAAACGCTATCGACATAAACTTTTGGCGCTCTGCGCGGATTTCTTGCATCCGCTCTGGCCCCCCCCGGGCGGCGCCTGCGGCGCCGCCCCTGGCGCGCTCCGCGCGCCAGGTAGGGGGGTCCAGCGCAGATCCAAGAAATCCTCGCGGAGAGCTCAAAGTTCATGTTTCTTTTCTTTTTCTAATGACTGCCGACCCGCACAGGCAGGATGGGCAACCTTCCCAAGGGTACCCTTGCATCCTTGCCTCCTCGGTCCATCCTGGGCGACTTTCGTTGGCCGCGCCCCGCTCGAGAAGCCTCGAAACGGCCTTCCAAGGCCTTTGCATCCTGATCGTGCGTCCTTATGATAATGGTTGACTGTATTTGCGGCCTCTGGGGGCCATCGCCGGCTCCGGGACCGTAACAAAAACAACTTAGGAAAAGACCGGCCTTGGGGACTACCGGGGACCGCGAATTTGAAACATCTCGGGAGCCTTGAGATGGGGGTCAACGCAAACGGGCGTCAGCCAGATCGCTGGATCATGCAGGATCCTGCAGAGCCAGGGGTGCACTGACCCGGGCTAGCGCGCAGGATCCTGCAGGATCCTGCAGGAGTGTGCAGGATCGTGCGAAGCCTGACTGACCCAGGTTTGCACTGACCCGGGTCAGTGCGTCCCCGAGAATCACGATTTACCGAACCGCGCCAACCCAAACCGAAGGCCCCAATTTGCCCTCCATCCCCAGTGGGGGGGGGCGTTGGGGAACATGGACAAACACCCACATGGAACCCGTACTCCCCCCCAACCCGAAATTTGGGTCTTCGGGTTGGGTTGGGGCGGTCTGGTACCTCGAGATCCGATGTCGTGATTTTTTCAATGCGCGGTTCCCCGGAAGTCTCGACCCATTCCCCAGGAGCGGTCTTTCATCTTGAGTCGTTTTCTGGCAGCCCCGAGGCCCGGCGCGCCAGGTGCCCCAGGGGCCGAATTTTGCGAAAAACCTCCGTCTCGATTTTTCCAATGCGTTGGATCTCTGGGTAGGTAGTCAGGAAAACAGGACGTCGCAGGTCTGGGTCTCTCCCGCTGCCTGGTCGAGGCTGCCGCGAGCCCGCGCCCTGCACGGGCTCCGGGCGAGCCTTCCCCGCCGGCGCGCGGAGCAGACGCGGGGCTGCGGCGAGGCACGGGTGCCTCTGTGCCATGGCCGAGCTCGTCGGCTTTGGGCCCTCGGGATCTCGGAGGAGGAAAATGCTGGGCCTCCTAGATTGGGTCCGAGTCGATGGGGTCGGAGGATCGCGATGCATCGACGATGCGGCTCCATGTTGTGGAGCCCGTGTTCCCCCACGCCGACGTCGCCAATGCATCGCCAGCGTCGCCGATGCATCGCCGATGCATCGCAGATTCATCAGCGATGCGTTGGCGATGCGGCGCGATCCTTCAACCCCACCTACTTGGACCCCATCTAAGGGGCCTCTCAAAAACCTCTATCCTTCCCTCGTTTTCCTTTTTTTGGATCTCCACTGGGAGGCCCTCGTGGCCATCGCTGGATTCGCCTTGAGATTCTGGTCAGAACGCACTCTGGGAGAGGTCGGGGCGGTGGAGTAGTGGTATCGGTACCTTGTGGGTTCCCCAGGATCTGGCGTCACACCCCAGGGAGCGCCTCGAGATGCGGGGTCTCTGGCGGAGCAGTCGGGTCAAACGCTCAGCGGCACCGTAACGGGTACTCACGAGCTGGTCCTGTGGAAAGTTGCCGAAAATTGCCACTTCAGAGCCTCTTTGTGGCATATTGCGGCGTTGCCCACATCGGGGAGGGTTGAGCTCGCCAGGTCACTGGCCAAAGTGCCAGTCAGTGGAGTCTCCGTTAAAGGGGCGCTGAAACGCAAGGGGGGGATCTGGCCCTGACCTTCCAGAGAGCTATTTTTTAGCACTGGAGACCTAAAAACCTAAAAAACGAGACGAAACAGCCTAAAACCAAAACGTAGAATAGCTCTGGGATAGGTTTTTAAGTCGCGTGCTATTTTTTAGCCCTCCTGGAAGGTCAGGGGGGGAAGCGGGGGGTCGCGACATTTGCTGCATGCGGCTGGTGTCCGCCCCGCCGCGTGGCCCCGTTCCTCGAGGGGCGTTGGCGCCTCCTGGCCTTTTGCGCCGGGAAGCGCCGGAGAAAGCAGCTGTACGCGAGCCGATGCGCTGGCCCTTCCTTCGTCCACTGCGAAGCAGGGGCGCAGGATGTCAAACCCAGACCCCCTCGCGTTGTGACAGGATCACGGCGGCAGGTTTTTCGTTATTTTCCGCCTCAGGGGGCCCTCGCCGGGTCTCTGTACCGTCGAAAAACGACACAGGATGAAATGCTGGTCCCTGGGAAGGGGTCGAGACCTTGGGGGGTCGTTGTGAAAAATCACGACGTCGGGGGTCTGGGAATGCTTTGCAGGACAACGTCTCGCGCACGTCGTCCCAGCCAGACCTCGTCTCCGAGCGGATCTGGTGGTCAGAGGCGATGTTGTCGACGATCCAGAACATTCGAGGAACAGAAAATTATACAATCATGTTTTTTTTGAGCTCCGCGCGGATTTCTTGGATCTGCGCTGGACCCCCTGCTTCACGGCGACCAGTTCATCGCAAATGATTTCATCCGTGACGACTTCGGCTTGAATTCGTCCGGATGATTGTGCCCGAATGATGACTTCGTCTGGATGAATTCGTTTTCGGATGAAATCGTTTTCGGATGAACTCGTCCAGAACAAGTCGTCTGGTGAACTCGGAGGCTGTCTGAGGGTTCAGGGCTGAGAGGTTAAGGTTGGGGTTAAGGTTAAGACGCGAGGTTTCTGCTTCTGGTTCGGGTTTAGAGTGAACATTTGGGGTTAGGGTTTAGGATTCGGGTTAGAGTTTGGGGAAGGGTTAGAGCTTAGAATACAGGGCTTGGGGTCAGTTAGGGTCTAGGGGCAGGTTTGGGCTGCATTCCAAGATTAGGGTCATGGTTTAGGGTTAGGGCTAGGCCTCGGATTAGGGTTCAGGGTTTGGATTTGGGTAGGATTTAGGTGTAGGGTGCATGGCTCGGATTCGGGTTGTGTTTCGGGCTTCGGGTCTTGGGTTTAGGGCTCCTCTGCGCGCCGCGGCCGAGCGTCAGGGCAAGGATACCCCCCCTTTTGGCAGGCTCGATTTGGGGGGCGCTTAGCCGACCCGATCAAGCCTGGCGAAAATACAATTGCTGCAACCACTTCCCACCTCCGGCCGCTTGTCCGGCGACCACCCAAACTAAGGCCTTTTCGGGTTTCGGGAAACTCTCCCACATTCCCACGCTTGGGGCGGCGCATGGGAAAAGCGCGACAGCGCCAAGCATAATCAGGCGCTCCCACGCGCTCCCAGGCGCTTCCCAGGCGCTTCCAGGTGCTTCCAGACGCTCCCAGGCGCTCGCGAGCGCTCCCAGGAGCTCCCAGGCGCTCCCAGGCCTTTTCGAGCGCTCCCAGGCGCTTCCCAGGCGCTCCCGGGCGCTTCCAAGCGCGCCCCAAGTGCTCCCCAGCGCTCCTGGGAGCTCTCGGGCGCTCCCAGGCGCTCCCGAGCGCTCCCAGGCGCTCCCAAGGGCATCCCAGGCGCTCCTAAGCGCATCCTGGGCGCTCCCGGGCGCTCCCAGCCGCTCCCAGGCGCTTCCCGAGCGCTTCCCATGCGCCCCCAGGCGCTCGCGGACGGTCCGAGGCGCTACAGGCGCTTCCACGGGCTCCCTGGACGCGGCGCCGGCCTTCCTGGACCGTACCATATGGCAAATTTACGCCGTCGACGCGGGAGCCTGCTCCTGCGCGCTCCTTTTGCTCCTAAGCGATTCCAGAGGCGGTTTCTAGGTGGTTCCAGGGCGTCCAGCGCGCCTTGCACGTTTTTACGCGTCGGAGCACGACCTGCTCCTCTGAGGCGCAAGAGTCCCCGGGTTTAGGGTGTTTCACTTGTTGGGGGTCAGTGGGAGTTCATTGTTGGATCGCGACTCCCCAAGTTGTGGGAGGGCAGCACAATGCTGCCATGATGGCCCATTCTGGCTACCTGCTGAAGCATCACTGAGAGGCCCTGTCTATCGTTGACGGCGTCAGGGACACGCGGTGGGTTGGATAGATGCGCAACGATGTGCTTGGGAATGTAAGGTTTAGGATGAGGGTTTAGGATTGGGGTTCGGGTTTAGGGATCAGGCGTCGTGCTAGGGATAATGGTGGGGTTAGGGTGTAAGGGCCCTAGCGTTAGGGTTTCGGGTTCGGGTTAGGGTTAGGGTTCAGGGCTCGAGTTTAGGATTGGGTTTAGGGTTAGGGTTCAGGATTCATGTTATATTGTTCGGGGCCAGGGTTTCAGGGTTAGCGTTTGCGCGTTGGGGTTTAGGATCACAGTAGTTTGCGCGGATCAATCCCTTCCGCTTTGAACCCTTCCCATAAAGTCGACCTCCTCCACAATTTGAACGCGTCGGCGCGATCTGCGTTCATGTGCTCCTTGACGCCTCCTCCGGCGACGAGGACGGTGAAGATGAGGATGTGGATGCAGCTGCTCCTGCTGATAGCGACCGCGAGCCTTCGAGAGCTTGGGGATCGATAGTGTCTGGGAGCGTCTGGGAACGCCAGGAAACGTCTGGGAGACCTGGGAGCGCCTGGGAGGAGCCCCTGGGGAGCCCTTGGAAGCACTCGGGAAATCTGGGCGCGTGTGGGAGCGCTTGGAAGCCTTTGGAGCGTTCAGGGCCTTTCTCAAGATCCGCAGATGTGCACCGCAATAGTGCTTTTGCATAGGATCGTGAGGGTGGGCTCGATGTGAGGATCCGCATGTATATTCACAGTTTTTCAGCATACGATGATGGCGGTGCTGTGGGTGCCTTCATTCGCAGATGTGCACAACAACTTTGGAGTCGGATGGTGCGTGTGGGTCGTTGTGAATCGCAGCCGATGTCCAACACATGTTGTTATTGTGCTGGCCCCCGGCCAGTGCCGCCGATCTGGGGCGCTCCGGCTAATCATGATGATGGTGTTGAGGACGATGCTGATGGTGAGGATGATGATGATGATGATGATGATGATGGTGAGGATGAGGATGAGGATGAGGATGAGGATGAGGATGAGGATGATGATGATGATGATGATGATGATGATGATGATGATTATGATGATGATGATGATGGTGATGGTGAGGTTCATGATAATACTGATGAGTCGGATGGTGATGATGATGTTGATGATGTATATCATGGTCATGGCCATGGTGATGGTGATGACGACCCTGGGGAAACGGTCGAGAGGTCCGGTGGCCCACTTTCCGAAATCTAGCCGCTGGGTGTCGGGAGTCTTCTATGCCCTGTTTCCTGATGCACTGCGGCGGGCTTCCTTCACGCATTTGAAGCTCTCTTGACTCTTGCCGTCCGCAGGGTGGTCGCTGGTCCGTGTACGCCTGTGCTGTGTTACCATCGTAATTGTCTGTGCCGCTGCGGCTGCTGCCGTCGACGAGGGGTGCGGACGGGAGGACGTCAAAGTAAAAGCAGAGAACATCGGGGGGCGTGAAAGAAAGAACCCCTCTGCCTCCCCCCACACACACATTGAACCGTTAAGAAGCAAGAATCATGAGGCTGTGGTTCGCAATCTTGAGGTTGTGGTTCCCAGTGGCCCAGTGCTGTGGCCTCCTGCTTATTAGAAGTGAATGTTGCTCCAGGCTCTGAGTTTGACCGTTTGCTCACATGTACTCCCCCTGTTCATCATCAGCATCATCATCATCATCAGCAGCAGCAGCATCAGCATCAGCATCAGCATCAGCAGCACCATCATCACCATCATCGTAATCATCGTCATCACCATCATCAAAATTATCATCAGCAGCATCACCATCATCATGGTCCTCTTGCTCTTGCTGGCTGCCGTTCGTACATCTCCTTCCCGTTTCCATTATTCTATCACTCATATCCCTCCCTCCCTCCCTCTCTCCCTCTCCCTCTTCCTCTCCCCCGCCTCCCCCGTCCTCCATCCACCACCCCCGCGAGGCGTGGCGAGGAGAGGCGAGGGGAGGAAAGGAACGGGAGGGCAGGACGGGGGACAAGGGAAGGCAGGGGAGGCGAGGCGAGGAGGGGAGTCGGACGCGAGAGTGGGGTGTAATGGAAGGGAGTGGGAGGGGTGGAGCGGGACGGCAAGGGGAACGGAGGGAGGGGAGGGAGAGAGGCAGGAAGCATTGGGGAGGTTGCCTGTCCGCGCCCGCGTGCGCATGCCTGCTCGCCTGCCTGCCCCGAGAGGGCCCTAAGATAGCCTGTAGCTCCACGATGGGTTTCCGGGGCCTCCTGGGAGTAGGACTCCAGACTCTACTACCCTCGGACCCGGGTTTGCCTAAATATGCCGTCTGAGCGGACGTCGCCGCCACCGTCGTCGATCAAACGTCGAGGTGGTCGAACACTGTCGACGATTCTGGCCTCTTCTGGGCCTCCGGAGGCGGCCTCCAGGGGCGATTCCAGAGACCTTCGGATGGGGGTCGAGGATCGAGGCTCGAGGATCGAAGCTTCGGGGAGCTGCAAATCCGTTCTGGGCCTCGGCGGGGGCGCCCGCGGCTGGATACGCCTCGAGATTCTGGCCAGGAAGCGCCCCAGGACAGGGCCCAGGGGTCGTCGTCGTCGTCGTCGTCGTCGTCGTCGTCGTCGTCGTCGTCGTCGACGTCGACGTCGACCGTCGTCGTCGGTCGTCGGTCGTCGATCGTCGGTCGTCGGTCGTCCGTGTCGTCGGTCATCCATCGTCGTCGGTCGTCGTCATCGTCTATCGTCGGTCGTCCTCGTCGGTCGTCGGTCGTCGCCGTCGGTCGCCGCCGGTCGCCGTCGGTCGTCGTCGTTTCGGTCGTCGTCGTCGTCGTCGGCGTCGTCGTCGTCCTTGTCCTCGTCCTCGTACTCGTCCTCGTTCCCTCGTCCTGTCCACCGTCGTGCGTTGTCCGTTGTCGTCGCGTCGTCCGTCGTCGTCGTCGTCGTCGTCCGTCGTCGTTCGTCGTCGTCACGTCGCGCGTCGTCGTCGCGTCGTCCGTCATCGTCGTCGTCGTCCATCGTCGTCGTCGTCGTCGTCGTCGTCGTCGCGTCGTCCGTCGTCGTGTTTGTCATCGCCCTCCGTCGTCGTCGTCGTCGTCGTGTCCAGCCGAGGTGACGGAGGGAAAAAATAAAACCGACCACTTTCGAACGAAAGTGGTCGGTTTCCCGGCGGCGAGAACTGGCCACCGCGACAGAGGATGTGAAGGTGGGCCAGCGGCCGGGGCCGACCCCCATTCACATGTCCTGCTCGGATTTGCGAGCAGAGGATGTGAGGTGGGCCAGCGGCCGGGGCCGACCCCCTTCACATGTCCTGCTCGGATATCCGAGCAGAGGATGTGAAGGCGGGCCGGCGGCCGGGGCCGACCCCCTTCACATGTCCTGCTCGGATATCCGAGCAGAGGATGTGCAGGCGGGCCGGCGGTCGGGGCCGACCCCCTTCACATGTCCTGCTCGGATATCCGAGCAGAGAATGTGAAGGCGGGCTGGCGGCCGGGGCCGACCCCTCTCACATGTCCTGCTCGGATATCCGAGCAGAGGATGTGAAGGCGGGCCGGCGGTCGGGGCCGACCCCCTTCACATGTCCTGCTCGGATACCCGAGCAGAGGATGTGAAGGCGGGCTGGCGGCCGGGGCCGACCCCTCTCACATGTCCTGCTCGGATATCCGAGCAGAGGATGTGAAGGCGGGCCGGCGGTCGGGGCCGACCCCCTTCACATGTCCTGCTCGGATACCCGAGAGAGGATGTGAAGGCGGGCTGGCGGCCGGGGCCCCCCCTTCACATGTCCTGCTCGGATATCCGAGCAGAGGATGTGAAGGCGGGCCGGCGGCCGGGGCCGACCCCCTTCACATGTCTTGCTCGGATTTCCGAGCAGAGGATGTGAAGGCGGGCCGGCGGCGGGGCCGACCCCTCTCACATGTCCTGCTCGGATATCCGAGCAGAGGATGTGAAGGCGGCAACCCCTGCCGCAGGCCGCCGTTCGCCATCGCAAGAGCGCGCGCGCAGACTGGCTCGGGCTGGCGGCCGAGGCCGCTTCCCTCCACATGTCCTGCTCGGATATCCGAGCAGAGGAGAGAATGCGCGAAGTTGCTGAAAGCGCCGTGCCACAGCAGCCCCGAGCAAGATCCGCAGCATTCGCAAGCAATTCAAGACATGACTGGAGGGCCCCGACGACCCACTTCACATCCACTGCTCGGATGTCCGAGCAGAGGATGTGAAGGTGGTCTGATCCAGCATTCGGCCTCCATGACCATTGCCGCCGATGCCTTGGGACGTTTTCTGCATGGTCATGGAGGCCGAATGCTGGATCAGACCACCTTCACATCCTCTGCTCGGACATCCGAGCAGTGGATGTGAAGTGGGTCGTCGGGGCCTCTCCAGTCATGTCTTGAATTCCTTGCGAATGCTGCGGATCTTGCTCGGCGCTGCTGTGGCACGGCGCCTTCAGCAACTTCGCGCATTCTTTCCTCTGCTCGGATATCCGAGCAGGACATGTGGAGGGAAGCGGCCTCGGCCGCCAGCCCGAGCCAGTCTGCGCGCGCGCTCTTGCGATGGCGAACGGCGGCCTGCGGCAGGGGTTGCCGCCTTCACATCCTCTGCTCGGATATCCGAGCAGGACATGTGACTGGGGTCGGCCACAGCCGCCGGCCCGCCTTCACATCCTCTGCTCGGATATCCGAGCAGACATGTGAAGGGGGTCGGCCCCGGCCGCCGGCCCGCCTTCACATCCTCTGCTCGGATATCCGAGCAGGACATGTGAAGGGGGTCGGCCCCGACCGCCGGCCCGCCTTCACATCCTCTGCTCGGATATCCGAGCAGGACATGTGAAGGGGGTCGGCCCCGACCGCCGGCCCGCCTTCACATCCTCTGCTCGGATATCCGAGCAAGACATGTGAAGGGGGTCGGCCCCGGCCGCCGGCCCGCCTGCACATCCTCTGCTCGGATATCCGAGCAGGACATGTGAATGGGGGTCGGCCCCGGCCGCTAGCCCACCTTCACATCCTCTGCTCGGATATGCGAGCAGGACATGTGACGGGGGTCGGCCCCGGTCGCCAGCCCGCCTTCACATCCTCTGTCGCGGTGGCCAGTTCTCGCCGCCGGGAAAAACGACGACGACGTCGGAGGGCGATGACGAACACGACGACGGACGACGCGACGACGACGACGACGACGACGCGACGACGACGATGGACGACGACGACGATGACGGACGACGCGACGACGACGCGCGACGTGACGACGACGAACAACGACATACGACGACGACGACGACGACGACGACGACGACGACGACGACGACGGACGACGCGACGACAACGGACAACGCACGACGGTGGACAGGACGAGGGAACGAGGACGAGTACGAGGACCAGGACAAGGACGACGACGACACCGCCGACGACGACGACGACCGAAACGACGACGACCGACGGCGACCGGCGGCGATCGACGGCGACGACCGACGACCGACGAGGACGACCGACGATAGACGATGACGACGACCGACGACGATGGATGACCGACGACACGGACGACCGACGACCGACGATCGACGACCGACGACCGACGACGACGGTCGACGTCGACGACGACGACGACGACGACGACGACGACGACGACGACGACGACGACGACCCCTGGGCCCTGTCCCGGGGCGCTTCCTGGCCAGAATCTCGAGGCGTATCCAGCCGCGGGCGCCCCCGCCGAGGCCCAGAACGGATTTGCAGCTCCCCGAAGCTTCGATCCTCGAGCCTCGATCCTCGACCCCCATCCGAAGGTCTCTGGAAGTCGCCGCTGGAGGCCGCCTCCGGAGGCCCAGAAGAGGCCAGAATCGTCGACAGTGTTCGACCACCTCGACGTTTGATCGACGACGGCGGCGGCGGCGACGTCCGCTCAGACGGCATATTTAGGCAAACCCGGGTCCGAGGGTAGTAGAGTCTGGAGTCCTACTCCCAGGAGGCCCCGGAAACCCATCGTGGAACTACGGGCTATCTTAGGGCCCTCTCGGGGCAGGCAGGCGAGCAGGCATGCGCACGGGCTCGGACAGGCAACCTCCCCAATGCTTCCTGCCTCTCTCCCTCCCCTCCCTCCGTTCCCCTTGCCGTCCCGCTCCGCCCCTCCCACTCCCTTCCATTCCACCCCACTCTCGCGTCCGACTCCCCTCCTCGCCTCGCCTCCCCTGCCTTCCCTTGTCCCCCGTCCTGCCCTCCCGTTTCCTTTCCTCCCCTCGCCTCTCCTCGCCACGCCTCGCGGGGTGGTGGATGGAGGACGGGGGAGGCGGGGGAGAGGAAGAGGGAGAGGGAGAGAGGGAGGGAGGGAGGGATATGAGTGATAGAATAATGGAAACGGGAAGGAGATGGACGAACGGCAGCCAGCAAGAGCAAGAGGACCATGATGATGGTGATGCTGCTGATGATAATGTTGATGATGGTGATGACGATGATTACGATGACTACGATGATGGTGATGATGGTGCTGCTGATGTTGATGCTGATGCTGATGCTGATGCTGATGCTGATGCTGATGCTGATGCTGATGCTGCTGCTGATGATGATGATTATGATGAACAGGGAGAGTACATGTGAGCAAACGGTCAAACTCAGAGCCTGGAGCAACATTCACTTCTGATAAGCAGGAGGCCACAGCACAGGGCCACTGGGAACCACAACCTCAAGATTGCGAACCACAGCCTCATGATTCTTGCTTTAAGAGAACGTGACATATTTTTGCCCTCGGAGCTTTCTTTGGGAGGTCGTGGGGCTCTTGGGGGGTCTCGAGAAATTCCTGGGCCGTCCTCGGGCCATCCTGGGCGTCTCGGGCCGATCTTTCAATGATTCGGGGCCGTTGTGGCTCGTCTTGAGGCCCTCTCCGGGCCCTGTTGGCCCGTCTTGGGCCCTCTTCGGGCCGCGCAAAGTTACGCGCGAGTATTCCGGGGGCCCCAGCTGCAGAGGGCGCGCGGAGAGGCCCGAAAGATTTGAAAGTTTGGGGCCCGAGCCCATGAAGGATCCACTAGCTTGAGGACAGGGGCTCAGGGGATAGAGCAAAGGACCTCGGGAAGCGTCTTGGGGTTCGCTTCGGGACTTCTTGGGCCTTGTTTCGGGCCTCTCGAAGGCGTACTGGATTCTCTTGCGGGCTTTTGGGGGGCCTGTTGGGTCCTCCCGGGGGCGTCTTGGAACCTCTGCACTGCGCGGCATGGCGGCGAGAATGGCGCCCCCCCATCCCCCTTCCCTCTGCAGAGCGACCCCCCCCCCTTCCCCTCCCGTTCTTGAGCACGGAGTGGCGTTGGGAATGGCGAGGCCCCCTCCCCTCCCCTGCGGAGAAAGCGCCCTTCCCATTGCCGAGCGCTGAATGGCGTCGGGAATGGCGTCGGGTATGGGGTCCCCCATCCGCCCCCTTGCAGGGCGAACCCCCCCCGGCTCCCGAGCGCTCTATGGCGTTGGCGGAGCATTGAATGGCGTCGGGAATGGCGTGCCCCCCGCCCCCCGCCATGTCCACGGCTCCCGAGCGAACGCACCACCCGGCTCCCGAGCACTGAATGGCGTTGGGAATGGCGCCCCCCCTCCCCCCCCTGCAGACCGACCCCCCCCCCCCAGCTCCCGAACACTGAATGGCGTCCTCCCCACCCTCCCCCCCTGTCCACGGCTCCCCCAGCAGCGACCCCCCCCCCCCGTCCCGAGCGTTGATTGGCGTCAGAAATGCGCCCCCCCCCCCAGCAGCGAACGCCCCGGGTCCCGAGCACTGAATGGCGTCGGGAATGGCGTGCCCCCTCCCCTCTGTCCACGGCTCCCGAGCAGCGACCCTCCCCCCTGGGTCCCGAGCACTGAATGGCGTCGGAAATGGCGTGCCCCCCCCCCCCCCCCCCTGTCCACGGCTCCCGAGCAGCGAATCCCCCACCCAGGCCCCGAACACTGAATGGCGTCGGGAACGGCGTCCCCTCCCCCTTTCTGTCCACGGTTCCCGAGCAGCGACCCCCCTTCCCTGGGTCCCGAGCATTGAATGGCGTCGGAAATGGCGTCCCCCACTTGCTTAGCGAAACTTGACCGAACTCGAGTCTACGCGTTCACGAACTCACACGCCAGATCGGCGGATCTGTCAGGGGTCGTGAGCGTTGTGTGGGTGCGAAGATCAGCAGATGCGCACATCGTGGCATTTTTTCCCAACACTTCTTGGTTGGGTATTCGTTTTGAATACGGCACTGCGGTCTCCAGTCCTCCTCCCGCCTCTCGCCTCTCGCTTTCCTCTTGTCTCCTCATATATTGTGCGTACCTCGTGTGTGTGTGTGTGTATGTGTGTGTAGGTATGTGTGTGTGTGTGTGTGTGTGTGTGTGTGTGTGTGTGTCTGTGTCTGTGTCTGTGTCTGTGTCTGTGTCTGTGTCTGTGTCTGTGTCTGTGTCTGTGTCTGTGTGTGTGTGTGTGCGTGTGTGTGTGTGCGATCTGCGACACTGTCGCCACTTTCGAGGGCTGCTGGTGGGTCCTGCGGGCTGAGGCACCGCGGGGATCTAAGCGAGAGCTCGCCGTCCCTGGGGGGGGGGGGCTGCGATCTGCGACGCTGTCGCCACTTTCGAGGGCTGCTGGGCCCTGCGGGCTGAGGCACTGCGGGGACCTGAGCGAGACCTCGCCGTCCCTGGGGGGAAGGACGGGGGTCTGCGATCTGCGTCGCTGTCGCCACTTTCGAGGGCTGCTGGTGGGTCCAGCGGGCTGAGGCACCGCGGGGACCTGAGCGAGACCTCGCCGTCCCTGGGGGGGGGGTCTGCGACCTGCGACGCTGTCGCCACTTTCGAGGGCTGCTGGTGGGTCCTGCGGACTGAGGCACCGCGGAGATCTGAGCGAGACCTCGCCGTCCCTGGGGGGGGGAGGCGCAGCGATCTGCGACGCTGTTGCCACTTTCGAGGGCTGCTGGTGGGTCCTGCGGGCTGAGGCACCGCGGGGATCTGAGTGAGACCTCGCTGTCCCTTGGGGGGGCTGCGATCTGCGTCGCTGTCGCCACTTTCGAGGGCTGCTGGTGGGTCCTGCGGGCTGAGGTACCGCGGGGATCTGAGCGAGACCTCGCCGTCCCTGGGGTGGGCTGCGATCTGCGACGCTGTCGCCACTTTAGAGTGCTGCTGGTGGGTCCTGCTGGCGGAGGCACAGCGGGGATCTGAGCGAGACCTCGCCGTCCCTGGGGGGGGGCGCTGCGATCTGCGATGCTGTTGCCACTTTCGAGGGCTGCTTGTGGGTCCTGCGGACTGAGGCGCTGCGGGAATCTGAGTGAGACCTCGCCGTCCCTGGGGGCGGGGGCTGCGATCTGCGACACTGTCGCCACTTCCGAAGGCTGCTGGTGGGTCCCACGGACTCAGGCACCGCGGGGATCTGAGCGAGACCTCGCCGTCCCTGGGGGGGCGCTGCGATCTGCGACGCTGCCGCCACTTTCGAGGGCTGCTGGTGGGTCCTGCGGGCTGAGGCACCGCGGGGATCTGAGCGAGAACTCGCCGTCCCTGGGGGGGGAGAGGGGCTGCGACCTGCGACGCTGTCGCCACTTTCGAGGGCTGCTGGTGGGTCCTGCAGACCGAGGTGAAGCGGCGATCTGAGCGACACCTCGCCGTCCCTGGGTAAGGTGGGAAGGGGGGGGCTGCGATCTGCGACGCTGTCGCCGTCCTGCGGGCTGAGGCACGGCGGCTGAAGTACCACGGAGATCTGAGCGAGACCTCGCCGTCCGTGCGGGAGGGGTGGGGTTGGGGGGATCTGCGATCTGCGACGCTGCCGCCACTTTCGAGGGCTGCCGGTGGGTCCTGCGGACTGAGGCACCGCGGGGATCTGAGCGAGACCTCGCTTTCCCTGGGGGAAGGGGGAAGGTCTGCGATCTGCGACGCTGTCGCCACTTTCGAGGGCTGCTGGTGGGTCCTGCGGACAGGCACCGCGGTGGTTTGAGCGTGACCTCGCCGTCCCTGGGGGAGGGGGGGGGGCGATCTGCGACGCTGTCGCCACTTCCGAAGGCTGCTGGTGGGTCCTGCGGACTGAGGCGCAGCGGGGATCTGGGCGAGAACTCGCCGTCCCTGGGGGTGCAGCGATCTGCGACGCTGTCGCCACTTTCGAGGGCTGCTGGTGGGTCCTGCGGGCTGAGGCGCCGCGGGGATCTGAGCGAGACCCTGCCGTCCCTGGGGGGGAGGGTGGAGGGGTGCGATCTGCGACGCTGCCGCCACTTCCGATGGATGGCTGCTGGTGGGTCCTGCGGACTGAGGCACTGCGGGAATCTGAGTGAGACCTCGCCGTCCCTGGGGGCGGGGGCTGCGATCTGCGACACTGTCGCCACTTCCGAAGGCTGCTGGTGGGTCCCACGGACTCAGGCACCGCGGGGACCTGAGCGAGACCTCGCCATCCCTGGAGGGGTCTGCGATCTGCGACGCTGTCGCCACTTTCGAGGGCTGCTGGTGGGTCCTGCGGACTGAGGCACCGCGGGGACCTGAGCGAGACCTCGCCGTCCCTGGGGGGGGGGGGGCGCTGCGATCTGCGACACAGTCGCCACATTGGAGGTCTGCTGGTGGGTCCTGCGGACTGAGGCACCGCTGGGATCTGAGCGAGACCTCGTCGCCCCTGGGGTGGTTGCGATCTGCGACGCTGTCGCTACTTTCGATGGCTGCTGGTGGGTCCTGCGGGCTGAGGCGCTGCGGGGGCCTGGGCGAGACCTCGCCGTCCTAGGGGGGGGGCTGCGATCTGCGACACTGTCGCCACTGTCGAGGGCTGCTGGTGGGCCAAGCGGAATGAGGCACCGCGGTGACGTAAGCGATACCTCGCCGTCCATGGAGGGGGGGGGGCTGCGATCGGAGACACGGCCGCCACTTTCGAGGGCTGCTGGTGGGTCCTGCGGGCCAAGGCGCTGCGGGGACCTGAGCGAGACCTCGCCGTCCCTGGGGGGGGGGCTGCGATCTGCGACACTGTCGCCACTGTCGAGGGCTGCTGGTGGGTCCAGCGGAGTGAGGCACCGCGGGGGCCTGAGCGAGACCTCGCCGTCCCTGGAGGGGGCTGCGGTCTGCGATACGGTCGCCACTTTGGAGGGCTGCTGGCGGGTCCTGCGGATTGAGGCACCGCGGGGACCTGAACGGGACCTCGCTGTCATTGGGGGGCTGCGATCTGCGACGCTGTCGCCACTTTCGAGGGCTGCTGTCGGGTCCAGCGGGCTGAGGCACCGCTGAGATCTGAACGAAACCTCGCCGTCCCTGGGGGGGCTGCGATCTGCGACGCTGTCGCCACTTTCGGGGGCTGCTGGTGGGTCCTGCGGGCTGAGGCACCGCGGGGATTTTAACTAGACCTCTCCGTCCCTGGGGGGCTGCGATCTGCAACAGTGTCGCCACTTTCGATGGCTGCTGGAGGGTCCTGCGGACTGCGGCGCCGCGGGGATCTGAGTGAGACCTCGCCGTCCCTGGGGGGCTACGGTCTGCGACACGGCCGTCACTTTCGAGGGCTGCTGTTGGGTCCAGCGGGGTGGGGCACCAAGGGGACTTGAGCGAGACCTCGCCGTCCCTGGGGGGGGGGGGGCTGTGGTCTGCGACACGGTCGCCACTTTCGAAGGCTGCTGGTGGGTCCTGCGGATTGAGGCACCGAGGGGACCTGAGCGAGACCTCGCCGTCCCTTGGGGGCTGCGATCTGTGACACTGTCGCCATTTTCGAGGGCTGCTGTTAGGTCCTGCGGGCTGATGCACCGCAGGGACCTGAGCGAGACCTCGCCGTTCCTGGGGGGCAGCGATCTGCGACGCTGTTGCCACTTTCGAGGGCTGCTGTTGGGCCCAGCGGAGTGAGGCACCGCGGGAACCTGAGCGAGACCTCGCCGTCCCCGGGAGAGGTTGCGTTAGTAACCACTACGACGTTGTTATATCTTGATCGGGGGCCTGCGAGCTTTCCGATTACTGCGCGTAAAATCACATGCGTCCATGTTACGTCATCGCCCCCGTTGTAGCAATCCTGATGTTATTATGCCCAGCATTGCGCAAGGGTCGGGTATGTCGCCAGGGTAATTTGACATAGGGTGGTGAATGCTGTGTTGTTGTGGGGATCAGCCGATGTCTACCACATTGTATGTTCTGAATACGATCGTGACAGTTGGGTTGGTGTGAAGATTTGGGGAGGCGCACATAATCGCATTTCTTGTATAAGATGCGGTGTTGGGTCGTTGTGAAGATCAACCAGTGTCCCGCAATTCTTTTTTGGCACAGGATGGAGGGCCTGTCGCGGCCGGGGGCTGGATTTGGGGTGGTATGGGCGGTGCGGGGCTGGCCGCGGCAGCGAATCTGGGTCATATAATGCCAGGATTAGAAACGCGGGTTTTTGGGTTACGGCATAATGTTTAGGGTTCTTGGTCGGCTTGTTCGGAAAGTGGTCCACCAGAGTTCTTGCAAAGGGAGTCCTTCATAATGAATTGTTCGGATGATCTTGCCCGGAACTATCGTCCATTCAGCGCCGATCCAAGAACTTCGCGCGGACCTCCGAAAGTTTAGTTTTACGCAATTTTTCGTTCCTCGGCACATGCTGGCGGACCAGACGAGGCAGCTGCAGGCCTCCTTCGTGGAGGAATCCCAGAAACAGCAGGCGCTGGCGGCGCAGGTGAACGACGCAAAACAATGGGGCCGTCTTCGCCGACGTTGACGCGCGAGCTGCCCGCGCAAGGTCGCGCGGAAGCGTCCTCGTTTGCAATGTAGCGTGCCACGCGGGCGACCCGCGTAAGCCACTGCGTAAGGTCGCTGTGTCATCTCGCGTGCCCCGAGATCCGACGGCGCGAAAAACGTGGAGCACTGTAAGCCATCCCAGCTGTGAGCCCGCTACCCCATCTTGGTGCGCCATCTTTCGGGCCGCATCGATCTGTCTGTGAGGGTCCCGGGGCCCGACGCCGGGCGAACACGCCCAGCCCCAGCCAGAGTGAGATGCCAGGGTCGAAGGGTAGGACCCGTTTCTCTTCGTCGTCGCAAAAGGTGCAGCCGCTGCTGTTTGGAGGAGGGGAGTCGAGCGGACACCACCATGCCACAGCACCGTGCGTGAAGCAAGCCTGCTGACAGCGAAACAAAAAAGGTGCAGCGGCTGCTGGCGGAGCACCCGCAGCAGCTGCGGGGGGGCGCCGCGGAGGAGGCGCGGCAGCCGCGGCGTCGCTCGTGTTCCTCGTCCTCGTCGTCGTCGTCCTCGTCGTCGTCGTCGTCGTCGTCGTCTTCGTCGTCGTCGTCGTCGGGCCCCCCCGCGGCACGCGCTGAGGCCCAGGAAAACCACGATGAGGCGCAGCTCGACGAGGTGGCGTGGGGGGGCCGCCTGGCGGAGCTGCTGGAGCGGGAGATGGAGGATCGGGGGCAAAAGGTAGGCTTATGGGGGGACACCAGACATATCGGGGGCGGCCAAGAAGGGGGGTGATGACTAGGGGGAGGTGAATATCATGCCGCGGGCCATGGCATCTCCCCAGATTTCATGGCGCCTCTTCTTATTTCAATACGCCCCCGCCCCCCCCCCCCTGGGCCGCGCACATGCCGCCGGCCATGATTTGCGCTCCCCCCTCTTGGACGCGCCCCTCTTGGCCCCCCTAGGGGCAGAGGCAGGTTTACAGGGGGTCCCATGCCAAGAAACGCCCTGCTTGCCCGCAGGATGCCCTTGATTTCCTGGGCGTCGATGGTTTTGCGATGGAGAGATCGCGACGTTCCCACACCAGAAATCGATGGACGTCCTGGGGTCTCAGGGTTGGGTTTCTTGTGGAAGGTTTCTGTTGATCGGGGCCCCACTGTACGGGGGCACACCAGACATGTTCAGGAGGAAAAGAAACACACAGACACAATTAATCCTCGATTCCCCAGAAAATATGGGAAAATATGGAAGTGGGGGGGAAGACAGAAACCCAGAAAATATAGGAAAATATGGGGAATATCTTTATTTGTGTGTATTTATTTGTGTGTCCTGGGGCCCCTTCACATGTTCCCGACGTGGCAAAATCAGGACGGGCGGTTTTGTCGCGCCGCTTCCGGCCTCCGGAGGCCCTCGCTGGGCCCGGGGACCGTGAAGAAGTAATTCCGGATGGAGAGCCGGCCCCGGGGGAGAGGTCGGGACTTCCGGGCTCCGCGTGCTGAACAAGATCATGACGTCGCATGTTTGGGACAGGCTCAGGGGCGGAGGCCTAGATCACCACCCACCAAACCACCCCAACCCAACCCGAAGGCTCAGATTTACCCTCGATTTCCAGTGGGGGGGGGTCGGGAAACATTGAAAAAACACATATGGAACCCTTACCCCCCCCAACCCGAAATTCGGGTCTTCGGGTTGGGTTGGGGTGGTCTGGTATGAGTAGTTTCCCGTGGAAGCCTGCTTTCCTTGCTCAGAACGAAATAAGGAAAACCAAACAGTGGGCGAGTCTAAAGCAACCTCGTGGGGTACCTACGATGCGCGTCAACGTTTGCGACGGTCCTTGGCCCATACTTCGCCAGATTATTGTTAAATTAGATAGCGAACAAACCTCCTCCTCTTCCCCTTCACCCACGTACTTTTTCGAGTTGAGTTTGCGGATTACTTCTCCTCCTCCTCCTCCTCCTCTTCCTCCTCTCTCGTCCTTCTCTTCCGCCCTTTTACATCAGCCCGAGTCCTTGACCACCGCTGCCACGCCGACGCGTCGGGGATTGTCGTTTGTACGCGGCCGTCGTCGTTGCTGAGGAAGAGAACAACTGGGAATGGGGAGGAGAAATAGGAGCATACACGATGTCCCTTCTATGATTGTGCGTTTGCACCAAATTCCTTGCATGCTGTAGGATATGATCGGGATGCATCGCGCAAGCCTAGGAATCACTGGGCTGTCTTTCGCGGGTTGTCTTAGGCAATGCCGTCTAAGGTTGCCTTCATGGCCATCTAGGAAAACTTTGGGCCGCCATAGGCTGTCTTGGGCTGTCTTGAGGCCATCTTGATTTGTCTCAGGTCGTCTTGTATTTGGGCTGTCTTGGACCGCCGTAGGTTGTCTTCATGGCGTCGCTGCTTGAGCCATGTTGGGGCTATCTTAGGCCGTCTTGGAATGTCTTAGGCCGTCTGGTGTTCTCTTCTTGGGCCTTCGTGGATTCCTGAATCACGTTGTTGCTGATCCATCTTTCCTGCGCTTACCCCCCACTTGTGTCGAAGCCATTTTTGGCTGACAGTTTGTCGCTGACAGTTTGTCACAATGAAGCTGCTGATTCAAATCACTGCATGGTGCATGATGAATCGCCAACCAATTTGGATTTGTTCTCAGATGAACCCTCGTGCAGTCAACTCTCTTCCTGGTCTCAGTGAAGCAGAACTGAGAATCGATGCTGTTGGAGGAGCTGCGCATTTTCGCACCCTCGCGACGACTGTGCCTCCCTGTCACACTGGACAGATTGTTGCGCTCGTAGTGGTTTCGAAACGTTGTCACGCAATCGATCGTCTGACTCAACTTTCAGAGGAAGATCGTTACAGCTGGGAGTGCGCCGGGAAGGAAGCATCAAGCTTGTGGGATGTCGATTTGGCACTGACCCTGCAGCAGCCCCAGCGGGCTCATCACGCTGGCAAGCACATGTTCCCAACCAGCACCATTTTTGTGCTTGCAGATGCGCTAATCAACGACCTGATGCAGAATCCTCAAGTGCAAGACTTCTTGCACAACTCTGGCTTCGCGGATGCGGTTCCACGATCAGCACTTCAATTGCACCCGCAGGTTGCAGCATTGATTGCCGCGAAATGTTGGAGTGTCGTTTGCGTGAAACACACATGCAAGATTGACAAGGGCTCGGATTTTTCATGTTGGCGGAGCCGTAACCAGGGAGGGTTTCAGATACGTCAGAATCAAGCCAGAGCCGAAGCTGATGGAGATGACACGTTTTCATGGTATTGCCCTTCGACATTTAGAGGCTTGGCTGACGCTATACGGTTGATGAATGCTGCCATTGCCAACCCGCTCGACGACGAAATGGATCGCCAATCTTACGCCGAACGCTGCGACCACTGGATCGGCGTTGCCGAGAGGATCGCGGATAGTTTGGACGTGACCCGGCTGAACCTCACAACGAAAGCTCACGGTGGCAAACGTTATACATTAGATTTCTTGATCAAGGTCGTGCTGTTCGCAAACGTGTTGCGGAATGACAACGAATTGGTGCAAGCTATGAAGCTCGCCGTCAGTGTCACGTTGCCTCCGTCCATTGCGCAGTATTACATCAAAGTATTGAGCGATGGGACCTTGAGGATGCCAAGGCCGAGCACGATATCGCATATGAGGTTTACGCTTGACATGTCTATCATGATTTGGCAGCAGAGGGAAGTTGATGCATTGCGGGCTGACCTGATATCACCATGCTTGTACTTGATGAGCGATTCGTCTCCGCAAGGCGGTGTCAATTGGCAGATATCTTCCTACGACCTGATCGCTGGATCTGCGTTATGTGAGCTTGCCAAGGGTGCGAAATCGTTCGTTCTGTATTGTGCGAACCTTGCCAGGACTTGTCCTTCTGAACGGCAGTCGTCGGAACCGCCGATGGCGATGGCCCCAGGTCCACTTACCAAATGATGACGTTTTCCGTTTTTTACTTTTGCTGCTTTCACGGCGAGTGATTGGGGAGTTCTGGGGCGTGTCCGATTCCGAAAAAGATGGGCGGGTTGTTCCATTGCGGTTGCTGTTTAGATGGTCATCCCAGGATGCGGTACAATGGCAAGCTAGTGGCGACAGATGCGGAGCTTGAGCGCATGAGCGAAATGAGAAAATGTATCAAAAAGGTGTACTGCGTGCCAACAGGGTTGGGAACTAGGCGCGCGAGCTTGGGTCACAAGATGCATTGTTTATACCATCAACTTTTTCTCAACACGTCGTCGCTGTCTTCTTTGCGCTGGTACTGTACATGCGTTGTTTCTTGCACCACGGACCAGGGAACTGAGGCGAGCATCTGTGGAGCGCCCCCAGTTCGATTTCGAGACTTATTTCCGTATTTCAACCCGGGCATTGTGGATGACGATGCGGACGATGATAGTGATATCCCTTTGGGCTTGCAGGGTTCACTACAGATCCCAGGAGGTATTCATATAGTCCACAACGCTACCAAGGGTTGCCTGTATGCCATGAGCAACTTCGACGAGACGCGTGGCCAGATCAGCGCGGTTGCCAAGTTCTTGCATCAAAGGTGGACAAGGGACCAGTTCTCAGCGCTGTGTATATCTGGGGGGCCTTACGACGTCTTTTCTTCACTATTCGATTCTTTCGACGCTACCTTGATTGGTTGGCGCTGGGGCTCAGTGACGAGAGTGGTGAACCTGTTGCTTGCCAGGGAAGTGCCTCTCCGAGGAGCTTGGAATGCTGACCGCATGCTTCAGCAGGGGCCGCCAGTTCGCCATCGCAACCCGAACGCATACCCAGCCACAATCAGGGAGGTCAACGATGCGATCAAGAGCAATGCATTTTGGGAGCACCTGCGCATGATAAAGGAGCTCGCCGATTGCACGGCGAGGATGATCTCATGGATGGAGTCTTGCCCGTGCCATTGGAATGTTCACCCGCGCTCCTTCGCAGGGCCCGAGGTGGATGGTTCTCTCAACCCTGATGTTCTTAGGTGCAGCTGTCCCTTGAACGCGCGGCGGGGCGTCGAGATGGCAACTGGTGACTTTGATAGGTTTGCTCGATGTCTACTTGACAGAGCAGGTGGCAGCATTATGCGATGCATTCACTTCCTGTCTGTTGAGCAGCAGCTTAAGATCCTGGAAGATTTTGAAGCTGGGAGAACGCACATCCTGATGCACCTTGACATCAAGACGTCAGTATGGCAGCAGCTTCCACTGCTTCTTTGCGGCCTCGGCCACTGGGATCCCGTTCAAGCAAGGAGCTGCGCTCACAAAGCCTCCGCTCAGTGGAGGCGCATGACGGGCGATCTCCGCGAGAGCGCACATGCCATCACCAAGGCGGTGTTCAGAGATGATCCCCAACTGAGTTCTGAGATGAGGAGGTTTCGCATGGGAGCCGAACTTGCAGACTTGCCATGCTTAGAGACTTTGTCAGCACGTTTGCTTTTTGTCTTGGTTTCAGAGCGCGGCGCTGAACGGCCTCACGCACTTATGCACAAGGAGATTTCTCATGCGCCAAGTGCTAGCGCTCCATATCTTAGTCTGTCGTTGCGTCTGGGCAGCTTGAAATCTAGCCTCATCGACAACCCATCGGAATTGACAGCGTTAGCCAAGATCTGCACTGGCGTCTACCACCCCCTGACTGCAGCGCCAGCTTTGAGAGTTGAGTCCCATCCCGATTTAGACGAGGCATGGCGATCTGCAGTCGATGCCAGCACTGATGAAGTATCTCTCGTGCTTGGCTCAACCAAAGACCACGATCGAGTATTCAAGAACGTCGTCTACCATCTAGATCGCGTTAGCAGGTATCGGGAGTCGGTGTTCCAAGATGGAGGCGATGATCCTGGCGATGATTTGTTGGCAGCGATCGGTTTTCATGATGCAGGCCAGTCTGAGGACGACGGTGGTTTTTCTGGGACGTCTGATCGTCGCGTTGGCTCAGGACGAGCGGCTGCCGCTCCAGCGTCAGCGATGTCAGGTCTGAGCGTGCTGCGCGAGGCCTATGCCATCGTCTCTTTTCGCCGCCTCGCGAAGGAGACGTACGAGAACACTGGGGAGGCTACATATTTTTCCATCGAGGCGGCCCCAGCACCAGCAGCACCAGAGCCTGATGATATGCAAGCCCCAGATGGCCAACTTGATGCTCCTGAATTCCCGTCCTTGCTGGGCGCGCTCCAACGAGCGCCAGGCCAGGTCAGGACTAGCCGGGGGGAGGTTCAAAACGACTGGATGGTGTAATGATCGTTACCCCCTTGGACCCACCAGGGGGGGTTGGGCGCGTGCCATCGGAGGAGGTGGAAGTGAGGTTGGGGGAGGAGGAAGAGGAGGAGGAGGATGAGCAGGAGGACAAGGAGGGGGAGACGGAGGATAGGAGGAGAAGGAGGAGGAGGAAGAGAGCGGGGATGGGGAAGCTCCGTCGGAAGGTAAATCACCCTCCCTCGATTATTATCCCATCCAGAGTAAGCAGTTGCTAATATATATATATATATATATATATATAGCAACGCATTCACCTATTTCATCCTTGAGGCTCCTTAAGGCTGTGCGTTCTTTTACACGGTAGGCCGGATATTATCCCAGTGTGACCCTAACTAGGAGTTGGAGCCCCTAGGAAAGCAGCACTAGTAGTAACAGTAAAACTAAGCTAAAGCTGACGCTAAGCTGAAGCTAAGCTAAAGCTAAGCTAAAGCTAAGCTAAAGCTAAGGTAAAGCTAAGCTAAAGCTAAGCTAAAGCTAAGCTAAAGCTAAGCTAAAGCTAAAGCTAAGCTAAAGCTACGATAAAGCTAAACTAAAACTAAGACAAAGCTAAGCTAAAGCTAAGCTAAAGCTAAGCTAAAGCTAAGCTAAAGCTAACGCCGACGCTAAGCTAACGCTAAGCTAAATCTAAGCTAAATCTGGTCTAAAGATAAGCTAAAGCTAAGCTAAAGCTAAGATACAGCTAAAGCTAAGCTAAAGCTAAGCCAAACTAAAGCTAAAGCTAAAACTAAAGCTAAAGCTAACGCTAAAGCTCCCAGGGGACTGGGGGAACCGCGAGGGGCGGGCAACGCTGCCCGGCCCCTTTAAGATAGAGAGTACGAACCCTTGTAGGCAGAGCCTGGATAGGGAAATAGAGAGAGCTCCAGAGCGTAAACTTGAGTTAGAGGCCCAGTCGCAAATACGCAGGAAGCAACCGTATTGCAAGTCAGTCAGTCAGTCTCGGTCAGCCAGCCAGTCAAGCCGACAGTCAGCCAGGCTGCCGCCCTGGCCTGCTATTGTAGAACACCGCTGTGCACAGGACAAACTGCAAGTATGCTATGCCTCTTCTTCTTGGGTAACCCTGGTACAGTAGTGCAGTGGGGGTATCTAGACTAGACATGGTGGCACCGACGGTACCGATCGCACCTTTTTGAAAATCGGAGGAGGTTTTTTTTTCCTAGGGCTCCAGGGGGATTTGTCTGTTCTGACGGGTCCCGGGTGCCGTGCAATGTTCGTACTCAATCAAACCAGTAACGAATGTTTAAGACTTCGCCGGAGGACAGCGGGCACCCAGGACGAGAGCATCCTTGGAGTCGATCCGATGGACAGCGACGGCTCGGGCAGCGCAGTCTGTGACGAACGCGATGTCGAGGCTGATGTGCTGGGAGATGGTGCGCATCATGGCGGTCTCGCCAGCAACGTCGCTTTCTTTCGGCTGGTCCATGAGAAGCCTGCACAACTAGCAAGGCAGACCACGGATGTTGCTACAAGTTTGCGCTTCTCTGATATCGCAGTGTCGAGGCACAAGATAGCTGCAATGAATTTGGAGGAGAACACCTTTGACGTCGACGTGATGTCAACGATGACGGCTTCGGGTTCTTCATTTTCGAATGTGGCATTGTTGAGTGCAGCCAGTTTACCAAGTTGCAAGGTTTGGCAGAAGCAAGGTGATACCATTCGATTTCACAGTAGTTGCCTGGATGCGATCCCTGAAGGTTCTCGGAAATGTGTCGATTTTGTAATTGATCATCTTGTTGCTGCAGATGCGTGGCCAGGCACGCTGAAATCGTATAATTCGACAGCGCTTCGCGCCGAGCCAATGACAAAAGCAGCAACAACACCAACAACAACAACAACACCAATAACAACAACAACAATAACAACACCAACACCAACAGCAACAGCAACAACAACAACAACAACGCTAACAACAATAATAACGGCAACGGCGACAACAAACCATAACACCTACAATAACAACACGAAAACAAATAATAACACCGACAACGTCAAGAAAGGCGGTTACAACGGCGTAAGTAGCCGTGCTATCCAACTTCAAGGGCCGTCTAGCCCACGGCCTCGTTTGTCCCTGTCCGCGCCTCCCCCGAGCCTCCTTCTCCTTCCTGTTCCTCTTTGCCATGTCCTCTGCCACTCTCCTACATTCATCCTCCTTGCCATGGAGCATATTCGCCGCCATGCATCCCCTCCTGGACTCCATGCATCGGTATTTTGGCTTGCGACTCTGGGGGGTCCCGGGCCCACATTGTCTCAGGCGCGGCAGAGAAGAGATGCAGATGTATATATATATATATATACATGTGTATATATATATATATATATATATCAATATTCTTGCAGCCCTATGCACATGTACGCATACACAGTCGCACATTCGTGTTTCACTAGGCATCCCATGGTATCACTCTCAGCCCTTACCCGCTTGATGACGACATGCTCTGCTATATGCCTATCTGCTTTCACATAACCATGCGGCACTCGTGTACCTGCCAATGCCACAATGAAGGGGGTCGAACGGTCTGACAATGTCATGCAATGTCCGATGTGCGTTGATAAAAGGAGTTCCATGGCGGGTCGCGGTTGGGTCGCGGCTCTGGCGTTTTGTCGCAGGTCGGTGGCGGTGGGGTGCTACGATAGCCTACATGTAAGTTGTGTGTTTCACGCTGGGGTTCTCGAAGAGCTCGCGTAGCCTCCCAGAAGACGAGGGGCCCAGGCAGGACCCAAGAGGAAGCCACGAGAGCTAAAGAGGCCCCACACTGATTCTCAGATGTCAATGGTAACGCCCGAGAGCGTTGTCGTTTTACTGGCTTTGCTCCTTATATGGTGGATCGGATTTTGATTGTAAAGCGGATGGCCCTATGAACGAATGCTTACAGGGCATGTTAGCAGCTGGGTGGGTGCGTACGATTGAGATTCCTGGAACAGCGAAGCCTACATGGCAGTGGACTGAGACTGGGATGACCATGCTCAAACCAACAGTGCGTCTTACTAACGGGAGACTGTTGATGGCACCCCAAGAGAAATCAGAGTTGGCATCTCTAGATATATATCAATTATTAATGCATTTAGAAGACTTGGGTTGGACACACGGGATGTGGAACGGTTGCAAAGCTGAATGCCCGCCCATACAGCTAGGAGAATCGACATGTGATAAAAAATGTTGGTCAATGGTTGGCGCATCCACCGTGATGAAAGACTACTTGCTCACACTTTGTTTTTACGACTCGGAGCTAGGCAAAAAGAGGTTGAACGACGCTAGCATCAAAGCCATCGAGCATCTACGTGGCCATACGTACTATCATAAATTGCTCTGTATTTTGGAACCAGGTCGATACAAGAGTGTGACGGCGGGAGTGGTTGACGTATCTTTACTTGATGTAGATGGTTTTGGCGATGCTCATGAGGCCCTCGATGATGACCATCTTGATCGCGGTCACGACGTTGATGAACAATTGAATGGCAGTGGCAGCGAAGACGGACTCTCAGCAAACCAAGCAGCTCGCATAAGGGCATTCAAATTAGAGAAATCGTTTCGTTGGTGTGGCGTGTCCTTCATGCATATCACGAAGGCCAAGGACGGCGGCTACCAATGCGATTGCCCGCGGAAATCTCACCGCAAGTATCTCCCAGGAGGCGGCTTCACGAACTGCACTTGGACTTTGACCAGAGCAATACCATCAACAATTAAGAACAGGTTGAAATGGTGGGTTGCCAACGCGATGTCCTTTGACGATAGGAATGGTCACATGGACTTCAGGCCGACTGCTGCTGAGGTGCCAGACCCCATCGTCGTTGAAGATCTGGGTCAGAAGTTGTTTGAGCGACCAGATAGCGACGTGGAGGCAGCTGAAGGCCAGCCAAAGGCCCGATCCCGCAAGAGGAAGGCACTGGAGGCTCCAGAGGCTCCAGAGGAGGCCCCTCGTCGTGAGCGCGGCCGCGGCCGCGGCCGCGGCCGCGGACGCCGCGGCAGGGAGAGGAGCGCAGGAGGAGCTCCAGCCGAAGAGGAGGAGGCAGCGGCAGCAGAGGAGCCCCCGCCGAGGGCGCCTTCAAGGAGGGCAGGGACGCCTGCAGGCCGCGGGCGCGGCCGAGGCAAGGCAGCAGCTCGTTCAGGCCGTCAGGGTCGAGGCGCGCGGGTTGGCCGCTCTCGCTCTGACAAGTCAGATTCGTCAGAAGACGCTAGCAGTTCAGATTGCAGTAGCAACTCATCTTCTGATTCAGATTGAAGTAACTTGAAAAGGCGAAGTTCTTGCGTTCTTGCGTGTATCTTTTGCCCTGACAGACAACATATGTGGCGAACGCATTAGAGGAAGTCGGAAAATGCAAGGCGATAGGCGAGAGATACATTTTGAATTGGGATTGTCTGGGATAGCACAACTAGAAGACCTTGCAAACCCAGACAAGCCTTAAATCAACGAAATTAACTAAACAAACCTTGAAAAGCCTGAAAAAGCCAGAAAAGCCTGAAAAAGCCAGAAAAGCTTGAAAAAGCCAGAAAAACTTGAAAAAGCCTGAAATCAAAGAATCTAGCACGTTAGCCAAAAAGCTGAAAAACCTGAAAATATCAGGTCCCCAACCGATGGGAAAACAAGCTAAAAAAGTTAAAAAAAGGAAAAAAAACAAGTGAAATTCATTAAAAAAAGATGATTTTGGGTGGATTTTGGTAGATTTTGGAAGAAAAAAAGCAAAAAAATGTGAAAAAAGGTGATTTCCCCGGAACTCCCCGGAACTCCCCGGACCTCCCCGGACCTCCCCGGAACTCCCCGGAACTCCCCGGACCCGAAATGTCAGTCAGGCTTTTTCGGTTCCCGACGGCCTATTTCAGGGCATGTTTTGGCTTTTTCTGACTGATTTTACAAATTTAGGCTTTTCGCTGAATTTACACCTTCCTAATGTTCCATAATATCAATACCATGTCCGTTGGCCCCAAAATCGCAAAGTCTGGAGGGTTTTGTCTGTGAGTGCTCCAAATGAGGGTTCCAGAGAGGCTCTTGGGGCTTAGGCAGACGACTGAGTAACACATGTGATCCTATGAGGGCTTCGACTGATTTTAGGAGCGTTTCTGTCGTGCAGTAGGGCCAGGCCAGATGCGGGCCTCCCCCTTCCCAAGTTCTGATGCGTGAGGAGCTCTCAACGAATGCGAGCCTTCAATCGAAGCTCTCATGACTGTGAAGTCCTGCCCTCAGTTATTCGCTGCATTGAGGCCCAATTTTTTGAGGAGTGTTGCAGGCGGCCTACTTTCTCTACTATGCAGGGCACTCCGCCGCCGCGCATGGAGGGCCCCAAGGATTTCAATGAGATCTGGAAGTGGCCAGCTGACGTCAATGATAAGCTCTTGGGTGATCAGCCTATGTCCGAAAGGTACACCAGCAACATGAAGGAAGGCGTGATCTTTCGGCTCCATTACGCTGGCTGCCTCACCGAGACCGTCGGCATGAATTATGTGGCTGATGATCTGAGGAAGCGCGGCGTGGGCCCCATCGACGTGAGGACGGTCCACTCCTGCGATGTCGCCAACGGCCCCCAGAAGGTGTTCCACAATATGCCAGAAGAATCGCGCCCAGTACATGGCTTCGCAGACATAGAGGATTTACTACCAATGAATGTGCGTATGGAGCTTGACGGCATGCAACCAGATTTTCGCGAGTGGACATCTGCGAGGACTGATGTGGACAAGAGCATCGTGAAGGAGAAGCACATGCAGGCCTACATGACGATGGCAACATATCTGAAGAGGCAGGTGGAGAGGGGCGTCTTCAAAGGAAACAAGGCCAAGTGCATTCGTCATGACACGTTGTGTTCGGCATCTTCTTGGGAACCAGACTCTATGTTCACGAAGGCGCTCAAGATTGAATCGGCTGGATCCACTTGCGTCGCATGGAGCGACGCGGGTGAGCACACGGGGTATGCGCACCCATCAATGCGCACCATGTTGGTCTGGGCCGCGCTCGTGCTGAACACTATGCCAGACGTCATCGCCCACGAGTGCGTCAAATCATTCCCCATTTGGGTGCTGGAATCTTTCTTTGGTCGTGACTACAACATGCACACGTTCGAGAACATGAGCCCTGTGAGCAGGGGACTGCCGAGTAGCCGGGAGAGGCGGTACACTTTCTTCTTCAAGAAGGGGGCCGTGCTTTTCTTGGGGTCTTCTCAGGACTTCGAGGTGATGTTCGACAAGGACTGCGTGCTTCCAGGATCTGTATACTTCAACGACACTGAGGAGAACGTCAAGCACGAGTTCATGGAGCTTGGAGTCAGGCGCAAGGTGAACCCGTCTTGCATGAGTCACAAGATGGATTGGAAGGAGCTCTACCCGCCAGGGGCTGTCGCACGCCTCGACGCCACAGTGAAGTCCTATCGGAGCGATACTGGGGCCAGTGAAGACATCGTCGTCGATGTGGACAGGATCTGCGTCTCGGGTTATCACTTCCCGTCCCTGGTGACGCATGGGATTTGGTATTCCACGAAGCTCAAGAGGCACATGACCCCCAGGGAGACCTTGTGCGTAGCAGGAATCCCTGCAGTCCCCGCCGCCATGGATATCTTGGACCTCCCTTGGAAGAAAGCTTTCGACGCTCTGACGGCTGCTGAGACGAGGATCCTTGCTGGCAATACCATGCACATGGTGGCCGCAACGCAGCTGATGGCGTACGTGATCGCTAACACGCTGAAGCTCGCGCCACTGCCGCGCAGCGGCACCCTTGACTTCGACGAGATCCAGCCCGACTCCCAGGTCATCGATATCGAGGACGACAGCCAGGTCGCAGACATCGGACTTGCGAACATCCAGTTCGAGGGTACAGGCGTCACCAGCCTGGACTCCTGTGGGCCCTCCTCTTCGAAGAGGCGCAGGCTGGGCCGCCCGTCGTGATGATGTTCTTAGGCCCAGGCTGTGCGACCATCAATCTTTGACAAATAGCCTGCCCTCTTCAAAACAAATTCATCTCAGGGAGGATGTCCCAACCTCCGAGCGTCACTGCACACTGCAGTTACGGATAAGAGCGAGGGGGAGGAGGAAGGGTGGGGGATACGTGGGGCCCGCGGCCTCAGAGGGAGGAGAACGAGCAGCCCCCTGGCGCACATCGCTTCAAGGATTTGATCTAACTTGGTGGGCCTCGTGAGGCCCCATCTCCTCTGAGCCGATCTTCTAAAGGCTCTGTAAGACCGTTCGGCCACGATTGCAGAGGATGGGTTCCTGCGTTATCCAGGATACATGTGAGGCCGACGCGCCTACGAGGCGAGTGAACCAACACCACTCTGACAGATCTAGCACACACACACTAGTTCTTGGCATAGTCGTATATCTATGTCACATATAAACATATTCACCCATGCAAGATGGTGTCACGTAAGTTTACAAGATGCTGTTACGTGAAAAGCACGAAAGCACGAATGAGGAAGGGACTTGGGACGGGAACGTATTCGTGAGCATCCCGAGGGCCCAGACAACGCTCACGTTTTCAGATGTCCTAGATTCTAGAGCTGTCGATTCGATTGCTTGCGCTGCTGTTGCAGCAATCTGAGGGGTCCGAAGGTGCATTGCAACATCGCTGTTGCGCCATTGGTCTACTCCCACTCCTCCTCCTCCTCCTCCTCCTCCTCCTCCTCCTCATCCGCCAATGTTGGCGGATTCCAGCCGGATTTCGAGCAGAAGTCCGCCGGGGATTTTGGCCTGACGTGGCCTCCTCATCCGCCAATGCCGTGCCGTGTCGCGCATATGGTGATGAGACGCTCCCGTGTTACGGTTATGCGTCGTGCTTTAAATGCGATGTTGTGCCGTGCGGTGTGAATCCAGTATGGGTCGTTCCTCGCTTAGAGCAGGATCGTGAACTCACTCTGCCGTTGCGAGCGTTTTGTCTCAAGTTGTTTTTTTTTGAGATTGGGAGGCGACTCGGCACTTGAGAGTACGTATCACCCTTTGTTCCTGGGGTATGGCGCCCAAGAAGAAGAAGGGATCAGTTGCGAAGGCATCAGCCTCAGCTGCTAAGGCGATCGCAAGGCCTGGGCAGCAGAGCCTGCGACACTTTTCGACACCGTCGGCCGCGGCTGCGGCTGCCAGGACCAGGCCGCCCGCGGCGGACCAGCCTTTCCCTGTCCTGGATGAGGATCAGGCCGCGTTGGAGGGGCAGGCCGCGGCAGCCACAGCAGGGACGGCTGCCGCGGCGGAGCTGGCGGCCGCGGAGGCCCCGTCGGCCCAGGAGGAGGCTGCGGCGCCTGAGGTAGCCGAGGTTCCAGACCTTGAGCTTGACCGAGCCTCCACGCCCACGCCGAGGTCGGAGCAGCCAGCTGCGGCGCCAGGGTCGCCAGCGCCAGCAGGCTCTGACTCCGAGTCCGTGGGCGAGGAGGCTGCCGAGGTGTCCGAAGTACGAATGCATGATCCCAGCAGCGTCTCAGCCCCCGCCCCATGATGAACATGGAACAACTCAGGGGGGTTCGACTAGTTGTTCCCTACTAGAAGGGTTCTTACTCTATATCTTAAAGGGGCCGGGCAGTGTTGCCCGCCATGGGCGGTTCCCCTGGGCCCCAGTGGCGGCCCCAGTCCCCTGGGGGCGGTTCTCCCAGTCTCCTGGGAGCTTCAGTGTTAGCTTTAGCATTAGCTTTAGCTTAGCTTTAGCTTAGCTTTAGCTTCAGCTTAGCTTCAGCTTAGCTTTAGCTTAGCTTTAGCTTAGCTTTAGCTTAGCTGTAGCTTCGATTTAGCTTAGCTTAGCTTTAGCTTTGCTTTAGCTTAACTAGCTTTAGCTTAGCTGCAGCTTAGCGTTAGCTTAGCTTTAGCTTAGCGTAGCTTTACCTTAGCTTAGCTTTAGCGTAGCTTTAGCTTAGCTTAGCTTTACCTTAGCTTTACCTTAGCGTTACCTTAGCTGCACCTTAGCTTTAGCTCAGCTTTAACTTAGCTTTAGCTTAGCTCTAGCTTGGCTCAATACTATGTTTAGCTTAGCTTTAGCTTAGCTTTAGCTTAGCTTGAACTTGGCTTTAGCTTAACTTTAGTTCAGTTTTAGCTTAGCTTTAGCTTAGCTTCAGCTTAGCTTTAGCGTTGGCTTAGCTTTACTGTTACTTCTAATGCTGCTTTCCTAGAGGCTCCAACTCCTAGGTAGGGTCGCACTGGGATGATTTGATGTTCACCTAGCAGTCCTGGCCCAGCGAGGTGACGCTTGCTGGGGGAACGCCGCCGCTGGACAGTGCGTCCCGCCTGCTGGAGGATCCGAGGTCCGTCTGCAAATCGTCCGATGGGCAAATTCGTGTTGGAGTGAAAAGCCCCGTGCGTGTGAGGCTGTGCGCGTTAACTGTTCTGTTGACATGTCCAGGGGTTTTGATGAGTTGGTTTTGATTTTGAGTTTGGGCGTTGTGGAGTTTGATTTTGAAGAGTTTGGTTTGAGGAGTTGGGGTGTGGGGATCTTGTTCCGCCTGCACAGTGCGGACATTGCGGGCCGCTCCCATCCCCAGGAAAGGATTTGCGTAGATAAGTTTGAACAGATTTCGGATCGGATTCACCTCGTTCTCACCCGTCCCCTTTTTTCACGCCCCGCATGAGTCGCGAGGGCGCTCCGACCGAGGGCGCCTGCAACGAGCCACAGCAGGGGAGGCCGCCTCAGCCGCTGCCAGAGGAGCTTGAGGCAGCCGCAGATGCGGCAGAGGAGGCGGCGCCAGTGCCGCCAGAGGAGGAGCCTTCGGCGTCCGCAGAGGTTGCCGCAGAGGCGGCAGAGGATGAGCCAGGCGATGGCGAGTCGTGGGCACGGGCTGAGTCAGTAAAGAAGGAGGCTCGTGGAGCAGTGGATTCATTGTTAGAGGACTTGGACCTACATGATGTCCTTGTAGGCGGGGGACTCCACCAGACTGGTGACTGTGTCGGCGCCAGCCCCAGCCCGGCGCCCAGCCCCACAGCTGGCCGCAGTGACAGGGTGGATGCTGCGCCGCCCCCGCCCCCGCCGCCAGCGCCGCACCCTGAATCTGAGCCTCGCAAAGACATGAAGCGGAAGGGGTCTCGGAGGCCTTGCCCCGTGTGCAATGAGGTGCATGATAAGATGCCAGCAAATTCGCCATACTGCTACAACCACAAGGAGATAGTGGAGTTCGCATGGCACCAAGCCTCCAATCTACCGACAGCACAGGAGCGGGAACAAGCAAAGCAATACTTCATGCACTGCAGGGACAAGGACCCCGTCAAGTTCACGCAGCTGATCCTTGATGCGGAACAGCATGCTGGGGAGAGGCGTGGGCGAGGTTTCAAGCGTAAGTGGTTGGATTGGTCCCAGTACACTGAAAGGACGGCAGTGAAGAAGGAGGTAGAGGACGCTGGCAAGCTCAAGTGGTGTGATTACGTCGACTGGACTTACTACTACACGGTCAAGCGGATGAAGCCTAGAAGCGCGTCTGATGAAGAATGGAAGGAAGCTATTGAAAAAACCAAGGGGACAGAATGGCAGAGGGGCACTGGCGACACTGTTGAGATTCTTGTGAAGAAGGGTGATTACGTTTCCTACAAGCAGGCGCTGTCTCTTACCCAGGAATGGGCGACAGGGGAAAAGCAGAAGAAGAATCCTACGGAGGCCGACTACAAGAAAGCCATGGAGAAGATCAAGACAGGCCACGCGTCCTTCAGCGACTCTATCTTCAAAGGGTTAACTGGCAGTGCCGCTGCTGCAAGTGCTGCGCCTCACGGGGATCATCATGTCGGTAGCGGCGGCTTCGTTGAACTTGGTGCTGACGACGGCGAGCCGAAAAAGCAGAGGAAGCAGAAGCATGAGCCTGTGCCGCTATCCGCTGAAGGAGGAGGTCCATCGTCTAAAAAGAAGGGCGTGATCCTGGGTTCGCAGCAGCTGAAGGCGCAAGGTTCGCTGAAGAATTCCCTCGACGCCGAGCTCGCTCACTGGGCGGGGAGTGGCGCGAATGCCGCCGTTCCCGACCTGGTTGAACAAGGAATCCGCGACTCCAAGCATAAGATCAAGGATGATGCTATTCACAGTGAGGTATGTGAGGGCCACTTGTTCAGTTTGAAAATCCGCCTCGACGTGTTGAAAGCGATCCACGTCGCTGATCTGCAGAATGTGATTCGGGGCTTCGATAACAAGTCCAAGGCGCAGCTCCCCGTCCCGGTGGACAGGTTGGCAGACGTGAAGGACATCAAGTCCAGGATCGCAGGGATGATGGAGACTGAGACCAAGGAGGCCTTGAAGACTTCAGAGGCGAGCATCCAGCAACTGATCAACTACATCTCGCAGGTCCGCTCGGCCGTGATGGTTGGCATCAAAGACTTGGGTACAGCTGTGACTCAGTATTACAAGCGGATTGAAAGAGAGGAGAAGACTGCGCAGGCTCAGAAGGAGAGGGCAGCGAAGGCAGCAGCGAAAAAGGCTGCAAAGGAGGCTGGGAAAAAAATCGACGCCAACGGCCCCAACTGCAGATGAGCCTCGCAGCATCTTCGACACGTGTTGGGAGTTGATCGGTCAGGAGATTACGAAGTACACAGACATGGCAGACTTTGCGCAGAAAGGAAACGACGGCCGCGATCCCTACATCATTGCCAATGCTGACAAGATTAAGTCGTACATCGAGCAGGCTGGGAACATCAAGGCTGGGATGGCCTCGTTCACTGCCGCATTCACGGACTCGGCTCAAGCAACGATCACTGGCCGGGCGTCCTGCCCACTGAATGCTTCGTCTGGCGCGGTGTCCAGCTTGAAATCGATGATGCGACAGTGCGCTCCGCGTACACCCGAGACCTTGTTGGTCGAGGATAAGATTCCGACGCTGGGCACGAGCTTCAGCGGGGCGTTGGACACGCATCGCAGTGCCTACTTCGAACACCTTGGGCTTGGATCGATTCGCTACGGCATCAGCGGCACCCGGGACCTTGTGATATTCAAGTACGACTCCCTGGCCCACGCCTTTCCCGGGGAGGGCCCTTTCAACATGTTGAAGCAGCTTTGCCAGGTTCCTTGAATACCTAAATCTGTCTATCGACTCCGACTGCGAGTATACAACACGACCTAATAGTTTTTTTTGCGGGGAGGGTAACTGATGATCCAGGGTTAGAGGAGGGAGAAGGAGGTCGAGGAGGATGAGAAGGCAGAATGAGGCACTGCAAGGGCCCTTTGAGGCCCAGCCCCAAACGGTTTCCCATCGCGTCCTTCGTTGTGGCGCCTTTGCTTTAGCTTCGGAGCTCTCGGAGGTGCCCGTCGAGAAAGTGAAGCCCATCCTGGAGCTGGGTGTTTTCGTGCGGGTCCCTCCTGGGTCATTGTTGGTGGTGCCACCTGCTCACATCATTCTGGAGGAGGGCTACAAGAAGCAGCAGACCATCGGATTGCGTGTGAGCTTCATGGACTTGCGTCAGAAAAACATTTACAGTAAATTCATTGCGTGCATCCAGGAGAGTGACCCAAAGTTCGCCCAGCTCCCAACGATGACCAAGGTGGTCAAAGCCCTCGATGGGCTTGCGAAGTTGTCGAGTGAGTCTGCGGGGAGCCGCGATGGCTGCCCGATGGCCTCAGCGGTGCAGCCTCCGTCCTGAGTTGCTTGAGGGATGAGTTTTTGTGTTTGGGTGGCGGTGGGCCGCCGCGGGATCGCACTCGGTAGGCTGAGTGCGCAATGCAGTTTGACAAGTTACGTTCTGATGATCGTGTCGGCAGCCAGAGACTATTCAAAAACATGAGAAGGTTTGAGCACGGAATATGTCAGATGTTCTAAGGACCTAGGAATCGAGGAATCGAAGGACGGGGATTGTGGAGTGTTGGTGTTGAAGATTGGCCACGCCTTCTTCCTTCCTCCTCCTCCCCCTCCTCCTCCTCCTCCCCCTCCTCCTCCTCCTGCTCCTCCTCCTCATCCTCTTCCTCCTCCTCCTCCTCCTCCTCCTCCTCCTCCCGCCCTGCAGCCGCCAGAAGATGTATGAGCCTAAATTGGCTCGCGATTTTTGTTACTTGTCTTCGTCATGTACTTAGTTACGGCCCCTCCTCATTTTTTTTCGGGACCAGGTGAAAATCCATGGCGAAAAACTTGTTCCTGGGAAGGGCGTCGACGTCGTCGAATCGTCTTTGTCGCCGCCGCCGCCTTCGCCATCGTGTCGGCGCCGCGCCGCCGGGGCCGGGTCGGGCCGACCGTGGGCCGTGAGCCCGTGGGCCACGTGGGCGTCGCCACGGAGTCGCCCAGGCCGGAGAGGAGGCCAGGGGCCGCGGGAGGATGGCGGCTTGGCGACGACGAGAACGACGACGATGCTGACGGTGGCGGCGGGGTCGGACGGACGACGCTGACGGTGGAGTAGACCTAGTTAAGACCGCCAATGTTTAGACCTAGTCGCCTCGACCGAACAGACCTAGTCGCCTCGATGGGTCGGACGGTCGCCTCGACCGCCAATGTTTAGACCTAGTCGCCTATGCAGCTGGTGGAAGCTATGTGGTGTAACCTGTTGGTAGCTACGGGATGTACGCTATGTGATGCAAGCAGTGTATGCTGGCTTTCCTGCCAGAGCTTCTCGGCTATATATGGCTATCTTATGTAAGCTTACCTGGATGGGGTAATAATCGCCCGTCTTTGATCCACCAGGGGGTTTGACACGTGCCCTTGGAAGGGGTGGAGGAGAGGCTGGAGGAGGAGGAGGAGGAGGTGGTGGAAGGAGAAAGAGAAGGGGGAGGAGGAGGAGGAGAAAAGGGGGGGGTGAGGAAGCTCCGTCGGAAGATTAATCACCCCTCTTCGAAAATCATGCTATCCAGAGTACGCGATGTAAACCCAACGAGAAAATTCGTAAACGTTTCGCTCAGCTTGTGCTGATCTATGCGTGTAACGCGTGGATCAACACGTTCTGAATCAGATGCGCGGTCGGGGGCGTTCGCCCTCCACGTAGATGAGCATGCACTCTGCGGCGCCCCTGGCCAGTGCGGCAGGCTTCCCAGGGAAACTACTCAGTCTGGTAGGTAGTCACTAGAGTCTGACGCCCACATCATCATCGGCGGCGTGTCTCCACCGAGTGGAGATGATCCCGATCTCGGCGACTGTGCTTATGCTCGGGCTTCCCAGGTGGCCGAGAGGTTATTACTGACACCCAGATATCGAGAACAGGGGATTGTGGAGCCCCTCGGGGTTCCAGAGCGCGCCCGCGAGGCTTTCACACTGAGTTCGCGCGTGCGTCTTTCAGTGGTGTGCGTACTCTGTGGCGTCCTCCTCTCCTTCCGCCTCCTCTCCTCCTCCTCCTCCTCCTCCTCCTCCTCCTCCTCCTTTTTTTTCTTCTCCCTCTCTCTCTCTCTCTCCCCCCTCCCCCCTCATTTTTTTTTTGGGGGGGGGTGGTGGGGGGGGGTGGGGGTGGCGGCATAAAAAAGGAATGCGACGTGACCTCATCTACCCTGCCCCCTAGAAGGATTCCAGTTGAACGTCCCCACAAGAAGGATTCATAGTGAAATCATCTACAGAAGGGTTCCTATCGAAACCCTCCACTGAATGATTCCTATTGAAATCCTCCACATATGGATTCCTATTGAAAACACCCGCAGAAGGATTGATATTGAGATGCTTCGAAAGAAAGACCCCCCCGTTGGCATTGCATTGGCCTTGGTTTGGCAATGGTTTGGCATCGCATTGGCATTGCGCTTGGCAGTGCGTTGCTAGTGTGCTTGCATTTCGCAAGCATTGCGCTGGCGAGTCCTAATGGAACCCTCCACAGAAGGACTCCGATCGACACCTTTACAAGAAGGACTCCTATTAAAACCCTCCACAAAAACGGTTCATATTGACACCCTCCACAGAAGGATTCCATGCGAAACCCTCCGCAAAAAGGATTCCTATTGAAATTGTTGACGCTTCGCGTATCCCCACCAGCCCATCCAGAAACGATGCTCAGGGGAGTTGAGGTGATCAGGGAAGTCGGGGAGCATGCAGAATAACAAAGGGCGGGGGAAGCTGTCACAGACCCCGAGAGGGGGAGGATGGAAGAGGAGTCGTCGTCGTCGTCGTCGTCGTCGTCGAGGAGGAGGAGGAGGAGGAGGGGGAAGAGGAGGAGGAGGAGGAGGAGGAGGAGGACGGAGAAGGAGGAAGAATCGGAGGAGGAGGAGGAGGAGGGGAAGGAGCTTCTTGGGGGTCTTTTGAGGGCCTCTTGGAGGGCTTTTTGGGCGCCTTGGGGCATCTTGGGCGCCTCTTGGGACCCTCTTGAGGCGCTCTGGGGAGCCTTCGGGGCGCTTTTGGGGCCATCTTGGAGGGAGTCGATCAAACAAGAGGGGGGGTTTAATTAGCGCCCCCCCTCGGAAGCCCCTAAAATCGCCTCTTGGACCCCTCTTGGAACGCTCTTGGAGTGCTCTTGGGCGCTCTTGGGGCCGTCTTGGGGCTCTTTTGGGGCTCTCTTGGGGCCCTCTTGGGCCATCTTGGAGCCATCTCCAGGCCTCGGATGGCCATCGGAAGCGAAAAGGCGAGAAAGCAAAAATCATTGATTTTCCTTAGGTTTTGGGACGATTTTGGCCTCTTCGGGGCCTCCTTGGGGAGCTGTTTGGCCACTTGGAGTTATCTTGGGGCCGTCTTTGGGCTTCTTGGAACCATCTTAGGAGCCATCGTGAGCGATCTTGCGCTATCTTGAGCCATCTTGGAGCTCATCTTGGGTTCTCTGAGGCGCTCTTGGAGCCGTCTTGGGCCATCTTGGACGCTCTAACTACCCGCGGCCCCCCCCGTCCAGGTCCAGGGGAGGGGGTAGGGGGAGGGGTAAACCCCTCCCCAAGGGGGAAGAGGGAGGGGTGGAAGAGGATCTGCTCTAGACCACCTACGCCCAGAGGGCTGGTGGGATTTACCACAAAGGAGTTCCCCCCATTGGCAGTGCATTGGCATTGGGTTGGGATCGCTTTGGCACTGGTGTGGCATTGCGTTGGCGCTGCGTTGGCATTGCGCTGGCATTGCGCTGGCGAGTTCCAACACCTCCCTTCGCATAATGATTCCTGTTGAACCCCCCACAAAAAGAATTCCGATTGAAGCATCCCACAAGAAGGGTTCACACCGAACCCCCTCACGGAAGGACTCCATTCGAAGCCTTCCATAGAAGGATTCTTCTTGAACCCGACCAAAAACGATTTCCCCCATTGGCATTGCATTGGCATTGCATTGGGATCGCTTTGGCATTGGCTTGGCATTGCGTTGGTATTTCGTTGGCATTGCGCTGGCGAGTTCTAATACCCCCCCCACACAAAAGTATTCCTATGACAACCTTGCACAAGAAGGGATCCTTTTGAACGCACCCACATGAAGGATTCAAAGTAACCCCCCCCACAGAAAGATCCCAATCGAAACCCTCCACGGGAGGATTCCTATTGAAATCCGCCGAAGAAGGATTCGCAACCAAATCATCCACATAAGGATCTCTAGTGACATCTGTTGGAAGACAGGAATCCCGCCATCGGCATTGCATTGGCATTGGTTTGACAACGGTTTGGGATCGCATTGGCATTGCGTTGGCATTGCGATGGCAGTGCGTTAGCAGTGCGTTGGCATTGCGTTGACATTGCGCTGGCGAGTCCTACTCAAACACTTCACAGAAGGATTCCTATTGAACACCCCCACAAAAAGGATGCCTATTGAATCCCCCCCACACGAAGGATTCGAATTGAAATCTTCAACAGAAGGGTCCTTTGCGTCCCTCCATAGAAGGTTTCCTGTTGAAATCCCCCGAATAAGGGTTTTTAGAAGGATTGCTATTGAAATCTACCACAAACAATTCCCCCCATTGGCATTCCATTGGCATTGGTTTGGCATTGCGTTGGCACTGCTTCGGCATGGCGCTGGCGAGTTCGAACGGCTCCCACCACAGAAGGATTCCTTACCTTCCACAAGAACGGATCCTTTTGAAAGCTCCCTTTCATAAAAGATTCATGCTGAACCCCCCACGGAAGGATTCCAATCGAAACCTTCCACAGGTGGGATCCGTTCTGGAATCTACCACAAAGGATACCCCCCATGGGCATTACATTGGCATTGAATTGGGGTCGCTTTGGCATTGGTTTGGCATTGCGATAGCAAAGCTTTGGCATTGCGTTGGCATTTCGCTGGCGAGTCCTAATGGCTCCCTCAGCAGACGGACTCCTACTGAAACCCTCGACAAGAAAGATTCCGATTGAATCTTCCCACATGAAAGATTCTTAGTGAAGCCCTCCACATGAGGATCCCAATCGAAACCCTACACATAAGCATTGCTATCGAAATCCTCCGGAGAAGGATTCGTAATGACATCATCCACAAAGTGTTATTATTGAAATCCACCGTACGAAAGGATTCCCCCATTGGCATTGCATTGGCATTGGTGTTGGTTGGGAATGGATTTGTATCGCATCGGCATGCATTGGCCTGGTGCAGGAGATAGACAAAGAGCGAGAGAGCGAGAGAGAAAGAGAGACAGAAAGAGAGAGAGAGAGAACACTATATATATATATATAACGAGAAATTAATAGTATGAGGGGATCACGGCGAAAAGAAAAATGACCAAACACAATCAAAGTTTAAGGGTGTAAGAGCGTTTCACTAGATAGAAACCGTATGAACACGACGAGGGGCTCCACACTCCCCCGGCCTCGAGAACTAGAATCTTGTCCCCCCAGTGGAGACAAACCCCCATGTTGGTGCTGCTGCCAATTTCCAAGCGTCCAGCAGGGGGGGTGGGATAGGCTCAGGGGGAGACAGGCTCAGGGGTGAAGTTCCCCAATGCCTGCGACAGTGTTCGGAAGGCTTCGGGGCCCGCGGTAGTTTTCACCTGGTGCGCTGCGTTGAGGGCGTTCTTGGGGTGGCGAAATCGTCCCGAATGGCCGCCAGAGAGCCGAGGTATGAACGGAAAACGTGCAGACGACGAGGATCACTGCGGGGGATAGGCTCAGGGGGTATCAACCTCCAGTCGCCCACTGAACGTCAGTGGGCGTCTGATAGCCCCGCCCCGCACAGGAGCGTGCGGGCTCGATCTCGGGGGCCTATCGCCAGTCGATCGGCGATCTACAACCGATTCCAGGTCGATGTTTCCCCCCTCTGAGCCAGCCCCCCGTGATTGCTGCCTCTCAGAGGAGCGGCGCGCCGGGGAGGCGGGCCTGCCTGCGGTCCGAATTCGATGCGATGTGATTCGCCTGCGCGAGCCGCGCTTTCGGTTCGGTTTGCGTCGGCGGGGCCAGCTCGGAGCCCGACGCGGCGATCCGAATCCGACTCGATCCTGACGACTCGCCTCCGATCCGATCCGTCTGCGGCCCGAGCCGATGTCGCGATTCGCAGGCCTGCCTGCTCGAGAAGGTCCAGCATCACGGGGATGCCCTGGCCAGGATTGAGGCGCTCATCGGGCCAGGGGCTTCGCAAGACGTCGACTCCGTCGCCGAGTCGGCCGCCGAGGAGGATTGTGCCACGCGGCCACCGTTGGAGAAGTCCAGCACCGTTGGCTTGAGTGTTAGAGTTTCCTCGGCTCTTTTCGAGGAGGACGGTTCTTCCACGCACAGCCGCTGCAGAATGATGGCCCACCAACGCCGCCGATTCGCCGTGTGCACTTCGTGCTTGATAGTAGCCAACAGCATTTTTTTGGGGCTTGAGGCTAACGCAACCATAACCTCATCGGGCTTGACTACGCCAGATGGCATCGCGTGGCGACTAGCCAACGCCTTCTTCGCACTCGCGTTTCTGGTGGAGCTGATAGTCCGCTGGGTTTCCGACGGTGCCGCCTTCTTTTTGCTGCCCCGCAATCCGGACTGTTTCTGGAATTGGATGGACACGCTGCTTATCCTGATCACCGTTATCGAAGAGATTCTTCGATCCAGCTGCCTGCGGCACGTCCCGCCAACGTGCCAGCCCATCATTCTGGGTGGCGCCTGTTCGGGGAGGCATGGGAGGCCGGCACGGGTGACACCTCGTGTCCCCAGGTTTGAGAGAGCTCTGATGGGGTTGATGAGGATGAAGAGAAGGAGGAGCAGGAGCAGATGTGATACCTTTCGTCTTCACTTCTTCAACAGGTTTCGTGGAGCTCATTTGGGCTGTCTTGGGGCTATCTTGGGCTCCTGTGTGGCTCTCTTGGGCCGTCTTAAGGCCCTCGTAGACCGTCTTGCAGCTTTTTTGGGCCGTCTTGGGGCCTTCATGGCCGTATGGGAGGTCTCTTGGGGCCATCGAGGTGTCGTCGTGGTGCCGTCGATGGTCGTCAAAGGGCCTTCTAAAGCCAGTTTGGGTCTCTCCGAACTTGACTGCATGCCTCGTTCGTCTCAGAAGCTCGGGATCGCGATTCCACTGCTTTTTACGTTTGGCCGTTGCCTCGGGAGCGCGGGCACATCATATTTTTACGAGGGATCATGACCTCGGGAGGGGTGGGGGGTGCATGTGACAGTCTGCGATTAGCGGAGAGGCCTAAAATTGTGCACAACCCTACCAGACAGCCATTGAAATTTTATCATGCCTCAACGTGCCAGACGGTGCGGTGGCGGATATTTTACAGTCGACGTCATTACCTTTGGTTTCCTGCGTTTATCTCGCCTGCTCAGGGTGACCCGAATGATGCGCGCCTTCAAGGTAGTCCGCGAATTCAAAGAACTGAAGATTATGGTTACTGGACTCTTGAATTGTGCGAAACCCCTTTTCTGGGCTGGGGTGCTGCTGGCGTGTTTGACCTTCATGATCGGAGTTCTGATAGCTCAGCTTCTGACGGAGTATTTGCGTTCAGTCCAGGATAGAGACCTCGACGCAGAGGACGCGCATGCGATCAACTACATCACACGGCACTTCCCGAATCTATGGGAGAGCATGTACTCGCTGTTCGAGGCCCTCACCGGTGGACGGGACTGGGGCGAAATTGCGCGCCCCTTCCGGCATATACATTTTGTATTGACGTGGTGCTTGGTCCTGTACATCGTCATCGGGATTTTCTGCATTCTCAACCTGCTGATCCCTTGGCAGGCGCCGTACCGCCGATCCCTCGGGGGCCCTTGCGTGCCTCTCCTGGCACCGCTCGGACGTGTGCATCTGTTCCTCGGCGGGGACCATCGACGAATCCATAGGGAATGTTGAGCATGGCCACTTGTGTTTTTTCGTATCGGGGTCGATCATCTTGCAACCAATCGAGGAGCATTTTGGGCCGCTCTGTGAACACATTTGCGCACGAAGCCATCCAATGCACGGGGAGTGGCCGTGCGAGCGATGGCGAGCTCTTTTGGGGTGCGTTGTCGTACAACCTTGCATGGTGCTACACGACCACCTGGAAAGCCCCGAACCGTGCTCAAAGGGCCTCGTTCATGTGCTGTGTTGGGACGTCTTAGGGCTTTTCGGCGGCCTATCGTTGGCTTCTTGGGCCCTCTTGGGCCGTTTTGTGCGTTGGGAATCTTTCTGGGTTCTTTAGGCCCCCCAACTCGGGGGCTCTCTTGGACCGTCTTGGCGCCGTTCTGGGCCGTCTTGGGGCTCTCTTTGCCATCGTGGGTCTCGTTGACGGCCGTCTTGTGTTGTCTTTGGGCATTCTTGGCGCCTTTCTTGGCCCGTCATCATCGGGCGTCCTGGGGCCTGAAACGCTTCCAGAGCCATTGTTTACAGAAAAGCAGAAGTAGCGATTCCGGACGAACTGGAGGCATTCTCGGGGAGCTTCCTGGCCACCTCGAGCGTCTTGCGGCCGCCTGGGGTTTCTGGAGTTGTGGATGTGGCGACCAGGTTGGGAAAGCTTGCTTAAATACGGAATTTCTGTTTCTTGGCTAGCTCAGCGTCGCTGTAACCTTTCGGCCAAACTCCACGAGAAATCCGAGCAAGGTAACCAATTCGATTACCCTCGACTCGGTCAGCACACGGCTTTGCTAGTTCTTTTTGCTGCTGAGTTTCATAGAGCCCGCAGGCAGTACGGAACCAGACCCCCAGTCCCTCATGATGCCATATTATATGACTTGGATCCGGGAAACTCCTTGCTATGTGTACCCGCCGGCCTGGGGGGGTTCACATAGTGTCCCGTCCACGTGACTTAGATCAAAACAAGGGGAGGCTAACCAGTCCTTACGATCGGCTTGCGTGGTCGACCCGTTGCAACGAGTGCATTTGCGGCAGTGATTTTCACTCAAGACATGCTGAGACGAGAATATTGCGCATACAGACGGGGCTGGAGGCCTAGGCTGGGCACGGCGGGCTGCTTTCCTACCGATGTTTTTCTCAAACTCTCGCTCAGTTGCTAGTGTCTCGATCGTGCTCTGGAGAATTCGCATCCTGACAAGAAACGCTTTGTGTTCGATGGCATGGACACGAGAACGACGATTTTCTGGCAACCTCACAGCGTCGGCCCCAAGGGCGGCGAAGGCGTCGGCCATCGCATTCGCCGAGACGAGGAGCCGAGGCGCTCTGCCCCGCAGGTACGGCGTTGGCCTCGGGATGCGAGCTCACGAAGAGGACCGCGCACTGAAGCCCAGGATGTAGCTGCAGGTGCTGGCCGATCTTCCACCAGAGGTCGCCGACGGGTCCCGCTGGCTGCAGGCATCGTTCGTTGTACCAGCCAGTCAATGATGACGCTCTCGTGGTCCGTCGTGTAAAGTGGGGTGTCCTCGGCTGCCCCGCAGCGCAGGGGAGAACGCCAGCAGTTCGCCTCGGGTGACAATCCGGCGAGGCCCAGGAAGCCCACCCCAGACGCCAAAGACTGGCTCCATGTCATTCGTGAGCCTCGGGCCCCTGCTCTCGTGCCCGCCGCTGGCGTCTCCGAAGACGTACAGCGGGTGCTCCTTGGTGCCCTCGCCGAAGCAGCCGTCGACGAATTCATCGCCCGTCGTGCTCCGGATGTCGTCGCTCTGCGGAGCCTCCACGCTCAACCATGCTGCTGGGATGAGGCCTCGCGTCCAGAAGCACGCATCAGCCCCCTCCCCCCTGTGTGTAAGCCTCGCCCAAACACTTGTTCTCAAACTACACATCTCGTGCTGACATTTGCCCTCGCATGCCCACACACGGTGGAGTGCTGTCTCACGATGGCCTCGACCACGAATGCAGTCCAATGGCATCTCCTGCTTAGCTCTCTCCTGGCGTGGAGTCCTGGTCCAGGTGGCGCCCACAGCGATGGAAAGCATGAGGCCAGCGAGCCGTCGCCCTCCTTCAGCGCCTTCGAGCTGTTGCAGGAATCGCCTGTAGGACCGATTGCAAGCTCCTCCTTCGAGTCCAGATCCCTCGGAGTCCAGTCCTTCGAGTGCAGCTTGTCGCCAAAAGCCAGCCTGCACTGTGTGCTCATGTTCCTCGAAGGACTCTTTAGGTAAGTCGATACTCTCGACGCCCGTGCGTTTGCTTCTCGCAAACCGCCAGCTGTGTTCTGACCCGTCTCCAGTGCCAGGTGTAACCCAGCCCGTTGGCGAATCTGACCTCCATCTAGCCTGCAAAAGGTAGCAGATCACCACGCCCTGTGGCCCACGAGTGTGCCACGCTCGCTGTGCAGATAGTACTGCAGCAAGATCGCGGACCAGAGCTGGCCACATGCGAGTAATGCCGTCACGGATGCTCGGCTGAGGACCCGACACGACAACCATAAACGAAGGCATTCCTTCAGTAGCTTGCATGCTGAGTCCCTGCCCACTGCTTTCAAGTCAGTCAACGTTGTTAGGCATCGACCTGACAGTCGAGGACCGAGCGCGTTGCCTAATTTCCTGCGAAACTGAGTCACGGCATCACCGAAGACTCTGTGCAACTGGCGCCAGTAGGCATCGGCTGCTTGTGCTCTCTGCTGCTCGAGCTGTGACGTCATGCCATATATCGTCGGGTGGCTCGTACATGACGCGCTTGTGCATGGCTGGATGCTTGGAGTGCCTCGCTGTCCGACAAGCACGCGAGTGACGAGATCCTCTTCCCAGGTATTTCTTCCCAGGTACCCCCCGAGATAGGGAGCTTGAAGGACGGCACGGACTACCTATCCGTTAGCACGGACTCGTCGAACAATTGCTCTTGTGTCCTCCAGTCTTGTGCAAACAACAACGCTCTTCGGCGAAATGGACAATCCCGAGCGTCGCACAGATCGACAGGTATCGACCAGGCATCGCACTAGCTTGTCTCTCATCGATTGCCGTGAGCTCTTGACCGGCTAACTGAGGTCGTCAATCCAAAGCCGATGCGACATGCCCACGTGCACCGTCGTGAGCCCATGCATGGTGTGGTGCGTGGCGCACTTGGCGAAAAGCGCGTGCCTCCTCGGAGGCCTTGCACCACTGAGCGAAGTGGCGAGCATGGCTCGGAGTATGTGCCAGACGGCCTCAAACACCGCGCCGCCGTGCACTGCAGCAACTCCTACCCCAGCACCCCCGCTGGGAGATCGAGCCGCACGGCAGCTTTCCCGACAGTCAGCCGCCTGATCATGTCGTAGAATTAACCTGTGTCCAGCAGGCCGTAGCGATGGTGGATTCGGAGCCTCGCTGCGAGCTCCTCGTCGATGGCACGCATGAGCACTTCTCTGATCGCTGCTTGTCCTTCGATGGCCGCATCCCAGTGCGCTTCGCACTCGGATGTCCACTGTTTCACATAAGGTTCGCGAACCTGTGACCGCACTCATGAGGGATGTGGCATCAGCCCTATTATCCTATCTCATGTCACTGTCTTTGGAAGAAGAGTCCCGATTGTGAGAAGGACTTGTTGCGGCCAGGTCAGGGTGGCCTCTGCGACGCTAAGATGCCATCTTGCAGCGCCTCGTCGGGGCGACAGAAGATCATTACAGCTCAGGCGATCCGCTTCAATGGCTGCCGATGCTTCGATCTTGCCCAAGGCAGTTCTCAAGTCTGCAACTGTGAGCGGGGGCAGCGACTCCGTGCTGACCACTTCGCGGATTCCTCGAAACAGAACTTCAAGTTCCCCGATCTCGATGCTGTGCCGCCAGCTGCAAGAAACGCTGGGGCCCAGACTTTCTTCCATTCCTGACTCTCGTGGTCCAGCGCATCGCGCGGGTGAAGAATAGCCTGGCCGTCGACTACGACGTCCTTCACCTCGGGCATGGGGTCCTTCAGCCTTCGGCTGGATACGTTCCAGGCGGAAGTCGTATCATTCGCCAGTCGGTTGCCCCCCTCCCCCTCCTTCCGTCCTTGTTCCTTCTCCTATCTCTCCGCCTCCTCCTGCGCGCGAGGTGTATCTGCAGCTGCCTTCGTGCCGCCGCTCCCTCAAAGCGGTGAAGTTCCCCGACCCGATAGCCCGCCCCCGACTGCGATTGACAAGTTGCTCGGTTGCCTGGGAATTGACGTTCAAGACAGCAAGCTCGCTCTCACGTAGGTGGCCAAGTGAGTGCGTCCAGTAATCCCAGTCAACGCGGTCAGTTGGGCGCGCGATCTGAATTGCACGCTCAGGGCCGTCGCCCAAAAGACGCCGGCCTTCCTCAGACAAACTACTAAACTGCTTCTCTCCTCCACCTCGCCGAAGGTGCCGTGAAATGCTGGTGATGACTGTGCTGGCCCTTGTCCACCAGCTGCAAACTCTATTACGTAGTGGTGCAACTCGAGACGGAGTCGCCTGGTGCACACGAGCTAGTTGAAATTGAGGCGCCTCGCCGCGTGACGCTCCAGAGAATACCTGCTTATGATGAGTGGGGTAAAGCACGCTCGACACAGCCGAACTGCCTGAGCCGAGGTGATCGTCCATGGTGCGCGCCATCGCAGCAGCAGGAGGGCAGGAGGAGAAGAGTGAACCCGACGCTCTGTCTTTGCTCAAGCCAAGTGCTGCTGGGAATGTGAAATCAGGGGGCCACGCCTGTGCGTCGGACGGCTCGTCGGAAGACAACCTCTGGGCGGCTGGGCCTGGGGTGATCGTCGGCTCACGCAGGACTGAATGTGTTGAGCTACTTGACGGTCTGACTGTTTTGCCGTTGGCACAGGCGGGGGCGGCGGAAGCAGGCGGGGCGGCGGGTTTTGCAAGCTGGGCTACTCCGCGCGCGTGGTGCCGCCCACCGCGCACACCGCCTCCTGAGTGGCCATGGACGACGCTGTCCGGGCTTGCCTGGAGCATTTAAGCGGCTGCTCTCCCTCAGACGCCTCTTGGCAGCAGGCTCAGCTCAAGCTCGACAAGGGAGGGCTCGGCCTGCGTTCCGCCGCGCAGCACGCCGCCGCCGCCGCCGCCGCTGCCTACGTTGCTTCCCGAGCGAAAAGCACAGACCTCTGCAAGCGGCTCTACCCCAGCTGCTCCAACAGCGCTGACCACGACGGAGGTGGCCTGGCGGCGGCGGTGCAGGCCCACAACGCAGTCGTGCGGGACGCCGACAAGGTGGTGTTCGACCACGCCCAGCACAGCAACCAGAAAGCCCTCTCCGACGCGGTGGACAGCGCCACGCTCGAAGGGCTCCTGGCGGGCTCCACCCTGGCCGGCAAGGCGCACCTCTCCTTGGTGCAGGCCCCGGACGCCGCCGCGTGGCTCCAGGCGCCGCCCTGCGAGGCCACCGGCACCGCCTTCCCGCGCGGTCTCATGCAGGTCGGCCTGCAGAGGCGGCTGCGAGTCCAGCTCTTGCAGGAGGAGTGCTTTTGCCCAGCCTGTGGCGAGGTGATGGATGTCTACTGCGACCGCGCCTTGGTCTGCGCCTGCCGCGGCGACAGGACCAAACGCCACAGCGCCCTGCGCAACCAGGCCTTCTTCGACGCCCTGGCCGCTGGTCACGCCAGGGCTGAATTGGAGCGCCCGGGGCTGCTATCCACGCGCCCCGCCGGGGAGGCCACCCCCGGGGGCGAGCAGGGCGGATCCCAGGTGGACGACAAAGGCCGCCGCCCCGCCGACGTCTACCTGCCGAGGTGGCGCAACGCACGGCGGCCGCCTGGGACTTTGCCGCCGCGTCCGGGTTGCGCGCCGATCTTCTCGCCGCGTCGGCCGCGTCGCCCAGCGCGCCGACGGAGCGATGCGAGAAGTTCAAGAGGCAGCACCAGGACACCGCGCGGCTGTGCGCGGAGCAGGGCTTCACCTTCATCCCCTTGGTGGCGGAGGCCCATGGCGGCGGGTGGGGCAGCGAGGCGCGCAGGGCCTTCGGGGTCCTGGCCAAGCGGGTGGCTGACGCCACGGGGGGAGACGCCGCTCTGGCAGCGGACCAACACGCCCAGCGACTCTCCGTCTCCCTGCGCAGGGAGAACGCGCGGGCGGCGTTGCGGCGCCTCCAGACACAGTCTGGAGGGGCGGGAGTGGTCGTGGCCCGCCTGGCCGCGGCCACGGCGGCCTCCACGGTGGACGCCGTGTGAGCGCCGCCGGGCGCTGCTTAACGCCCCCTGCCCACTGTCCCCGCCGTGGCTGGGCAGTGCGGGCACCTGCCCCCTCCGTGCCCCTTCTCGCGGATGGCGTGCCGGCGCCCCCCCGCGCTGCCGGCCGTCCCTTCTTCGGCGGGGCGGTGGGTGATACCGCAGAGGTTCCCTCCCCGCCAAGCCGCAGCGTGCTGGGTTCGGTCAGCCCCCCCCCCCCCCCCGACGCCCTTTCCGACGCCCTTCCCGACGCCTTTCCCGACGCTTTGCCCGACGCCCACGGCCGACCCCGCCGACGCCCTTCCCGACGCCCTTACGCCCACGACCCCCCCCGACGCCTTTCTCGACGCCCACGCCGATCCTCCTGTCGCCGCCGTAGTGTCCGTAGGTTCGTCGCGGGTGGCCTTTCCCTCCCGGCCCCTGGCCCCCGCTGCTGCTGCTGCTGCTGCTGCTGCTGCTGCTGCGGCTGCTGCTGCTGCTCCTCCTCCTGCTCCTCCTCCTCTTCCTCCCCCCTGCTTTCCGTCCGCTTTTGCTCGTTGCCTCCTATCCTTTCCTTCCTCCTGCTCCCTGCCTGCTGTTTCCGCCTGGCCCGTCTTCTGCCTGCCCGCCCGCCCCGCGGGCCCTGGCCTCCCGCCTGGGCGTTCGTCGTCGTCTGCCTGCTTTTCCCCTCTTCGCCCCCTTCCGCCGGACCGCGCAGCCTGCGCAGAACCAACGTGGCGGCATGTAGGGTTTCGAGCAGGGATCTGCTGCTGCGGCCGCCCGCTCGCCCACGGGTCGTCCTCCGATCGGCCCTCCCACTCGTCCCCTGAGCCGGCGGGTTCCGCCGCCCTCGCAGTGGGTGTCCACGTCGCTGAGAAGAGAAGGGCGGGTGGGGGAGGCAGGACCGAGACCAAGATCTGAACCACAGTTGCTTGCGTCAGCATCTTCCGCCCCCGCTTCTTCAATGCCCAGCCCCTGGGGAAACCGAGATTTGGACCGAGCGTCCTGGGTTCGCTTGGCCTCCAACCATGAACTTGCCATCTTGGTCTTAGTAATGCTGGGCTTGGAGCCGGGCGTCGCTTGACGGAGGGCTTCCAGATGGGGTGGGCGAGTTTGCGAGGTCGAGGTATCTAGTGTGCAAGTGAGCCCCCTCGGAGACAAACTCGACACTCATCCCGATGTGAGATTTCCACGGCATGGCAGCGACTGCGAAGAATCGACGTACCTGGGTTTTGCCCGAATGGCCCACAATCGCAACATCTAAATGGCCAGGCGCGTTTCCTCCACCTGGCGTGCACGTGAACTGCGCATCCGAACAAACGATCTGTCCACCAACGCGCTCCAGCGATCCTGAACGAGTGATGCTTTCTGGGGGTAAGTTCCAATCGGATGCAACTGCCCAGGGATATTGCAATGAACGAGGCACCCATCCTAGCTACCTGAAACGCACACCGTTCGAATCTCTAAGTCCTATGCCTGAATGCCCATCGAAACTGGAAACGGCCAGGGGTAATCCACGCATGCGGAAGATGCGCGGCATGAACCCATCGTGCACGGTCCCTTTCTCTGCGCGGAGGCCTCTAGCAGAACGAGCTTCATCCATGAGTTGAACTGGTCGGTAGTTGCGAGTGAGGACCCACTCGCCGCCCTCGTTGCTGTGACTGTCCATTTGCTCGTCAGGCTTGATCCACTTGGACTTCGGCCGAGCAGGCTTGGCGAACAGCTTCAGCGATGCCTGTCGAGCTCGCGATGCCCACGCAGCAACGCCTTGCTTTCCCACGTGTGTCGCACACGGCAAGGTAGTGGTGGCTGGGTGCCAGCGCCGTGAGAAAGTTCCAGGCCTTGTCGCCCCTGCAGGTGGCGTTCGAGAAAAAACATCCTTGTAGTTGTAGCGCCAGTGGTGTCATTGGCAAGCTCCCTCACGTGCTGATGCGCTGCGGTAGCGTCGGCATCTCCTGAGTCTAGTCATTCCTGATCCGCAGCAGTCGCCTCGCCTGCAGGCTTTGCGGCCGCCTTGGCAGAGGCGCCCTTGCCTGCCGCCTTGGCCGCCGCCGCCGCTGCGAGCCTCGCCTGGGAGAGGCGATCGGCCTCCGCCTTGAGCTCCGTCTCCGACGGCGCCGCGGCGCCATGGGCGCCGCCCGCAGGCGGCGGAGGAGGGGCTCCGCTGGCGCGGCCACTGCCCGGCGCGGCCTCGCCGCCAGCAGCGGCGCCTCCCTCCTCCGTCTTGCGCTTCTTCTGCATGGTGTCCCTGTCGTCCTCCTCAGCTTTTGCCACTCGCTCTAAGAACGCCTGCAGCTCCGCGTCCCGTGACTCGAAGCTTTCTTTGTATCCTTCGGATTCTGCTTCGAGTTTGCGAAGAAGCTCCTCGTCGGGCTCCTCCACGCCCCGATCCTCGTACTTGTCGAAAACCTCTGGGTTACCCTGGATGCTGATGGTCGGCTGCGCGGCGTGCCTTCTGGGCCGCCAGCGGCGGCCGCCTCGGTGCCGCGAACGCACTCGGCCTTGGCGAGAGCGGCGGCGGCGTCCTTCTTGGTGCGCTCGGCGAGCGCTGGCTCCTTGGACGTTGACTGCTCCTTGGCCTCGGCGGCCTGGAGCTGGGAGCGCAGCCCGAGGACCTGCGGCACCAGCTGCTCGTGCTTGTGGCTAGCCGCCCGCCACGCCCCGTCGGCTCGGCTGACCGGCTCCGCCGCCGTCTCCCCAGACGACGGCGGGAGCGAGGCAAGGCGGGTCCTCTGAGCCTCGAGCGCGACCCGCGTCTCCTCGTCCTGCGCCGTGCGCGGGGCCCTCTCCAGCGGGGAGTTCGGCTGCTTGTTCGCCAGATCCTTCGCCTTGCGCCCGCCTGGGCTGCGGGAGCGGCGGCCACCGCCACCCGCGCTGCCGACGCTGCTGTTCTCCCAGTCCGACTCGTTCTCGAAGTGAACCCGCCGATCATGGGGTTTGAGCAGCTTCTTGATCGGGTGATCGCAGTGCTGGCATTTCATCCCGTAACTACGAGTCTTGTCAATCGTATTCACATGCCCTGCAATGGCCGCAGCGCGTCCATGGCCTGAACGTGTGAGGCGGTGCCATCCCTGCTCACGGGGACACTCGTGAAACTGGCGGGGGCACGAGTGAACATACTCAAGCACCACTCGAAGGTACAGGAGATCACGTGTGGGCAGGTGTGAGACCCCCGCGCAACCAAACCTGCTCGTGCCGAAATGGCTCGAGTGCGGCCGTTTGGGGGCCTCCTGGATGAGTGTTGTGGAGGCCAGTAGGGAGGTTGTTTGACCGTCTTGCGCGATTCCGAAGGCCATCCTGGCGACTCGGAGGGCCATTTCGGGCCCTCTTGGAGCTTCTCGGACGCTCTGGGTTTTAGAACGCCCAGCAGCACCCAAGCACCAGCGCCGATCGGGGCCGACCCGGCCCCCTCTCGGGAGGGGCAACGATCTCACACGCCGATTGCACCCCAAGGGGCTGGCGGACTGCTGTCTTCCTGGAAGCAGCGCATCGCGTGGACAACGTACAAGAGCACGTCTATGCGAAGAGGGACTGGGTGAACGGAATTCGTAGATTTTTCCTGAATGCTCTCGAAGGCATCCCCCCATCTGAGCAACGGCTGGACAGTGCGACGACCCCAAGGGGAACGCCTGTGATCACGGAGGATGTTTTCGTAGACATCCTGAGCTCGAAGAGTAACGTGAAGTTCTTAGAGGAAAACGGAGTGGACCTCTTCTTGATAGGGGCCAGCCGCCTGAAGGAATTGTTCAGTATCATGGACAAGAATGGCAACGGCACGCTCGACGTGGAAGAGTTCGTATCTTGCCTCTACAATCTCAAAGGTGCTGCCACCGCCCTGGAACTGAAGCTGGAGCATCAAAAGATGTCTCTCATGATCCGCTCGTTGCAGGAGCAGCTGGTTCGCTACAACACCACCAACTCAAGAGCATCAAGAAGACTCACGCATTAGAGAGAGCACGCACAGCTTCGTCAGCGCAGTCGCAGAATCTGGGGCCAGATGGTGTGGTAGCAGCCCCGACGCAGGGACCTTGCGTGTCTGGAGTGTGCTCCCCTTCTCGCAAACACTCGGCGGCCAGCCTGGGGGGGAAGCGAGAGGGGGCGGGCCTTCTCAGAAGGCTCCGAAGGCCTCCGGCCTTCCGAGAAGTTTTTTGAAGCGTCTTTGAAGACGCAGGCAGCCTCTCGTGTTTTTTTTTTTTTGTCTTTACGTTTTTTGGGGGGTCTGGCGACGGTCCAGATGGCCTAAGAGGCTCCCAAGATCGACCCCCAGAGCGCCCAAGAGACCTCCACGATAGCTTCGCAACGGCCCAAGAAGCTCCAAAGACGGCCCTAGGAGGGCCCCAAGACGGCCCAAGACGCCTGATATTGCCTCCAAGACAGCCCCGAAGCACTCCAAGCGGGCTCGAAGACGGCGAAAACAGGCCTCAAAGACGACTTCCAGTAGCGTCCGACGGGCCAGGAACGCTCTAAGACAGCCGAAAAGGCCGGGGCGATGCGGAAAGATGGCTCCCGCGGGGCACGCGTGCATGGGTGCGCTAAACTCTTTGTGGGGCACGTTCACTCGTGAAGGGCTGCGCGAACATGCCCACTGAGGCCGCAGGTGGACCTCCTCTGGGAACGCCCCGTGCGAGGCATGTTCCGAAATGGGCGCGGGGACTCCATGTAAAGATTCCTATTCTGGGGCATGATTCGCGTGACAGGTGTGCCAACATGGGCGGGGGGGGGGGGCGTTGTACGAACCTTCTGGGTCTTTAGGTGGTGCTCCTTGTGGGCACGATCCACGTGATGGGGTGTGCCGCAATGGCCGGGGGGGGCGCAGTGCGAACCCTGCCTCTGGGGCCGTGGGTGGAGACCCCTGTGGGCCATGATCACGATCCGTGTGCGAGGTGTGCCGAAGTAGGCGGGATGGCGGGATGCGAACCTTGTCTTTGAGGCCGTCCGTGGATGTCCTTGCGGGCCCCGATGCGTGTGAGAACTGTGCCGAAGTGAGCGGGGCGATGTTCTGAAGCTCCTCTCTTGTGCCGCAAATGCATTTACTTCATGGTGCACGGTCCGCGTGAGGGGTGTGCCACTGTGCGAACCTCGTCTCTGGTGACATAATTAAGTGGGTTTCCCTGTGGGGCGCGATGCCTGCGAGGGGTGTGCTGGCATGGGCGGGGGGACCCTCAGCCAAGCCTGTCTGAGGGGCTCAGGTGGAACTCCCTGAGGGGCACAATCTTTGTGACAATTTATATCCTCCGATGCCGAACACTGGAGCTCGCTGGAACCTGAGCGCGCGAAGCGCGCGCGTGGTTCTAGTGCGTACATATATATACCACTGGTATCTAATGTTGTAATTTTGGAGGAAGCATGTGTGAACACGTTGTCGGATATCTTGCGCGACCGTCAAAGCCGGCTATACAGGAAGATTTGTTCGTACGACGCACGAGACTTTTTTGCAGGGTGTGGCCATAGCCCGGGTCATCGGGCTCGCCCCCCCCGCCCAGGATAACCGAACCTAGCCAGTTGTGCAGGTCTGGGTGGGGGCGCGCCAGGAGCTCGCAGGGAACGTTGTGTTCAACGGTACGGTGGTGGTCGCCACAGCATGATGGTGTTCTGATGCACGTTGGCGAATCGTTGGGGCTTGGAGTGGTGCGGGAAGACGACGACGCCGTCGTCTGGCGGCATCTGGAGGTACATGCGAGCAGCGCGTACACAGGCATTGCGTTGTGCGCAGGCAGCGGGGCGATTTGGTGCGCGCATTTGCTGATGTTGCAGCAGGATCTGTTGTGTGCGCAGGCGTTGTGGTGCACGCAAGCAGAAGTGCACGCGGTCGCGCGGTGCACGCGGGCATCGTGATGCACCAGGCAATATGGTGAAGACAGGCTTTTGTGGTGTGCACAATTGTTCCTGGAACATCCCTTATCATTCGCGCAGGCATCCCAGGCATGGTTGTATACAAAAGCACTGTGGTGCACGGTCATTGCGGTGTACCACACCTTGTGGTGTACACAGGCGCTGCGGTGTACACATCCGCTTCTGTGCACACATTCGCTATGGTGTACACAGACGTTGTGGGCCCAAGAAACGGGACCGTTCCCTGCGCAGGACAAATCAGTAATCACAAATAGCTTACCGATTGGGTCTGATAGGTTCGGATCCCCCCGCGATTTTCTGGAGTTCGGTCCCGCCGGGGGCCCTGGAAGTGCACGCAGTTTTGTGGTGTACGCAAGCACTTTGGTGCACTGGAGCTGTGGTGCACGAGTATGGTGCTGAAGCAGTAAACGTGGTGCACATAGGCGTTGTCGTGTACACAGGCAGTGTGTGTGGTGTGTAAATCGGCGCTGACGTGCACACTGCTGCTGTAGTGTACGCAGACATTGTGGTGTACACAGACGTTGTTGTGTAGACAGGCGCTACGGTGTACACGAGCAGCCGTGGTGTACAAAGGCGTCGTGGCGCACGCTAGACAAGCGTTGTGGTGTACTCAGACATGGTCGGCCAAAAACGGGGAGACCACACCCCGGGCCACAATTATCCTGGCGAAGGACCCAACCACATGCAATTGTGGGTACCGCAGTTGTGAGCCCCGCCTTCGGTGGATCTCCCTGTGGGACCACGAGCCGTGTGAGGGGTGTGCCGAAATGGGTGGCATTGGCGCCATGCGAATCCTGCCACTGTGGCCTTCGGTGGAGCTCCTTGTGGGGCCACGACGCGTTTGAGGGGTGTGCCGATATGGGTGGCGCTGTTGCATGCGGACCTTGCCACTGGAACCTTCGGATGAACTCCCTGTGGGGCCATGAACCGTGTGAAGGGTGTGCCGAAATGGGTGCGGCGGCGCCATGCGAGCCCTGCCACTGAGCCCTTCGGTGGAGCTTCCTACACGGCCACGAAACGTGTGAGAGGTGTGCCGAAATGGGTGCGGTGGCGCCATGCGAACCCTGCCACCGGCGCCGTCGGTGGAGCCCTTCTTTTGGGGCCACGAACCGTGTGAGGGACGCGCCCTATAGGTGGCGTTGACGCATGCGAACCCTGCCACTGGAGCCTTCGGTGGAGCTCCCTGTTGTGCCACGAACCGTGTGAGGGGTGTGCCGAAATTGGTGGCGCTGTTGCATGCGGACCTTGCCACTGGAACCTTCGGATGAACTCCCTGTGGGGCCACGAACCGTGTGAAGGGTGTGCCGAAATGATTGGTGTTGACGCATGCGGGCCCTGCCATTGGAGCCTTCGGTGGAGCTCCCTGTGGGGCCACGAACCGTGTGAGGGGTGCGCCTGAATGAGTGGTGTTGGCGCATGCGGACCCTGCTACTGGGGCCTTCGGGGGAGCTCCCTGTGGGGCCACGAACCGTGTGAGGGGTGGGCCGAAATGGGTGGCGTTGACGCATGCGGACCTTGCCACTGGAGCCTTCGGTGGAGCTCCCTATGGGGCCACGAACCGTGTGAGGGGTGTGCCGAAATGGGTGGCGTTGACGCGTGCGGAACCTGCCACTGGAGCCTTCGGTGGAGCTCCCTGTGGGGCCACGAACCGTGTGAAGGGTGTGCCGAAATGATTGGCGTTGACGCATGCAGACCCTGCCACTGGAGCCTTCGGTGGAGCCCCCCCCTTTGGGGCCACGAATCGTGTGAGAGGTGCGCCTGAATGAGTGGTGTTGACGCATGCGGGCCCTGCCATTGGAGCCTTCGGTGGAGCTCCCTGTGGGGCCACGACGCGTGTGAGGGGTGTGCCGAAATGGGTGGCGCTGTTGCATGGGGACCTTGTCACTGGAACCTTCGGATGAACTCCTTGTGGGGCCACGAACCGAGTGAGGGATGCGCCGAAACGGGCGCGGTGGCGCCATGCGCCATGCGAACCCTGCCACCAGGGCCTTCGGTGGAGCTCCCTATAGGGCCACGAACCGTGTGAGGGGTGTGCCGAAATGGGTGCATTGGCGCCATGCGGACCCTGCCACTGGAGCCTTCGGTGGAGCTCCCTGTGGGGCCACGAACCGTGTGAAGGGTGTGCCAAAATGAGTGGCGTTAACGCATGCGGACCCTGCCACTGGAGCCTTCGGTGGAGCTCCCTGTTGGGCCACGAACAATGAGGGGTGCGCCTAAATTGTTGGCGTTGACGCATGCGGACCCTCTCATTGGAGCCTTCGGTGGAGCTCCCTGTGTGTGGCCACGAACCGTGTGAGGGGTGTGCCGAAATGGGTGGCGTTGACGCATGCGGACCCTGCCACTGGAGCCTTCGGTGGATTTCCCTGTTGCGCCACGAACCGTGTGAGGGGTGGGCCGAAATGGGTGGCGATGACGCATGCGGACCCTGCCACTGGGGCCTTCGGTGGAGTTCCCTGTGGAGCCACGAACCGTGTGAGGGGTGTGCCGAAATGGTGGACATGCGGAGAACAGAGGCACGACGCTGAAGATGGCGATGTTGATGACGCCAATGACGGCGTTGGCGCTCACGATGAAGATCACGATAATGGTGGTGATGACGGCACAGGGAGAGAAGAGGCAGGGATGGGAGGACGGGGAGGGGGCAGCGGGAGGAGGAGTGACGCGGGGCGCTGTCTTTTCAAAACGAGGACCTAAAACCGCAGGATGGTTGGGAATAAACCAATAAGCACAACTAACTTACATATTGAATCTGATACTTAAGGCAGGGCACCTAGGGATTTTCTTGATTTGGGCGCCAGCGGGACCTTGGAGGTGCACGGAAGCGTTGTGGCGCAAATGTTCGCCATGCGCTGTGGTGCGCGCGGTTCTTATGGTGTGGACAAGCACCGCAGTGTACACAGGCGCTGTGTTGCACACGGCTTCTGTCGTGTGCACAAGCGTTGTGGTGTAGACATGCATTGTTGTGTAGACAGGCGCTGCGGTGTACACAAACATTTGTGTTGTACAAAGGCGTCGTGGTGTACACTTAAGAGGCACCGTGGTGTACACAAATATGGTCGGCCCAGAGTGGAGAGGGACCGTGCCCCGGGCCATAAAAATCAATAAGCACACATAGCTTACATACTGAACTTGATACGTTCGGGCCCCTGGGGATTTTCCAGATTTGGGCACCAGAGGGACCTTGGAGGTGCGCGGAAGCGCTGTGGCGCAAATGTTCGCCATACGCTGCAAAAAACAGAGGTCGTTTGCGCCGACATTGGCGCGTGAGCTGCCCGCGTAAGGGCGCGCGTAAGCTCCCTCGCTTCAAATCTGGCGTGCCGCGCTGGCGGCCCGCGTAAGCCACCGCGCAGGGTCGCTATGCCATCTCGCGGTTTTGATCGTCGCCCAGGTGTCGCTGCTCGTGCCTCTCTCTCTCTCTATCCCTGACCAGGCTTGAGCTTATACCTATCCCTAAGACTTGGCATTGTTCGGGCGTTTTTTTTTTTTTTTTTTTTTTTTTTTTTTTTTTTTTTTTTTTTTTTTTTTTTTTTTTTTTTTTTTTTTTTTTTTTTTTTTTTTTTTTTTTCGTTTTTTTGTTTTTTATATATATATATATATATATATATATATACATATATTAGCGAGGGCCATCGAGGAGCGTCCTGGATCGTCTTACGGAGAGTACATGCGCGAAGCCAAGCAGACCGAGTGATCGACGTCCAAGTGATGGATAGAAGGTTGACAAGCCAAAAGACGATGTCAATCTTGGGGATGCGCCCTCGAAATCCGTTCCAGAGCGTCTTAGAACGCTCTCAGAGCGCTCCGTAACGCTCTGAGGAGGCCGCGGCGCCCGAGATATCCTCCAGAGCCGCCAGATCTCAGAGAGTCTTGATTTATCCTTAAGTCGGGCCTGTCCCTCCACAGGAGGGATATTCCAAAATAGTTGAACAAAATAGTCAGGGGACGATTTTTTGACCTTTCTGCAAGCATTGTGGGGGCACTTCTTGAGTATTCTTAATTTTTGGTCCAAAACCCCACTGTAGGGGGATCCTCACCTGAATTTGGCATCGTCTTGGCTTCGAGTGCACTCCGTGCTTCGAGCGCTTCGTGTGGTGCTTGGCCACGCTCTTTTGCCTCGTGTGACGTTTAATCACACTTCTCTTTCGCTGCTAGCGCGTCCACCTGGACGCACGACTTCTGACTTGGCTTCGCCGTGCTCGAAGGAAGAGCACGCGACGTCACTCGTGAACCTCTGGGGGTCCGCACGGATTTCTTGGACCCGCGCGGCCCCCCCTCCCCCCCCCTGGGCGGCGCCTCCTGCGCCGATCCCAAGAGGCCCGCGCGGAAAGGCCTCCGAAGGCTAACGGTTTTGCCTGCCTCTCCTGGTCTGCTGCTCTCTCTTCCCCTCGGCTGCCCGTACATAAGAGTGTCGATGATCCTCAGGACGTTTGTGAGCCCAGTGTGTGCTTACCCCCTTCAGCCCATTCAGTGGATCATTACATCGCCTACGTCGTATCGAAGGGCCTCGATGGACAAACACACGTTGGGGCTAACGCACGTTCTGAGGATCATCGAGAGTTGCCCTTCGCCGGAGTGTGGTGCGGGCCCCGTTGGGCTTCCCGATCGCTGCATGCCAGGCGACAGCAGCGGCCTGGCTGCCTGGGTTGAGTCCCGTCGCTCGGAGGGAGGAGAAGCGATGCCAACACCACCAAGGGGGGCCACGCGAGAAGGTCCACGATGCCCCCCCCGAGCTGGAGGCTGGGGATAACTCGAGCGAGACGGGGGGAGCACACCACCAGGGAGACCCCCCGTTGCTTCTCGCACCTCTTCGCCCTGGTGGTGTTGGTGTCGCCTTTCCTTGTTCCTACTCGCGCCCCCCCAAAGCCGCGCATCACAGGCCACTCTTGCCCAGGGTCACTCTTGCGTGCGGCCGATCACTCCGAGCCCCACGGTACCCAACCGGACCTCCCTGACCGGGGGGGCCGCAGAGGGAGGGCTCTCCCATGGTGGGGTCAGGGCGCAAACCTAGCTGGATGCTCACGCTTCCCGCTTCCAGGAGCCAATTCGAGCCGATTCGAGCGATCAAACCTTGATGCACAGCACAGCAGCGGGACGTCCTCCGCCAGCACACGATGCACCACCACCGCCGCCGCCCCCACCGGGGATCGCGCCGCACACCAGCATACGACCGCCACCACCGCTAGCAACGGAGGCCGCTGCCGTCCCCGTGCTCCAGAGCTTACCAGGGGAGGCGTCACTCCGGGGCCGCGATCGATCCAAGGTTGAACCATCGACGCGGCGACAAAAGCCTCTGCGCGCGCCGACGCCGCGCGAATCTACCGCAGAGTTTGGATGTCGCCGCCCATCCGAAGCCTCTGGCTCGAGCCGTGGGCTCGGACGCGGGCGCGCGGGGGCGCGAGCCGCGGGCCACGGCCAGGATGCCATGGCCGCCCCGCTCTCGGCCGCCGGGCCGCCCGCCGGCCTGGGCGGCGAAACGCTGCGCGCCCGGATCCGGGAGTGTGCGGAGGAGTTCGGGGCCCAGACATTCAGTGCTCCGAACAAATGGATCGTCCGTTTTTATTGTCGTCGTCGTCGTCGTCGTCGTCGTCGTCGTTGTCGTTGTCGTTGTCGCCGTTGTTGTTGTTGCTGCTGCTGTTGCTGTTGTTGTTGGTGTTGTTGTTGCTGTTGTTGTTGTTGCTGCTGCTGCTGTTGTTGTTGTTGTTGTGGTTGTTGTTGTTGTTGATGATGTTATTGTTGTTCTTGTTGTTGCTGCTGATGTTGTTGTTGTTGTTGGTGTTGTTGGTGTTGTTGTTGTTGTTGCAGTTGCTGTTGCTGTTGTTGTTGTTGTTGTTGTTGTTGTTGTTGTTGTTGTTGTTGTTGTTGTTGTTGTTGTTGTTGTTTCTCGGTAAGGCGTTGACATCGGACCCAGCTTATTGTTGAGATCTGTTTCTTCTCTCGAAACTCAAGTGCTTATTCTTAAGGGTAAGCAGAGCTCCAGCAACCGAGGGTTTGCACCACGGGGCCAGAGAAGGGGTTTGGCACTGGGGCGGCAGCGCAAGGTGCCCCACGGGGCCGGAGAAGGGGTCGGCCTTCCTGGCGCGTTTCCAAAGGTTTCCCTTAGATTTTCGCGAATACTTCAGGATTTCTGTGGATTCCTGAGGACCCTTCCGGACTCTCTAGGATCTCCAAGGATTCGTGAGGACCCCCCAGGATTCCTGGGGATTCTTCAGGAGCCATTCCGCGGGACCCCCGGGGATTCTTCAGGATCTTCCAGGATTCCTCAAGCTTCTTCCGGAGTCCCCAGAATTCCTCAGGATCCCCCAGGAATCCTTGGCATCCCAAATGATTCTTCAGGATTTCCCCATGGGGTTCACACGATTCCGTTGGGCTCCTCAGGATTCTTTAGGATATCTTCGAGTTCGTCCGGATCCCCAAATATTCTTCAGGACACTTCAGGTTTCCTCAGGACCCACCATGTCACTTCAGGACGCCTACGGACTCTTTAGGACTCCCCATGGTTCCTCAGGATCCCCTCAGGGTGCCCCTCAGGATTCCTCAGGATTCTTTCGCATTCTTCAGGACCCCCCAGGATTCCCCAGGACCCACAAGGATCCCTCATGATCCCCTAGGCTTCTTCTGGACTTATCAGGACTCTTCATGATTCGCTATGATTCCTCTGGACCCTTCAAGATTCCTCAGGATTCCTCCCGAGTCCCAAGGATTCTTCAGGATCCCGCAGGAATCCTGTGGATCCCCGAGGATTCTTCTGGATCTCCCCATGGGGTTCTCAGGATCCCGTTGGGCTCTTCAGGATTCTTCCTGATATCTTCGAATTCTTCAGGATCCCCAAAGTTTCCTCAGGACACTTCAGGACTCTTCAGGACTCCTCAGGACTCCCCAGAACTCCCCAGGACCCTTCCCCTCCAAATGGATCCGATGGATTCTTCCTCAGGACCCACAACGATTCTTCAGGATCCCCCGAGATTCCTCAGGATGCTGAAGGCCTCCTTAGGTCTTAGGTTCCCAAAGGATTCCTCAGGGTCCCCTCTGGGTAATCTTCAGGATTCCTGAGGATCTCTTAGCATTCGTCAGGGTTCCACGGGATTCATCGGGATCCCCAAGGCTTCCTCTGGACTCCTCAGGTTTCGTCCGGATTCTGCAGGATCCCTCAGGATTATTCAAATTTTCCTCCCGAGGCCCCAGGGTTCTTCAGGATCCTACAGGAACCCTTGGGGCCCCAAAGGATTCTTCAGGGTCTACCTCGGGTTTCTCAGGATTCCGCTGGGCTCCTCGGGAATTCTCAGGACATACTCGGCTTCCCCAGGGTCCCCTAGGCTTCTTCTGGGCTCATCCGGATTCCTTTGGATTTGTCAGGATTCCCAAGGATTCCCGAGGATTCCTCAGGATTCCCCAGGACCCCCCCTTCAACAGAGTCCTATGTATTCCTCCTCAGGATCCACGATGATTCCTTAGGATCCCCCAAGGTTCATCAGGATGCCCGAAGACCCCGAAGGAACCCGAAGGATTCCTCAGGATCCCCTCAGGGTACCCCTGAGGATTCCTCTGGACTCCTTCGCATTCTTCCGGATCCCCCAGGATTCCCCAGGACACACAAGATGTCTCAGGATCCCCTATGCTTCCTTTGGGTTCTCACCAGGACTCTTCAGGATTCGCTAGGATGTCTTTGGACCCTTCAAGATTCTATAGGCTTACGCCACATCCGACGACCCCTATATAAGGTACTGCGCCTCCAGGACTGCATGCCACGAGGCTTGTCCGAATCATGACACGGCGCTCGACATCGTTCCTGTTGTTTCGTTGCTCGAGGCATCTTGGGCCAAGTTTTGGGCCCTCTTTGGGGCTTCCTGGGGGCTTCTTGGAGGCCTTTGGGGTTCTTTTGGGGGTCCCTCAGGGCCTCTTGGGTTGTTCTTGGGGCAGGCTGGGGGCGTCTTGGGGCCGAAGGCTCGAACAGGTGTCGTCTAGGGGCCGTCTGGGGGCCCTCTTGGGCTGTCTTGGGGGCTTCGGGGGCTGTTGTTGGACCCTCTTCGACCCTTCTTGGGGGCCCCTTTGGCCGTCTGGGGGCGATGTTGAAGGTTTTTTGGCCCGTCTGGGACGTTGTGAAAACCGAATCGGCGAGCATGCGAACAATGCTTGTTTTTCGAAGGGAATGGGACGATTTTTGTTTCTTGGGGCCCTTTTGGGGCGCATCTTGGGGGCCTTTTGGGGCGTCTTGGCAGCTTCGGAGGCCGCCTGGAGGCCATCGTGGGCGTCCAGGGCCATATTTCGGCGAATCGTGGCCCCCTGAGACCGTCTGGGGAGCGTTCTGGTGCCTTCATGGCCAGTTTTGGAACCCTCCGCTCCCCCGTGGCGCGTTCGGTCCGGGGTCGCCCGGGGCCGGGGGGGGGGGGGGGGCAAATCTCCGGTTTGGGGTCCCTTGGGGGGGGGGGGTTATGGGGGGGAACCATCTCACACGCCTAGAGACCCACAAGGGGTCGGCGGATTTGATGGTGATGGTGATGGTGATGTTGAGGGTGATGACGAATGGGGATGATGATGCTGATGGTGATGCTGATGCCCATGCTGCTGCTGATGATGATGATGATGATGATGATCATGCTGATGATGATGATGATGATGATGATGATGATGATGATGATGATGATGATGATGATGATGATGATGATGATGATGATGATGCTGATGCTGATGCTGATGCTGATGATGATGATGCTGATGCTGATGCTGATGCTGATGCTGATGCTGATGCTGATGATTTTGATGCTGATGACGATGCTGATGATGTTGATGTCGTTGCTGATGATGCTGCTGATGATGACGATAGCGATGACGATGACGATGCTGATGATGACGATGCTGATGCAGATGGCGCCTGATGATTCTGCTGATGACGATGGTGATGCTGATGATGCAGATGATGATGATGATAATCATACAAATGATGATGATGCTGATGGTGATGATGATGATCGTGATGCTGATGCTGGCGATGATGATGGTGATGATGATGATGATGATGACGACGATAATGATACTGATAAGGATAAGGATTCTGATTATGATAAGGCAGGAGGAGGATGGATGAGGAGGAGGAGGATGAGGAGAGGAGGAGAAGGAGGAAGACCAGTGTGAACCCAAGAGTCATCAACGATGTTTGAGTAAGCCCTCCCTCTAAGCTCCCTCTTCACAGGCCCCTACAACGGTTAATTGCCATTGGTGGAACTGCCCTGTTGGAAGACGCCCGTTTCAAGGCCCTGAAGCATGCCAGAACCTTGTCCTCGGGATGTCAATGCCACGGATCAACCTGACTGATGCGTCTTGACGATCTTGAATGGTTCCAGGACGCCATTCCTGGGACTTCAACACAGAGAATCAGTTAACTATTGCACCCGCATAATCCTGAATCCTCCCAGAACACCTTTTCTGCTACGTTGATGATGGGAACCCGTTAAAGTGTTGAGATGTTTTAGAACGAATGTGCGCGGCGCTAAGGCGAGAGCCACATTTTGAAAAGGAATTGCCCTCAGTCCGTGCAGCTCTTGCCGACATTTTTGAAAAGGGCGGCCGACCGTGCCGACGAGATCACCATGCATGTTCGAAACTTGCTGGAGGGCCTCTTGGAGCCAACTTGGGCCGTCTTGGGCTGTCTTCGGGCCATTATCGGCCGTGTTGGAGGCGTCGTGGAAGAACGTGGTTGCCCCTTGGACCTTCGTAGCCCGTCTGGTTTGGAGGCCATCTAGTCCGTATTGAAGGCTATGTTGGCCGTATTGAGTCCGTCTGTGTGCCGTCTTTGGGCATATCCCCAATCAGCGGTCGCAGTGGAGCCGAACACTCTTTCAGGGAAAGTTTGGCGCCTCTGGCTTGATGATGGGCGACAGCAGAGAAAGAGACGGCCGCGGAAGCCGTCATACCTCAAGAGGAGGAACGCAGAGGAGGACTATAAGGCGAATGAGGAGGAGGATATGGGAGGGAAAGAATAAAGATGAGGAGAAGGCGGAGAAGCCTTGAGGGGCGAGGATTTGGGAGGAGGCGGAAGAGCAGGGGGAAGATGAGCAGGAAGACGAGGAGGAGGAGCAGGAAGTGAAGGACTCATGTTGGGGAGAGCTCAGCGCAGTACAAGGTAAGAGTGCCCGTGCGTGCTCGCGCGCGTGCGGAAGAAATGGTATTCTTTGTGCGCGGGGGGTTTGGAACAATGCAAGCAGGGAATTACTGCTAAGAATCACACGCCGCGTGCTCGCCAGGCTCAAGCAGCCTTGAGCTGCTACAGCAAGCCCCCCCTCTGCCCGGGCCCTTCCCCGGGAGGGCCGCCGGGGCGCGAGTGCGGTGGGCGATGAAGGCTTTACTGGTCGAGCCTCAATCAACCAAGGAGTTTACCGGTTGTCTCAGGCCCGCGGCTTCGATGGGAGATTCTACGGAGTCTCCCATCGGATCGGAGTCGTCAGCCCGGCTTCGGCCGCGGCGGGGTACAACCGAGGGTTTACCGGTTTTCCACAAAAGCCGTGGGTCTGCAGGAACCACACCCTGCAATGCGCCGGACCTTTCGAGGCCGGCGCGTGGAAGTTGTTGCTTCGGCAGTCGATTGTTGATTGCGACGGTCGGCGGCCCCTTCGTGGTGGCATCGAAGGTGGTCGGCGCGACAGTCGGCGGAAAGTGGCCCCGATGGTCGGCGGCAGTATAGGGGCGTCGTCAGCGCGGTGGCGCGATGGCTGGCGGAAAGTGCAGGCGTGGCGGGCGTGGCGGGCGCGTGGTCGTGTTCATCCCTTGCTACGTGGAGATGGTAGAAGGAGAAAGCGCTTGCAAATTTTTAAATTTACGCTTCTAGGTGTTCTACGCCAGGCGTGGCGGTCGCCGGGTCGTCTCCGCCCCCTACTACGTGGCAGTCGTAGAAGGGGGAAACGCTCGCAAATTATTTAATTGACGTTTCTGGGTGTTCTACGCCGTGGGCAGAGAAAGTGTTTGGGGTCGTGGCGTTCGTCGGCATGTGGATCGTGGCGGACGCGACAGCGGTCGTATTCTCTCGTGCGTGGAAGTCGTTGGAAGGGGAAACTCTCGCAAATTTCCAAATTTGCGTTGCCGTCGTTTTCCAGCGTCGAGCGTGACCGCAGCATAAGGCTCCCAGCTTTCTGGTCCAACGGCCGGGCTACACGTGCTCTTCCCTGGAGGACAACGCTCGGTGAATGGGTGCCGCGGTCAGAGGTCGCGCAGCCAGCTCATGTCCAGTGTGGCGAGAGCGAGTCGGCAGTGGTACTGGGAAGCGACGCATCTAGCATTGGTCGCCATGAGAATAAATGTTTACAAGTCGCGCGTGCGAAACTGCGTGGGGGGGCGTTGGCGCTGGCAAGCATTGCGAAGGTTCGCAACAGAGTGTAGAAACGACATGGCGTCAGGGGGTGGCAGTCGCGATTCGATAGAGGGACAACATCTCCGATCTGTGCAGACGCGGCTGTGTGACGAGCGCGCGTTTGCGTGGGTGTATGAAGCGAAGGGCGTGCAGCAAGTAATGGCAGCCGCGTTGCGGCATAGATGGAAGCTTGGCGACGTCCACGGCGTGTGCGCAGGAGCAGTAATATGGATGTCTGCTAAACGCGTTGTTCGCGTGGCCAGCGGGGGAGATGTGCTCGCGCGCGACGCTGTAGAGGGAGAAGCAAAGCATGCTCCGTGGCTTCATTCTTCGGTGGGGGGTAGCACATCGGTGCCATCATCCAACGTCGCTCAGGTAGTGCCGACCTGCGCGGGCGGTGCAAGTGCAAATGACAAATGCCGATGTGGCAGTGGAAGGGCGGCACGATACGGGGGGGGGGCGCAACCGTGCAGGACATTCTGGCGAAAGGCCCAAACGAGAGCACATTGTTGGAGCTCGCGCGACCGGCCGTGTCAGAAGAGGAGCTGGCGGCCGCGTTGCACGGTGACTTCGCTCACGTCGTGCTTGAGGATGGGGCCTGGGCGTTCGCTCGACATCGGATAAAGGGCATGCCGAACATGGGAAATTCGTGTTTTGCGAACGCCGCAATGCAAGTTTTGCTGCGTCTGGGACGTATTCGGCACGCAGCGTTGCCTCATCGACGCGGATGCAGCGTCCGACGGCGTCGTCAGTGCGGTGTGCGTGTGCGTTGGCACAGCAGGCGGATCTGATGGGCGCATCTCTCGGTGACCTTCCTGTGGAGAAAAGCGAACAAGTTCCAGGAGTGAGAGCGGTGCGCGATGGGTTGTTCCAGCGCGGTCGCGCTACTGATTTTCGGGGCGCTCGCCAGTGCGACGCCAGCGAGCTGTGGAGCGCATTTGTTGATGTTGTCTGTGCTGCGGAGTCGAGTACGTTGACAGGTATGGGAATCCCGGCGCAGCACTACGCAGTGGTAGACGGGTCCATACTGGGAAACACTATCCGTCAAAGGCGGTTCTGCGGCGGTTGCGGTTGGGTCGCGGATGTTTACAGACGAGAACGATCCATGATAATCCAAATGTGGGAATATACGGATATGTTGGGTCCAGTTGGTCTTGATCATCTGGTGGCGTTTGAACCCGCGCGAGATCAGCGCGTTTTGCCATGCCCGCATCGACCCGCCTTGCAAGACGAAGAGGTGTGGCACGGGCGCCAGGGCCCGTCGAAAACTCCCGACGTGCCATCGGAGACGCTTGCAAGATTCCTTGATGCGGTTCTGAGCAGAAGAATGGCGGACGGAATGACTAGAGCGAATTCCCGCGTAAGCGTGCCAAGGGCGTTCGAGTGGCCAGGGGCGTCGGGCTGGACATGCCGGTTCCAGGGCGCGATTGGCCATCTGGAGCAACCAGGTCATTACGTCGCCTACTTCGACTGCCCTGGCGTCGGTGTCGCAAGGTTCGACGACAACGTAGTTGCGCGGATTGAGTTCCAGGATTTTGCAGAGGATCCGAAGAATCAGGGAGACATTGCTCTCGCGGTGTTTTCCAGGCACCGAGCGGAAGCAGTCGCGCCGACAGATGCCGCCAAGGAAACGGCGTCGTCAGCTGAGGGGCCGCTGTCGTCAGCAACGACCGACACGGGAAAAGCTACGCGCGAGCCGGGTGTAGCGAACCGTGGACATGCAGATCCCGTAGACCACGACGGTGCTGCCAAAACGTCGCTGGAATGCGAGATTGCTTTGGGCCGCGTCGATGGAGAGTCGACATCGACGCGCGTGCCATCGAGGGCGTGTGATGGTGTAAATGGTGCGTCTCCGTCTTTGCATGGCGCCCCCGTCGGCAACCGTCCGCCAGAGGGGGGCGCAGGTTCCACAGAGGGTGCGCGGGTGAAGTGAACGAGGCGCCCGGGGACGCAGGAAGAAACGTTGTGCGAGTCGTATAGAACGAGCGCGACAGAGCCCACGCAGTGTTCGTCGATGATGCGTGGTTTGTCGTGCAGAAACGAGCCCGAGGGAGGCGCGGGGGCGACCGCGGGTGCAGCAACAGCCGACAACAACGACAGGACAGTTCAGGATGGTGTCGAAGTGGGCGCAGCCCCAGAGACGGATACGACGCAAGAGATGTTTTCTGCAGCGAACGTCAGCCCAGCGTCGACTGACCCCCGACGGGCACGGGGAGAAGCGGCGGCAACGGCAGCGAAGTTGTTGCGGGAGATCCCTACTGTGCCCGCGGATCCAGAGGACCCTAATAAACCGTGGGGACCAGCTTTGGTCGAGAACGACGCGGTTGAACTGCCGCCATTTCATTGTGCCTTCCGAGGTTGCCCCTGGACTGGCGTAGACGAGTCTGAGCTTCTCAGCCATGTCTGCGTAGCACGCGGAGATGTCGCGCAGCCGATCGCGGACATGTATTCGCCCGCGCACTCGCTGCAGAAGCGAGTACTCACTGCTTACAGTGAAGTCGTGGCGTACGCTGCACGGCAAAGAGCTCCAGTATCGTCGCGTGCGACGCACCGGAGAAGTCTGAAAGCGTATTCAGAAACAGTGACACAGGAGAAGGTAGCATCGCCGATCTGTTTCATGTGCGGCTGTTCGTTTCCGTGGGTGTCGGGGCGGAGAAAATAATGATATCTCGTGGGAACGAGTGTTTGATAGCGACGCGCGGGATGGCAGTGGTCTGACGCACATGGGAGCGTGGTCTATGTGGAAGGTGTTGCAGGAGTTGAGCCTCGCGGCATTACGGAGCAGGTACAGGTGTGAAGAAGGGGGCGAGAAATTCGATCTCCAGAGGCGCATGGAGGATTTTGACGACTGGACGGTGCGTGTATGGTGCGCGTCGTCTACTGGAGTGCCTCGGGGCCACCTGGAGTTGATATGTTGTCCAGAGGACCAGCGTTGCGCTGCAGGATGTCGGGCAAATGGAGAAGTCTGTACTCAATGCGAGGTTCCGTTATGTATGGGGGTGCTTTGAAGGTATAGATGCTCCGAAACGGGCGTGGGGCGAAACGTCCCACGTCATGGTTCTGGTGATGCCCGCGCGATGCTTGGCGAACGATCTGATGTCGTTTTACGGTCCGAAAAGCATGTGCGACGAGGGGATGACCGTCATGGAGATGATTTGTTGCAGTCCGTGCATAACTGCCATGATCTGTTTCTCGTTGGAGGGGAAGTACCAAAACTTATTTGATTCCGTAGCTGGGAGGCAGGAGACGCGAGTCGCGGCCCGGGGGAATGCAACCTCGTTCGCCCTCCCATGGCAGGGCATCTTGTCAGAGCTTCGGAGAAGGGTCGCGTCAGGAGAGCACACGGGTGGTGCGCCTGTGCCGTGTGTGGGCCACGATCTCTCCCACGTTGTTCAAATTTTGTTGGAGGTGAGTGGCGCGACGTCAAAGGACAATTTGCCGACGTTGATCCATCGAGCCACCGCGCGGCGGGATGTGGTGAAGCACCACATCAAGAATATGATCGCTAACGGGCACAGGGCGTATATGCACGTGGACGCTGCAGCAGTAGATGCTCGCGCCGAGCAACTACCAGAGAATGGCGTACCGCCCGAACTAGTGCGGTTGCTTCCGTATGACAATCATTTGGATAAGATCACGTTGCAAAATAATGCGACGCCGTCGGATGCGAAGCAGGCGACGGTGCATGACGCTTGCGACGACATGGATCGAATAATTCCGAACATGGTGGTCATGGAGAGGTCATCGTTTAACGAGGTAGACGAACACGCTATGACGGAAGCAGCTTTGCAGCACATGACGCGCGGCGTCAATGAAGGAGGCACGGACGGGCATGGTGGCGGTTGCGCAACTTCGCGTGCAGAAGAACGTGCGAGCGTTCAGTTCGCGTACGAAGCATGGCGGGATCATTTTGTCGCGTTGGCTACCAATCTATTGAGCGACCAGGACAATGGCCGCGTACGATGCACATACAAAGGGGTGTCGGATATCGCGAGGCTCGGAGAAGCGTCGCAGCGGCACAACCTGGTGCTGATGGACTTGAACGGACGGGGGACGTGGATGGAAAAGATGCGGTTGCGCCTCGTGGTGTCTCCAGGCACGGCCATGATGAGTCAGTTTGTTCCGTGGTTCTTCGGCGTCGCTGTTCCTTTCTGCTTCAAGTTTGGGGTGGGCATGCCTGATGTGCCAGAATGGTCCGAGGTGAGCCGACGCCGGCGTGTCGGAGAGGCACCCCGCGTGGAATTTCCGCTTTGGACACGAATCATGACGCGCCGCGTGGAATCTCAGCTCTGGCGCGACTGGCGCTTCGGGTTCACGATGTCGTCCTTGTTGTACCAAAGCGCCTTGAACACGTCCCGGAGCATGCGGCTGTTTGCAGATCATGAGCAGAGGGAGGACGAATATGGTCGTGACTTTACGTATATGGAGGAGGCTGCCACAAGCTCAGTAGAAGCACTGCGAGGAACGTACCCAGATCCAGGCACTGGACAGCGGCGCGCAGTGAATGGGGACGTGTCGAAGTTGAAATTCGTGACGCCATTATCGGAGACCGCGCAGAGAATGGTGCGACAAGCGCAGGCCATTAATAAGAATATTGCAGGAACAAATGAGGTGAAAGAGTGTAAGAAAGGGCACCATGCGTTAGCGGAGAAAGTGCAAGGGCGTAGCGCCTCGTACGTGGCGCACCGCCAGATCACGCGGCTACTCTCGGATATGTACGGGAAAGGGATCGTGCGGTCCGCGCAAGAGAGTCTGAACCTGCGCGCGTACTCGGATGTGCGAGACGTGACGGCTGCGGAGAGTATTAAGACGCCGAAAACAGCAATGGTCCCTGGGTTTGACGTGGTGAGGATAGTAGAAAAGGAGTGCGGGGTGGCGTCGGAGCGATCGGACCCTGGCAGAGTGCATCTTGAACGCGATGGTAGGCGCGCAAATAGGCCGCGCGTGATATCAAATCATCCCGCCTTCCTGTGCGGCATGAGACCGTTGGATGCCAAGTGGGCTCCAGAACTACGGTGCCTTTCTGTGTATGAGTTTTTTTTTTGTTCCTCCCATATTGGCGAATCGAAATGACAAAGTGGTTCACGAAGATGAAGAAAAGAAAAGAGGTAGCAGAGAAGGACGAGGAAGAGACGGAGGACGAGGAGGATGAATGCCAGTATCACGCGGTACTCACGGCGAGCGGCAAGACGAAGGTCCGTGAGGCACGGCAGAGGGGAGTGGAAGAAGCACCGTTATTGGCAGGAGTCGATTATGTTATTCGCGGCGACGGCTGCGACGCATGGGTCGCGTTCCCTGACGTTGAAGGCGTGGAAACGTCGCGCCGCAAGTGGGTGTTGGTTCGGAACGAGGGTCCGCGGAACCCGAGCTTTCATGGTGCACCGCAGCCGAAGCATCGGCCAGGGGAAGCAGATAGGAACGCGCTCATCTTGATGGCGTACTTTCGATCGTCCACTCTGCAAGACACAGATTTGGACGGGGTATCGAGAGTGTCAGAGTGGTGCACTGGTGAGAAGACGCTGGCACAAGCCGCACGTGAGTGGTTGGATGGCGGACTGCCTTGCGAGGAATCGAAGCGGCATGTGCAGGATTTCACGAGCGTCGTCGACATGCGTCCCGAGGGGGATGACGCTGGGAGGAAGCGCGGGGATGACTTGTTCAGCGACGAAGATGTGGACGTCGACGAGCTCGACGAGGGTGTCCGGCGGCGCGTGCGCGTGGGAGGCGCGCGACTAGGGGGCGATAAAAGGGAAACGACAGCTGCTGTTGCAGAGTCGCGTCGGCTGAGTGCAGAATCCATTGCATTATCGACGCGTGCGTGGGGCCGAGAGGCGGGCGGAAATGAAAGGAGCAAAAGAGGGGCGTGGGCGAGAACAGACGGGCGCGTAGAGGTGCCAGAGGAAGAGTTGAAGCGACGGGAAGCAGGAGCTCGGGCATCGCAGACTAAGATGAGAAGGGGGCGGGTTGGAGGGTTGCGAAATTGAGGAGGGGGGAGTGGGACAGGTTCCTGCAGGCGGCGCTGAGGAGTTGCGGCGGTGGAAAAGCAGGACTCCGCGGACCTAGCAGCAGACCCGTCGTAGATGTGAATGAGAAACAAAGAGAAGTCGTAGAGAAGGTCATAGATAGGATGATCGCTGAGTGTCAGGAGGACGAGGGTACAATCGGCAGTTCGGAGCCGTTGCTGTGGATGCTGCACGGAGGCCCAGGCGCGGGGAAGAGCTTTGTGGTAAAGACCTTACGAAAACACGTGTTCGAGAGAGTCATGGGCTGGGAACGCGGGCTGGACTTCCAAGTGGCTGCGTTGCAAGCCACGAGCGCGTCCAGTCTGGATGGGCACACGTTGCGCGCCGCGTTTGGGATGACTCCGCACGGCGCCAGTGCGGAATCCGGTAAGAAGCGCGGAGAGCCAGGTGCAAAGAAAGTAGAGGCAGCGAAGCGAATTCAGCAGTGGCGTTGGCCCATCATCGACGAAATCAGTATGGTCAGTGCAAATTTTCTTGCAGAGCTGGATGCGCACTTGCGGTCTGTGATGTCGGCAGCGAGGCAAGGGAAGGTGGGTGCCGATAAGGTAGACCGTCCGTTTGGAGGTTTCAATGTGTTATCCTGCGGAGATTTCTACCAGTTGGAACCTCCTGGCGGAATTCCATTGAATGCGATTCCGACGTCGTGGGCACGGAAGGCGAGGCAGTATGCGCCAGGCGCCGAAGAAGATCATGGTTCGTACATCTTCTGGTGCGAGGGGCCGGGGTCCGTGGCGGGGATGACGGAATTGGTAGAGTGCAAGCGTTTGGAAGAGAAGGACGAGTGGTTCCTGGCAGTGCAAGATGAGTTCCGACGGGGAGCCCTGGCCGAAAGGACGCACCAGTTTCTGCATGGGAAACCTACAGACGTTCCAGGGTCGTGGTTGAATGACCAGCCAATGTGTGGTTCGCTAACCTGCATGCAGAACGTGGAGGCTATCGCAAAGGACAACGAGCTGGGGTGGGGACGGTGTGCAGAGGAAAGAAAGCGTCGATGTCTCGTAGCCACATGTGCCGCAGACGAACGCTTCGCACTTCCGCAGTTCGTCGAAGCCACTGCCACTTATCCGAATCAGGGTGTGAAGTGCAAGGTAGCGCGGCAGCGGGCCGTAGACTGGGCTGCGTGCCAGAAGAAACAGATTTCGTGGGCTTATGCGCGGGATAAGGCCACGCACGCGACGTACCAGGAAAAGGCCGTGCACCTCAGCAGACAAAGTGCAGTGGCTCGGATGCCACGAAAAGGCTTGTGCAGACATGCCAGGATGGTTACCGCTTGCCGTGGGCATGCCAGTTGTACTGACGGACCATTTGGACCGATCTGAGAAGCAATTGCTACGAGGGTGTCGCGCGACGATACATTCATGGGTGGTAGATGAAGAAGAAGAAGACGTACAGGACGTGTCGTCGCGAGTGCTTCGTAAGATGCCAAGGCAAATCGTGCTGGGCTTTCACACTGAGAAGTGGGCGCTGAAAGGGGGGCCGGGACCAGGGCTGTATCGCATTATCCCTCGTGCTCGGACGTGGCATCTGGACTCGTATCGAAAGGAGCCCGTGTTGGGGGTGCGACGGAGACAGTTTATACTTTCGCTTGTGTTGGCGTGCACAGCGCGCGCAGCGCAGGGGCGAACATTCGACGCGGTAATGGCAGACTTGGAGGAAGGCAGAAACGTGAGCTGGATGTCGAGCTACGTGGCCATCACGCGCGTGAAGACTCGGCAGGGTCTGCTCATATATCGGCGATTCTCGAGACAGCCGTATACTCAAGGAGAATTGGAAGGCACGAGGTTGTCGTTGCAGAAGTTGCGGGGGGAAGCGTTGCCGTGGCCCGACATCGAGGAGGGGCTGATGCCGCGGAAAACATGCGGGAAATGTCGGAAGGTGAAGGAGAAGGCTGATTTCAGCACGAATGAGTTCGGCGCGAAGTCGGGCCCAAGCTTCTGCTGCGAGTGCGCGGAGATGTTGAAGGGGGCAGGGGAAAAGTGGTGCGCGACTTGTGACCAATGGGCCGAGATTGCCTCCAGAATGGCGGGGGCCGGGTCCGAAAGGAGCAGAGTGCTCGTGCGGACAGGCAAATGCGACAGGTGCGCAGGGCCACCAGCCCGGAGGAAGTCGCGGAAGGAGTTTCAGGGGTGGCAGCAGAATGCGCGAGACAAATTCAAGATCCGTTTCGCGCAATGCTGTGGATTCCTGAAGACGGAGGCAGAAATTACGGCGAACCAGTGCGCGACGAAGGGCGCAGGGGAGAAGCTCTGCAAGAAGTGCACGGGGAAGAGGAAAGGCGGATGGAACGAGTGGAGCCAATCGCAGAAGGAAAAAGAGTGCATGAATGAAACGAATACTGCTCGACGAAGCGCGCGCCAGCAACAGCCGCTGAGGTTCGGCGTGCCCAAAAGGGGCAGACGGAGGAGGGCGGGCATTCGCGGGCGCGAGGCATCTGACAACATCGCAAATCACGCGCTATTATATTACGGGCGCAGGCCATAGGCCAGTGCAATGCCGCGGCTGCGACGCGCATCGCAAGCGATCGCGGGCGCTCAGGCGCCCCGCGTGCCCGAGAGAAGCAGATGGGAGAGGCCGAAAGTTCACGGACAGAACGCATCTGACTGATAAGCAAGTGAAGCACTTCTTCGCGACGGGTTCGGAGCGTCGCCCAGTCAAGTGCCGCGCGTGCCAGGAAGAACGCAATCAGGCGCGAGTGCTCGCGTGCCCCGCGCGCCCGAAAGAAGCGCGCGGGAAAGAGCGGGAATTCGCGGACAGGGCGCATCTGACAGATACGCAAGTGAAGCACTTCTTCGCGAAGGGTTCGGAACATCGCCCTGTCATGTGCCGCGCGTGCCAGGGGGGGCGCAATCAGCCGCGAGTGCTCACGTGCTCCGCGCGCCCGAGAGAAGCAGATGGGAAAGAGCGAGAATTCGAGGACAGGGTGCATCTGACAGATACGCAAGTGAAGCACCTCTTCGCGAAGGGTTCGGACCATCGCCCTGTCATGTGCCGCGCGTGCCAGGAAGAACGCAAGCGGCCGCGAGTGCTCGCGTGTTCCGCGTGCCCGAAAGAAACAGATGGGGAAGAACGACAATTCGCGGACAGGGCGCATCTGACATATACGCAAGGGAAGAGTTTTTTGAAGAAGGGTGCGGCCCATTGCTCGGTGGTGCGCCGAGCGTGCCACGAGCAAAGGCAGCGTGCCCCCTGAAAAAGGACGGATCAAAGCCTGCGTTCACTGACGGCTGCCATCTCTCGACAGACCAGGAGAAGAAGTGATTCCACCGAGGCAGTCTGGCAGTTTGCGCCGAGTGCTATAAGGCGGGGCGGGCGCCTCGGAGAGACCCGCCGAAACGCCTTGCGGAGGCAAGTGACGAGCACGGCGGGGAGCAACGCAAGTTGCGAGGAATCTGACCGCGAGTCGCGCGCGCGCCGTCTTCGGGGCTCTCTTGGGCCGTCCTCGGCTCCTCGGGGCCCGTCTCGGCGCCCTCTTGGGCTGTCGCGGAGCCCTCGTGGAGGCTTCTTGGGCCGTCTGGGTGCGGTCTCGGGCGGCTCTGGGGCCGCCCAGGAGCGGGGGGCGCCCCAAAAGGCGCACGTGCGAAAACATGTACGTTTTACGGAGGGAACGGGCGATGTTGTACGTCCAAAGGCTTTCTTGTGGCGCATCGTGGATGCCTCTTGGAGCGTTCTGGGGGCCTCTCCATACTGTCCAGAACATTGTTTTTGATCGCTCTTGGACCGTCATGGACCATGTGGGGCTCTCGTCGAGGCCACTCGGGGCGCTCCTGGAGCGCTCTTGGAACCGTTTTCGGAGCCCTTTGGGTCGTTTTTAACGTCTGTTGGCCCGTCTTGGGGCCCTCGAGGGCTATGTGGAGAACCTTGTTGGAGGCGTCTTGGGCCGTCTGGGAGCGGGTTTGGGGGGCTCTGGGGCCGTCCAGTAGCGGGGGTTCCTGGAGTGCTCTTGGGGCCGTTTTCGGAGCTCCTTTGGGCCGTCGTGGACGTCTGTTGGCCCGTCGTGGGGCCCTCGAGGGCTATGTGGGGAACCCTCTTGGAGGCGCCTGGGGCCGTCTGGGAGCGGGCTTGGGAGCTCTAGAGCCGTCCAGGGGCGGGGGACACCCAAAAGGCGCACGTGTGGAAACTATACGTTTTACGGAAGGAACAGGTGATGTTTTCCGTCTACAGGGCCTCTTGGCGCGAATCTTGGATGCCTCTTGGGGCGTCTTGGGGGGCCTCTTGAGCCGTCTGGAGGCCGTCGTCAGTGTTTTGGATCGCTCTTGGGCCGTCTGGGACCATGAGGAGCTTTGTGGAGGCCAGTCGGAGCGCTCCTGGAGTGCTCTTGGGGTGTTTTTGGGGCCTCTTTAGCGGTTTGGCAGCCGTCGTCAGTGTTTTTGATCAATCATGAACCGTCAGGGACCCTGTGGAGCTCTCTTCGAGGCCACTCGGAGCGCTCCTGGAGCGCTCTCGGAACCGTTTTCGGAGCCCTTTGGGCCGTCGTGGACGTATGTGGGCATGTCTTGGGGCCCTCTAGGGGTCTGTGGGGGACCCTCAAGGAGGCTTTTGAGGCCGTTTGGGAGCGGGTTTGGGAGCTCTAGGGCCGTCCAGGGGCGGGGGGCACCCCCAAAAACGCACGTGTGGAACATATACGTTTTACGAAGGGAACGGGCGATTTTTTGCGTCTACAGGGCCTCTTGGCGCTAATCTTGGATGCCTCTTGGGGCGTCTTGGGGGGCCTCTTGAGCCGTCTGGAGGCCGTCGTCAGTGTTTTTGATCGCTCCTGGACCGTCTGGGACCATGAGGAGCTTTGTGGAGGCCAGTCGGAGCGTTCCTGGAGTGCTCTTGGGGCCGTTTTCGGAGCCCTCTTGGGCCGTCTTGGACGCCTGTTGGCGCGTCTTGGAGCCCTCTTGGGGTCTGTGGGGGGCCCTCAAGGAGGTTTCTGAGGCCGTCTGAGAGCGGGTTTGGGGGCCTCTTGGGCCGTCGGGGAGCATCGGAAAGGCCCCTAGCTGAATTTGTGAAAAATGTACGTTTCACGAAGGGAATGGGCGAATTTTTGCTTCTAGGGACCCTCGTGGACCGCATCTTGGAGGCCCTCGGGGGCGCTCGTTGGGACCTCTTCTGGCGTCGAGGACGCCTCGTGGCCCGTCTTTGGGCCACCGTGGGCGTCTTGTAGCGCTCGTTGGGCGTCCCAGAGCCATTTCAAGGCCACCAGAGGAGTCCTTGCACGATTTTCATGAGGTTTTGCACGATTCTCGGTCCCGGGTGGCACCTCCGTTCCCGTCCGGGACCGCCCGGGCCGTCCGGGGCCGTCCGGGGGGACCCCCCCCCCCCCTCCAAATCGACCGGACCGGGCTCCCGGGGGAGGGGTTTTGGGAGGGGGAACATCTCACACGCCGATGAACCCCAAGGGGGCGGCGGATTCCTCAGGATTCTTCCCGCGTCCCCAGGATTCGTCAGGATCCCACAGGAATCCGGGGGACCCCCAAGGGTTCTTCAGGATCTCCCCAGGGTTTCTCAGGACCCCGATGGGTTGCTCAGGATTCCTCAGGACACGTCAGGATTCCTCAAGGCCTCCAAGGACTCTTCAGGGTTCACCAGGACCCCCCCTCCAAATAGTCCGATGGCTTCGTCCTCAGGATCCATACTGATGCCTCAGGATCCTCCTCAAAAGGTTCTCGAGGATGCCTGAATGCTCCTTGCGATCCCACCGGATTCCTCAGGATCCCCTCAGGGCATCCCTCAACCCTTCAGGATTTCTCATGACCCTTTAGCGTTCTTCAGAATTGCACAGGAATCCTCAGGACACAAGGACTCCTCAGGAACCCGTAGGCTTTCCCCTGGACTCATCAGGACTCCTCAGGATTCGTCCGGATTCGTCAGGATCCGTCAGGATTTCTCCCGAGAGCCCAGGATTCCTGAGGACCCCAGAATTTTTTTTTGGATTCCCCAAGCATTATTCAGGATCTCGCCAGAGTTGCTCAGGATCTTGCGGGCCTGCTCAGGGTTCCTTGGAATATTCAAGAATTCTTCAGGGCCCCCAAGGGTTCATAAGGACACCTCAGGATTCCTCAGGGCTCCCGAGGACTCCTCAGGATCTCCGTCGTCGTCGTCGTCGCCGTCGCCGTCGCCGCCGCCGCCGCCGTCGCCGTCGTGAGGGTCCCTGCGGGTGTCTTAGCTGCACACGGGGCCGGAGAAGTGGATAGCGCGCGGGGAGCGTTTTCTGTGGAGGGAACAGATGACGGGGCATACGGGGCCGGAGTGCACGTTTGCCCACCGCGGCGCAAAACCGCCGCAGACGGCTTGTCGCCGGGCCGGAGAAGTCGTCGTCACACAGCGTCTCAGGCCAACAGACCCACGGGGCCGGAGTGTGCGCCCGTCCACCGGCCGAGTTACACTGGAGGCTCGGGCTCTGAACGGGGCCGGAGTGCACGCCTTTCCGTTGTTGTTATTGTTATTGTTGTTGTTGTTGTTGTTGTTGTTGTTGAACATTATTACTTCTAAAGAATAATTATTGTTGGGACCCCTGGTACACGACCCCCCTCCAAAACCTAGGCCGCAGCTACATTTTCATCATTTTTTCGCGAAAGCTTCAGAAAAGTGGATTAGTACCGGATCCGGTTGTTTTGTTCCCCCCCGTTTTCCCTTGCAAAAAACACTATAAAATGAAATTTCTTGTTCAAATGTAATCCAAATTTCAAGAATCCCTTGCAAAAAATAAGCTAAAGTGGACATTCGCGCGTGCAAGACGAAATCCTTCCAAAACCTTAGGTTTCGGAACGATTTCAACATAAAAACATCAAAAACCCAATGGTTTTTTAAATAAAAAATTGTCAAAATCTCATCCCGCGCGCTCTTGCGGATTCGTATCCCCTGAGGTCGGCCCAGAGATAAAGTATCCGCGTCAAGACCAGTGGTGGTGGTTGCCCGTATGGCGGTCTTTTGGTCAGAGCGACGAGTATCCGAACATGCTCGATTACCCGCTCTTGCCGGCGCATGTCGTGGCCGCGTTCGCACTGCCGTATGCGAGCCCCGGCTCTCCCGCCAACAGGCGTATCGGCAATATCATTGGCCATTTGGGAGCGCACGGGTATCAGCTCGGCCCGCACCTGCATCAGCCAGGCAGCCGTGTACCCAAGCGTATTCGCGACGTCGCAGAGGACGAGTCGCCTTAGTATGCTTCGTGTATATTCATAGTGTGACTGGACCTGTTTGCGAAAGCAGGAGAAAGTATGAGCATTGCATGCGTCATCCTTGGGACTGTATAACAGCAGAAACAGACAACATTGCATCGCAGACGGACAGCCATCGGGACAACCATCGGGACAACCATCGGGACAACCATTTGGACCAGCATCGGGAAAACGATCGGGACAACCATAACCATCAGGACAACCATCGGGGCAACCATCGAGACAACCATCGGGACAACGATACCTTCTCTCTTGTGTCCTCCCACATCCCTCAGGAAGTTGCCCTAAAGATGTGACCGACTCCTCTCTCTCCTTCTCTATGTCTCTCGCTCTTTCTCTGCTTCATATCTATCATATGAACACATCTATCTCGCTCTTTCTCTGCTTCATCGCCTTCCCAGGAAATTGCCCCAAAAATGTGACCAACTATCTTGGCAGTGCGTACCATCTCACGTGTACCGTGTACCACATCTTCTCAGGTTGCCTCACACATGTGACGAATCTCTTTCTATCTCTCTCTCCTCTGGCTCTCTGTCTTGCTCTCTCTCTCTCTCTCTCTCTGTCTCTCTGTCTTGCTCTCTCTCTCTCTCTGTCTTGCTCTCTCTATGTCATGCGCAACGAATGCACGATGCGGGGCACATGCGGGGCCCAAACAAGTGATCAACCTCTGCGGGTGTGTACTCCACGCCAGTGTAGTATCCACGATCGTCCGCGCGCCACGAAGTGAAGTGTCCTGACGTCATAGGGCGGGAAGCTGGGTGTGGGTGGTTCCCGAGAGTCGTGTGGATGTTTGGTAGAGCTTGCATTGCCCCCCCACGAAGTGGGGGTATTGGCTGGCGTCGCATGAAAACCCTGGCACTGGGGAGAACACTGAGCGTTCGGGTAAAATGATTGTTGTTGTTGTTGTTGTTGTTGTTGTTGTTGTAATTTTTGTTGTTGTTGTTGTTGTTGTTGTAGTTGTTGTTGTTGAACATTCATAAGGATAAGTATTGTTGATCCTCCCCGCCCGGTGCACTTTTTAGTTTTTTCGATTGAAGTGCCCCTCCTGGGGCTCGCACCCTTTTTTATCAGGGGAACTCTTGAGGGTCAAACTGTGTTGTTGGCCCCCTTTTGTACAACAGCAACGGCTCCCGCGTGATACTTCCTCATAATTTCCTAAACAATCGCGCTCTCGTTTGGGACATCTTGCCAATTTACCACCGAATCGCGGCTCCTGCCCGATAGTTCTTCACAATGTATTGCACAATCGCGCTCGCGCTTGGGACTTCTTCGCGACTTGCCACCGTATCGCGGCTCCCGCCGGATACTTCCCCACAAATTTTTCATATGCCGCTCTTCGACACTCAGGAATCGCGCTCCCGCTACATACTGCGTGGCGGTTCAAGCAGGACTCACGCTTCAACGACCCGCCCGCTCGACCCGCCCGTCGGGGCCTGCCCGCCCGACCAGCCCGTTAAGGACTGCACTCGCCGCTCGTTGCCCTGTCTTCGCCCGCCTTCGATGCCCCTTGCTGCCAGTACTGGTTCCGCGGTCGCCTTCGCTCGCTGCCCTTCGTGGCCCCGTTGCTGCCCTCAGTGGCCCCGTCGCTGCCGTTTGTGGCCCCGCATTATATTCCGCACGCGCCCGTCGTGGCCCCATACGCATGCCCTTCGCAGCCCCGCTGTCGTCCTTCGTGGCCCCCTCGCTGCCCTTCGTGGCCCCTTTGCTGCCCTCAGTGGTCCCGCCGTCGCCCTGCGTAGCCCCGCTGTCGCCCTTCGTGACCCTCTCGTTGCCAGTCGTGGTCCTTTTGCTGCCCTCAGTGGCCCCGTATACAAATGCCCGTCGTGGCCCCCGCTCGCTCGCGCCCGTCGTGGCCCCCCATATGCATGCCCTTCGTGGGCCCCGCTGTCGCCCTTTGTGGCCCCTCCGCAGCCCTTTCGTGGCCCCGGTGCTGCCCTCAGCGGCCCCGTCGCTGCCCTCTGTGGCACCAGATTTTATGCCCTTCGTGGCCCCCGCTCGCTCGCGCCCTTCGTGGTCACATACGCGTGCCCTTCGTGGCCCCGCTGCCGCCCTTCGTGGACCCCTCGCTGCCCTTCGTGGCCTCTTTTCTGCAGTGGCCCCGCTGTTGCCCTTTCCGCTGTCGCCCTTCGTGACCCTCTCGCTGCCCTCAGTGGCCCCGTTTTTGTCTTCAGTGGCCCCGTCCTTGCCCTCTGCGGCCCCATATAAGCATGCCTTTCGTGGCCCCCGCTCGTTCGCGCCCGCCGTGGCCCCACATGCATGCCCTTCGTGGCACCATGGCTGCCCTTCGTCGCCCCTTCGTCGCCTTGCTGGCCATTTGTGGCCCCCTCGCTGGTCTTCGTGGCCCCGTCGTTGCCCTTCTTGGCCCCGCGGTCGCCCTCTCTGGCCCCCTATATGTATGTATGCCCTTCGTGGCCCGCCGCTCGCTCGCGTCCTCTGTGGCCCCTTCGCTGCCCCTCGTGGCCCTGCTGTCGCCGTTTGCGGCCCCCTCGTTGCCCTTCGTGTCTCCGTTTTGGACGCCCGAAATGGGCACGGAAAGAATGGGCACAATGCCCAACAGCAAATGTTGTCCCAAACCAACAGCGGCCGCTGTTGGTCAGGCGGCCCTCTGTCTCAAATGGACACAGGCCGCGGCGGCGTGGACTGCGAGTCCTGTTCAAAATAAACAGGAACTGCTGTTGGGCATTGTACCCATTCTTTCCGTGCCCATGTCGGGCGTCCAAATCCGTTTCTGCCCTCAGTGGCCCCGTCGTTGCCCCCTGTTGCCCCGTATACGTATGCCCTTCGTGGCCCCCGCTCGTTCGCGCCCTTCGTCGTCGCCGTCGTCGGCGTCGGCGTCTTCGTTGGCCTGTGCAGATGCTGTGTGCTGCCGTGCGGGGCATATGCGAAACTTTGAAGAAAGCGGGGGCCGGCCGGGCGACCGGGCCGGGGGCGGCCCCGAGACATCCTCGCAATGCTGGGTTCCGATACGCCCTGAGCTGAGGTGTTCAGGCCACTTTCGCCTGAGACATCCCTGCAAGTCTGACCTTGGAGATGCCCTGCTTTATGTTTGTCCGGCCACTTTCGCTTGAAACATCCTCGCAACTCAGGCGTTCGATGTGCCCTGAACCGAGAAAGTCAGGCCGCTCTCTCTTGAGACGTCCTCACAACTCTGAACGCGGAGTTGCCCTGCCCCGTGGTTGTCCGGCCAGTTTCGCCCGAGACATCTTCGCAACTCTGGGTTCCGATATGCCCTGAGCTGAGGTGGTCAGGCAAACTTCGCCAGATGCATCCTCGCAATTCTGACCTCGGAGATGCCCTTCCCCATGGTGGTCCGGCCACTTTCGCTTGAGAGGTCCTCGCGGCTCAGGCTTCCGATAAGCCCTGAGCTGAGATGGTCTGGCAGTTTTCGCCCGATGCGTCCTCGCAATTCTGAACTCGGAGATGCCCTGGCCGGGCTACGTTCGCTTCAGGCGTCGTCGCATCTCTCGTATCCGAAATGCCATGTGTTGAGGTGGCCAGGTCACTTTCGCCTGCGACATCCTCGCGTGATACATTATCCGAACGCTGACCACATCCCTGTGTTGGATTGGTGCTGTCGCCTGCCAAACCCCTTCTTTGGATATGGTGCGTGTTGCTCGAGCGCCAGCCTCTCCTCCTGGCTTTTCCTCCCCATGTACCCCTCCCTGCCTCCCCGAGTCTTTGACTTTGCGGCATGTGCGGGCATGTACGTTTATACTTTCGGAGTTGTTCTAGACTGTGCATCCGATTGTGCATCGGACGGTGCGGCAGGTGCGCGCATGTGCAGCAATGCTATTGAGGACTTTTCGGAGTTGCATGGGCATGTGCATGCGACTGTGCGGCATATGCGTGCATGTGCGGCCCCTTCTGGACCTCAATTTCAAAGTGAGCACTGTAGAAGTGAGCGCTATAGAAACAAGTCCGGTGAATTGTCCACCTGTGTTGGAATGGCCGGCGCAAGCCATGGCGGAAGCGTTAGCGCAATTCGTGGCGCAAATCGTAGTCTTCCCTCCCTGTTGGCCCTCCCCTCCTCCCTCCTTTCCTTTGATCCCTTCGTTTTCATTATCTCCCTTTCTCATTTCTCCTGCGTTTTCTTGTCTGGTGGCCTTTCCACTACACGTGGCAGGGGGGGAATATCACCACCCGAAGGAGTACGATCGAAGACGAAGAGTGCGGGTATCCAGGGTTTGGCATATGCATATTTAATGGCACGCGATCGGATATGAGCGAACCTTCTTAAAGTGTTTGTTGTTCCCCACATGTTTCGTGGGGTTATGGTTTTCATCCCTGCCGCGTCGCACCCGCGACCCTCACTCCTCCCCTCCCCTCCTCCCCCTTCTCCTTCTCACACAGCGCAGCACAGCACAGCACAGCTTAGCTCAGCACAGCACAGCTCAGCATAGCACTGCACAGCACAGCATAGCACCTCAGTGCAGCACAGCTCAGCTCAGATCAGCACAGCACAGCACAGCACAGCACGACGGTCGTCCAGGGCACAGCAGGCGTGGGGTTTTGTCGACACGAAGGGGGTGCGCAGGGGGTGGCCCCTGAGGGCGGCGTCTATGCGGGCCATGGCGCAGGACATAGCAGGCGTGGCACTTTCTCGACACTATAGGGGGTGCGCAGGGGGTGGTCCCCGAGCGCGGCGTCTATGCGGGCCATGGCGCAGGACATAGCAGGCGTGGCATTTCCTCGGCACCATAGGGGGTGCGCAGGGGGTGGTCCCCGAGCGCGGCGTCTATGCGGGCCATGGCGCAGGGCATAGCAGGCGCGGCATTACCTCGGCACCATAGGGGGTGCGCAGGGGGTGGTCCCCGAGCGCGGCGTCTATGCGGGCCACGGCGCAGGGCATAGCAGGCGCGGCATTACCTCGGCACCATAGGGGGTGCGGAGGGGAGGGTCCCCGAGCGCGGCCGCTATGCGTGCTGGTCGTCCAGGGCATAGCAGGCGCGGCATTACCTCGGCACCATAGGGGGTGCGGAGGGGAGGGTCCCCGAGCGCGGCGTCCATGCGGGCCATGGAGCGGGGCATAGCAGGCGTGGCACTTTCTCGACACCATGGGGGGTGCGCAGGGGGTGGTCCCCGAGCGCGGCGTCTATGCGGGCCATGGCGCAGGGCATAGCAGGCGTGGCACTTTCTCGGCACCATAGGGGGTGCGCAGGGGGTGGTCCCCGAGCGCGGCGTCTATGCGGGCCATGGCGCGGGGCATAGCAGGCGTGGCACTTTCTCGACACCATAGGGGGTTCGCAGGGGGTGGTCCCCGAGCGCGGCGTCTATGCGGGCCATGGCGCAGGGCATAGCAGGCGTGGCGCTTTCTCGGCACCATAGGGGGTGCGCAGGGGGTGGTCCCCGAGCGCGGCGTCTATGCGGGCCATGGCGCAGGGCATGGCTGCGCAGGGTGTGGTCCCCGAGCGCGGCGTCTATGCGGGCCATGGCGCAGGGCATAGCGAGCGTGGCACTTTCTCGGCACCATGGGGGGTGCGCAGGGGGTGGTCCCCGAGCGCGGCGTCTATGCGGGCCACGGCGCAGGGCATAGCAGGCGCGGCATTACCTCGGCACCATAGGGGGTGCGGAGGGGGTGGTCCCCGATCGCGGCCGCTATGCGTGCTGGTCGTCCAGGGCATAGCAGGCGTGGCATTTTCCCGATACCATAGTGGGTGTGCAGGGTGGGGTCCCCGAGCGCGGTCGCTATCCGTGCCGGTCGTCCAGGGCATAGCAGGAGTGGCACTTTCTCGACACCATAGGGGGTGCGCAGGGTGTGGTCCCTGAGCGCGCCCGCTATCCGTGCTGGTCGTCCAGGGCATGGCAGGAGTGGCACTTTCCCGACACCCTAGGGGGTGCGCAGGAGGTGGTCCCTGAGCGCGGCCGCTATCCGTGCCGGTCGTCCAGGGCATAGCAGGAGTGGCATTTTCCCGACACCATAGGGGGTGCGCAAGGGGTGGTCCCTGAGCGCGGTCGCTATCCGTGCCGGTCGTCCAGGGCACTGCTGTCCGTGACCGTCGTCCAGGGCATAGCAGGCATGGCATATTCTCGACACCACAGGGGGTGCGCACGGGGTGGTTCTTGAGCGCGGCCTCTATCCGTGACGGTGGTGCTCAGGGCTTATCGGTACGCAAGTTTGCTGTCCGTGTCGGTCGTGCTCAGGGCACAGGGGAACGCCGGCGGAGTAGGCGTGGCATATTCTCGTAACCGTTCCGCAGGTGGTGGTCTCTGAGCGCGGCCGCTATCCGTGCCGGTCGTCCAGGGCGCAACAGGCGTGGCACTTTCTCGACATAGGGGGTGCGCAGGGAATGGCCACCAATATTGTCCTCACGTGCTTCATTTCAGCTCTATCATCACTCCAGCCATAATATAAGTATGTGGGGTTCCTCGGTAGCGCGTAATTGTTGCTGCTGCTGCTGTTGTTGAACTTTCATTTTTAAAGAATAATTATCCGTAAGGGCTTCGCCCCATGCCGCCGGCCCCCTGTCTCGGAACAGGGTGGACCCTGGCCCCGCCGATCTGCGTGAGGGGTGCCGCCGAATTTCAGAAATGTTGCAAATGCTATTGTTCTTATTGACCCTGCACTACGGATTTGCGAAAGGGGTGCCACCGAATTTCAGAAATGTGGCACATCCCCTGTGTTTTTGGACCCTGGCCCCGCCGATTTGCGTGAGGGGTGCAACCGAATTTTAAACATGTTGCACATCCACCGTGCTTTTGGACCCTGGCTCCGCCGATCTGCGTGAGGGGCGCCACCGAATTTCAGAAATGTTGCAAATGCTATTGTTTTTAGTTACCCTGCACTGCGGATCTGCGTAAGGGGTGCCACCGACTTCCAAATATGTGGGTGCCACCGAATTTCAGGAATGTGGCACGTCCTATGTGTGTTTTGGAATCTGACCCCGCCGATCTGCGTGAGTGACCCCGCCGATCTGCGTGAGGGGTGCCTCCGAATTTCGAAAAAATGTTGCAACTCCCTTGTGTTTTTGGACCCTGGCCCTGCCGATTTGCATGAGGGGTGCCGCCGAATTACAGAAATGCGGCGCATCTGGAGTGTTTTTTGACCCTGACCCCGCCGATCTGCGTGAGGGTTGCCACTGAAGTTCAAACATGTGGCAAATCCCTTGTGTTTTTGGACCCTGACCCTGCGGATCTGCGTGAGGGGTGACAATTTTTACGCCCCCAGAAATTCTGAGAACCCTTCAGGGTGTGGTATTTCTTGCAATTTACTCAAGCGCCGCGCTCCCGACACCCAGGCACCCAGGAGTCGCGCTCAGGGCCTAGGACTCCCTCACAAATTACCTAGGAATTGGGATCTCGCTGCCCTTCCTGGCCCCGTTGCAGCCCTTCGAGGCCCCCTCGCTGCCCTTCCTGGCCCCGTTGCAGCCCCTCGTGGTCTCATCGCTGCCCTTCGTGGCCCCGATGCAGCCCTTCGTGGCCCCCATCGCTTTGTGTCGTGGCCCCGTTGCAGCCCTTCGTGGCCCCCCCTTCGTGGCCCCGTCGCAGCCCTTCGTGCCCCCCGTTGCAGCCCCTCGTGGCCCCCTCGCTGCCCTACGTGGCTCCGTTGCATCCCTTCGTGGCCCCCTCGCTGCCCTTCGTGCCCCATCTATGTGTACCCTTCGTGGCCCCCGCTCGTTCGCGCCCGTGGTGGCCCCATATGCATGCCCTTCGTGGCCGCGCTGTCGCCTTTCGTGGCCCCCTCGCTGCCCTTCGTGGCCCCGTTGCATCCCTTCGTGGCCCCCTCGCTGCCCTTCGTGCCCCATATATGTATGCCCTTCGTGGCCCCCGCTCGTTCGCGCCCGTGGTGGCCCTGTATGCATGCCCTTCGTGGCCCCGCTGTCGCCCTTCGTGGCCCCCTCGCTGCCCTTCGTGGCCCCGTTGCTGCCCTCAGTGGCCCTGTCCTTGCCCTCCGCGGCCCAGTATACGCATGCCCTTCGTGGCCCCCGCTCGTTCGCGCCCGTTGTGGCCCCATGTGCATGCCCTTCGTGGCCCCGCTGTCGCCCTTCGTGGCCCCCTCGCTGTCCTACGTGGCCCAGTTACTTCCCTCAGTGGCCCCATCGTTGCCTTCCGTGGACCCGCATTATCTGCCCTTCGTGGCCCCCGCTCGTTCGCGCTCTTCGTGGCCCCATACGCATTCCCTTGGTGTCCCCGCTGTCGCCCTTCGTGGCCTACTTCGTGTCCTTGTGGCCCTGCTGTCGTTTTCTCTCGCTCTCGCTTTCGCTCGTCGTCGTCGTCGTCGTCGTCGCCGTCGTCGTCGTCGTCGCCGTCGTCGTCGTCGACGTCGTCGTCGTCGTGGTCGGTCCCCTGTCCGTCCCTCTTGGGGTCGGGTCGACGGTCCGCGGCCGCCCCGCCGATCAGCGCTGCCGCTGGCCAGGCCGACGGTCCGCGGCCGCCCCGCCGCTTGCCAGGGCCCGGCCTGCAGGGCAGAAAGGTATACCCCCAAAAGGGGTTCGATCGAAGACGAAGAGGGCGGGTATCGAGGGTTTGGGAAATAAGCGTTATTGGACACTCGAGCAGATAAGGGCGAGCAGTCTTAAACTGATTGTTGTTGTTGCTGCTGTTGCTCTTGCTGTTGCTGTTGCTGTTGCTGTTGCTGTTGCTGTTGCTGTTGCTGTTGCTGTTGTTGTTGTTGGTGGTGGTGGTGTTGTTGTTGTTGTTGTGGTTGTGGTTGTGGTTGTGGTTGTTGTTGTTGTTGTTGTTGAACATTATTTCTTCTTAAGAATAATTATTGTTGGGACCCCTGGTGCGCGCCCCCCTCGCCGCGCCTAGGCCGCAGCCACATTTTCATCATTTTCGTGAGGAAGTCTCAGGCAAAACGATCCGGTTGTTTTGTCCGGTTGTTTTGTTGTCCCCCGCTTTCCCTTGCAAAAAATAAGCTAAAGTTGACATTTCTTGTTCTAACATAACCAAACTTCAAGAATCCCTTGCAAAAAATAAGGTAAAGTGGACATTCGCGCGCGCAAGACGAAATCCTTCCAAAACCTTAGTTTTCGTAGCGATTTTAACATAAAAACATCAAAAAACCAATGGTTTTTCAAAAAAAAATGTCAAAATTTCATCCCGCGCGCTCTTGCGGATTCGTAGGAAACCCAACACTTTTTAAACATTTCTGTCAAACGGGCTTTTGCGAGCAACTTTTTCGAACTTCTGCAACAACGGTTGCGCACCTGCCAGGGCCATCATCCCTGTCAAATAATACCATGCGGGACACATTCGTTTTTTCTTCGCGCGCGCACGCCGTCGTCGTCGGCCGCGGGGCCCTGAATAGTAGCCACGGTCGTCCGCATGCCACGAAGTGAAGTGTCCGAACGTCATAGGGCGGGAAGCTGGGTGTGGGTGGTGGCGAAGAGTCGTTTGGAAATTTGGTAGAGCTTGAACCGGCCCCCCCACAAAGTGGGGGTATTGCCCGCCTCCTATGAAAACCCTGGCACTGGTGAGAACGGAGTGTCCCCACGTGCTAGTAATTGTTGTTGTTGTTGTGGTTGTTGTGGTTGTTGTGGTTGTTGTGGTTGTTGTTGTTGTTGTTGTTGTTGTTGTTGTTGTTCTAGAGAAGTGTTGATATTCGGGCACGGTTCCGGACGCTCTCGCCTCGACGCCGGCTACATTTTCTTTGAACAAGCGAGGCTCCCGCTCGAGCGTTAGCTTGAGCCTAAAAGTGGGCCCTTGGAGGCCCAGCTACGACAAGATCGGTTCCCGTTTGATATTCTCAATTTACCTCGAGACACCCCGGCCAGAGAGGCCCCCTAAGTCAGGAACGGCGCTCTCGCTCCAGACTTCTCGCAATTCAATCAAGATGGCGGGGGCCCAGCCACGACGACAAGGGCTCCTGCTTCATACTTCCTCACGGTTTGCTCCGAGAGCCCCTGGCCAGGAAGGCCCCCGAACTCAGGAACGGCGCTCTCGCTCGAGACTTTCTCCCGATTCAGTCAAATCGGTGGAGGCCCACATGCGACGACAAGGGCTCTCGCTCGATATTTCCTCAAGATGTATTCGCAGAGGCCCTTGCCAGAGAGGCCCCCGAACTCAAGACTGACGCTGTCGCTCGAGACGCCCTCGTCATTCAGTCAATTCGGTGTGGGCCAAGCCGCGACGACAAGGGCTCCCGTTCCTTACCTCCTCAAGCTGTACTTCGAGAGCCCGTGGCCCGTGACTGCAATTCAGTAGCGGCGCCGGAGGCCCACCTGCGACGCCAGGGGCTCCCGCTCGACAACCCCTTAAGTACTCCTACACGACCTGGCCAGAGAGGCCCCCAAACCACAAACGCCCCAGCCCGCTGCTCATTGACGCCTTCGGGCAAAACCCACAAAAGCTCCAAGCGCGCCCACAGGGGCTACAGCAGGCAGCCCACTGATGCCGTCGGGTACAGCCCACAGAGGTCCTGGCGCGCTGCCCACTGAGGTCCCCAATGCAACTCACTGAAGCCCAGAATAAGCCCACAGGGACCGTAGCATGCTGCCCGCAGGCCCTCCGGCACAGCCCACATAGGCGCCAAACGCTCCCCCGCGCTGCCCAGAGATGCCCCAAGCGCGCCCACAGAGTGTCCAGCGCGCTGCCCCCCGACGCAGCCCACAGAGGCCCCAGCCCTCAGAGGCCCCAAGCGCGCCCATAGAGGCCCCAGCCCGCAGAAGCCCCAAGCGCGCCCACAGAGGCCCCAGCGTGCTGCCCACTGAGCCCACGGAGGCCCCAGCGCGCTGCCCGCTGTGGCCCCGACTTCCTACAGAGGCCCCACATGCGCCCTCTGAGGCCCCTGCCTACAGAGGCGCCAAGCGCGCCGAGGCCCCCGCGCGCTGCCCACTGAGGCCCTCCGGCACAGCCCACAGAGGCCCAAGCGCGCCCACAGAGGCCTCAGCCCACAGAGGCCCCAAGCGCGCCCACATAGGCCCCAAGCGCGCCCACAGAGGCCCCAGCGCGCTGCCCACTGAGGCCCCAGCCCACAGAGGCCCTAAGCGCGCCCGCGGAAGCTCCAGCGCGCTGCCCACTGAGGCTCCCTGACAACGCCCACAGAGGCCCCACGCGCGCCCAACGAGGCCCCAGTCCACAGAGTCGTCAAGCGCGCCCACGGAGGCCCCCGCGCGCTGCCCACCGAGGCCTCCGACACAGCCCGTAGAGGCCCCAAGCGCGCCCAAAGAGGCCTTAGCCCGCAGAGGCCCCAAGCGCGCCCACAGAGGCCCCAGCGCGCTGCCCACAGAGGCTCCCGACGCAGCCTGCAGAGGCCCCAGCCTACAGAGGCCCCAAGCGCGTCCACAGAGGTCCCAGCGCGCTGCCCACTGAGGCTCCCCAACACAGCCCACAGAGGCCTCAAGGGTGCCCACAGAGTCCCCAGCCCGCAGATGCCCCGAGCGCGCCCACAGAGGCCCTCGCGCTTTGCCCAGTGAGGCCCCCGACGCAGCCCACAGATGCCCCAAAGAGGCCTTAGCCTGCAGAGGCCCCAAGCGCGCCCACAGTGGCCCCAGCGCGCTGCCCACAGAGGCTCCCGACGCAGCCTGCAGAGGCCCCAGCCCACATAGGCCCCAACCGCGCCCACAGTGGCCCCAGCGCGCTTCCCACTGAGGCCCTCCGACACAGCCCACAGAGACCCCAAGGGCGCCCACACAGTCCCCAGCCCGCAGGGGCCCCACGCGCGCCCGCAGAGGCCCCGGCGCGCTGCCCACTGAGGCCCCCCGACGCAGCCCCCAGAGGCCCCAGGAACGGCGCTCTCGCAGGAGACTTCTTCGCAATTCCATCAAGTTCGCAGATGCCCCGCCGCGACGACGAGGCCCCCGCTCGCTGTTTCCTCGCGATGTACTCCGGGAGGCCCTGGCCAGAGAGGTTCCCGAACTCAGGAGCAGCGCTCTCGCTGGAGACTTCCTGGCGACTCAGTCAAATGGGTGGGGCTGCGGCCGCGGTGACACGGACTCCCGCTCGATGCTTCCTCGCGATTTGCTCCCAGAGGCCCTTTCTCGTGGTCCATCCTTTTCTTCCCCCATCCGTCCCCCCCCCTCTGTTTCAGGGGCTGCGCTGAATGTGCGCGGCAGGTAAGGAAGATACACCCCCGAGGGGGCACGGTCGAAGACAACAAGGGCGGGTATCGAGGGTTTGGGATGTACGCGTTGCGCGGTACGCGATCGAATAAGAGAAAACAGTATTAACACGATTGTTGTTGTGATTGTCGTCGTCGTTGCTGTTATTGTTGTTTTTGTTATTGTAGCTCTTGTTGTTGTTGCTATTGCTGCTGTTGTTGTTGCTGCTGCTGTTATTGTTGCTGTTGTTGTTGCTGTTGTTGTAACTGGTTGTTGTTGTTGTTGTTGTTGTGGTTGTCGTAGTCTTTGATGGTATTGTTGTAGTTGCTGTTGTTGTTGCCGCTGTTGTGGTTTTTGGCGTTGTTGTTGTTGCTGCAGTTGTTGCTGGTGGTGTTGTTGTTGGCGTTGTTGTTGGTGTTGGTGTTGTAGATGTTTGTTGTTGTTTGTGTTGTTGCTGCGGTTGTTGTTGTCGTCGTTGTTGTTGTCGTTGTTGTTGTTGTTGTTCTTGTTGTTGTTGTTGTTGTTGTTGTTGTTGTTCTTGTTCTTGTTGTTGTTGTTGTTGTTGTTGTTGTTGTTGTTGTTGTTGTTGTTGAATTTTCATTTCTGAATAATTATTGTTGATCCCCCCACCGGTGCATACTGTTTTTTCTCAATCAAAGTGTGCCCCTCGACGGTCGCACCCTGTTTTTTGACATGGGAAGTCTTGCTGCTTAAACTGGGCCCCTGGCCCCCGGGATACAACAAGAACAGCTCCCGCCTGAGACTCCCTTGCAATTTAGCCAGGACCCCCGCTCCCGCCCGAGATTTCCTCGCATTTGATTCAGGAATCGCGCTCTCGCTTGGGACGTCCTTACAATTCATTCAGGAATCGCTTTCCCGGCGCTCTGGAATCGCGCTCTCGCTGGAGACTTGCTTGCAACTTACCGAAGTGGCAATTTCGGGAATCCCCCCGTCTCGAGGTGGCGAGGCGGCCGCGCGTGAGCGTGACCACAGGTGCTCGCCCGAGCAGGTCACGTTCTCCCTGTCTCTCTACACAAGCATTTTGCTACCGTAGTTCCTGTTCCTTGACTCTCCTTCCTCTTTCTTTGTCCCCATGGCAGCGGGTGCGCCTGATATTTTTGCAGCGATTGGGTCGGTGAAAGGCGAGCTGCTCGCTGCGATCGGCCAGGCCAACTCCAGGACCGACCATATCGAACTACTGATTCAAGGAGTGCAAGCTCAACAAGTCTCGTCTGTGCAGGAGACGCAGCAACTCGTATCGACTATGTCAGCCTCGTGGGAGGCTCGGTTCCAAGATATCGCAGGTGTTGCGATTGATGTGGATGCCGGTGATGGCACTGTCGGGTGGTAAACGTACGATGACGGCGGCGCTGGAGGCGAACATGAATGAGAAATTCAAAACGATTCAGGAACAATTGGAGCCACTATCCCGGCCCGTGTCTACTGCTGCGAGCTCTGATAGTGGAGGTAGTCGTAAGCGTCAGGCGCCCTCAAGCATCCCAGACAGCTTCCTAGACACCAATGTTTCTTCTGATACCAAGGATCAGCACAACCCTTGGCGAGTGTGGACTGGAGGCTGGCCGAGGGAGGTTCTGTCGCAATACCGCGAAAAACATTGGGAGTGGTACAAGGCTCAGGTCCCCCAGGAATTTGTTGTGAATGCGAATCCGATTTTTCAGCGTACCAGCCGTTCATGCTCAGTTGTTTTTTCCTTCTGCTGACGACGCCCCTCGTTTCAAACAATGGGCTTTCACCTCCCGCCTTCGTCCTGGACTGACTACCGAGACCGCGCCAAACAGTTTCCCATCCGAGTTCGTGGCGACATTCCTTTCCCTGCCCGTCTTCGCAAATCGGCCCTCTCGGTGCTCTGGGAACCAGTGAAGATCAAGCTCATGAATAAAGGTCTGTGGTCCAACTCGATAAGAATGGGCTGCTTCGGGTACAGATCAGGCCGCTTCCAATCTCGTCGGGCTCTGACTCGTTGGCGCTGGTTTCGTTCAAGACGGGGGAAGGCCAGTTCGCTATCGTTTCTAACCGTGAGGAGCTCTACCAGTAGAAATTCACAGACACGGAATTTGATTTTGCCATCGATGTTGCCACCAAGAACAAGCTTTACCTCTAGACGACGGCCGCACGGGATCCCAGGAATGATGGGGTTTCGGTTGACCAGCTGAGCGGAGGGAGCGCCAATCCTGTGGTTGGCTGCGCCTCAGCTGAGAGGGTTGAGTTCCCTAGAGCTGCTCGTCTACCTATGCCTGTTGTTGCATGTGCACCGTGCGATGCTCCTGCTCGGGAGCATGTTTTTCCTTTCTGCCCTCCCTCTCCCTTATCCATGTGTACGTGGAGTGCTGGTGGGTTGATCATGTCTGTTCAATCCTCACGTCAAGACCGTGCGCAGAGGAATCTGATAATGTTTGGGTCAGTATGCCATTCGCATGGTATCATTGCTATCCAAGAAACGCACTGACACCCGGGTGATATCGATCATCTCATGCTCCAGCCCTCGACCCACTCCTTTGGTACTCGTTCTTCTTTAATTATGTTGGCACTGGTGGCCTCATCGCGGCGGTGAGCGAATCTTTTCCCAGCAATTTCAATACTATGGAGCACCGCTCGCTGATTGATGGGCGCGTGCTGCTTGCGTCCTGCTCTGGGCCTCTGGGTAGCTGCGTCATTGTCAATGTGCACATGCCCAACACGTCTGATCCCTTCCATGTTTACCTCGCTGTTCTCCGTCTTCTGCGTCCGGAGGTGCCGATGTCTGCCGAGCATGTCATTGCATGTTTAGGTGGCTGGAATTTCACGTTGGAAGGTGAAGGCCGTCAACAAGCGTTTGGTGGTCTGTGGTGTCCTGGGGGCCGCTGTCATGCGCAGGCTTTCAACAAGTTGTTGCCGGATCTCATTGAGTGTTACCAGGAAATGGTTACCCGTTGTAAACCACATGATTGACCACGCCGCGCGCACACTGATTGGATTTATTGTTATGTGCCCAGTGCTGTTCTTGCTGATCTAACGATTTCTACGACAACGATGGGGCGTCTGAGGGTTGACGTGGTGTCTGACCGTATACCTGTCGTATGTCATGTTGCTGCGGTTCGCCCTGACGCGACTGAAAGTAAGCATATCCCATTGTGGCTTGCGCAGTCGCCCGCGTTTGCGGAGGAGCTGGATCGGCTGCTCCTCTCGCCGCCGACTGCCGCTGCTAGCTCTGCCCGTCTTGCGTGGACTAAAGACTGTATGCAGGCCTCTGCTACTCGAGCTAGACGCCGCATAAGGCTGCGCCAGGCCACCACGTATGAGGAGTGTCATCATTGGTCGATGGTTGCCGTTCGTGGGCTGCGCCTTCAGGAAGTCAAGTTGATTGATAAAGCCCTTGCGTGCTACCCCAAGCTTTCGGAGTTCATTGATGACGCCTCTCTTGTCTGCGCGGATTTGATGTTCTCTGCCGGCGCGCGCGCGATTTATACTTGAAGATTCTAGATGAGGAGGAGATGGGGCTTGAGCAAAACCCCCGCGATGATTTCCAGAGGGTGAAGGAGGAGGGGAATATTGCATGTCGTCGCCAGTTGTGGCAGCAATTCCGTCGCCGCACCTGGCTTCAAGGAACTGTGGGCTCGAGCAACCGTCCCTTTCCCTCCCCTGAGGCTTCTGCTGAGGCGCTTCGGTGTCACTGGGGTGATGTCTACTGCGAGGTGCGGGGGGATCGCCCCACATGGCCAGAATTCTTACCTTTTGTCCGACAGGTGCCTGTAGGAGCCAATATTGCTTGGGAGATGGACTCTGCCTCCTTTGTTCGGGACGTCGTTCTTCGACGGAAGCGCAGCGTGCCTGGTCCTGGTGGGATTCCTTATTTCTGTTGGCGTCTTGGAGATGCCCTCGGTGCCTGTTTGATTTCTATCGGGATTTGGTTAACGGCACCACTGAGTCGTTGCCGGGTGATATGTTGGAAGGTCTACTGGTGTTTCTTCCGAAGGGTGACGGCCCCCCTGATGAAGGCAACAAGGTCGTTCGGACCCCGGAGAACGCGCGTCCTCTCGCCATGGCTAACACGGATGCTAAGCTGCTGAGTGCCTGCGCGTGTTGCCCCCTCAATTCTGTCGCCCAGTTGATGATTTCCGAGTCGCAGGCGGGGGGCTTCGGGCCGCAGCGTGGCTGCTCATATAGTTCGTGCCGACGCTTGGGCCTTCACCGAGCATGTACGTGGCCGTGGGCGCAGCTCGCCGGTTCTGACTAACTATTCTGCTGCGTCTCCTTTTTTCTCTCTCTCGCTCTCTCTCTCTCTCTCTCTCTCTCTCTCTCTCTCTCTCTCTCTCTCTCTCTCTCTCTCTCTCTCTCTCTCTCTCTCTCTCTCTCATTCTCATTATATATATATATATTGGTTGGTTCTTGACTGTCTTGGAGGCTATGGGTATTCCGCTGTTTATTGTGTATTTTTATCGGGTGTTCTATAGTAGTAGCACTGCTCTGATCGATCTTGGGCTGTGTCTTTGGGGGCGTCGCTGTCTCTCGGGGTGCTCGGCAAGGCGATCCGAATTCCCTGGTTTTGTTCTGTCTTGGGACTGCCCCCCTTCAAGGGCATATTAGTCGCCGTTGTTGGGAATGGCCTCGCCTCTTATTGAGATTCGCTGATGACTGTCTCTATGGGCTTCGGACTGCCATGACTCACCACTCCTCCCTCGCCCAGGCGATCCACGAGTTGGATGCAGCAGTTGGTCTCTCTCTGAACTTGCGTATGCGCGTGGTTCTCGTGAGCTCTGATGTCTTTTGTTCCAGGCTGCAGCAGCGCATTGCCACCTACCTTCCGTCGCTCAAGAGCATTCAGGTTGTGACTGCTTGCAAGTTTTTGGGCATGATGATTGGCATTGCTGCACCTGGCAGCTACTGGCTTAAGCCAGTTACGAAGTTTGCTCCGCGTGTCTGCGAAGTCCGACAAGTTGGGCTCACCCTCGCTCAGCACATCCCCACTTTCCATACTCTTTGTCTTAGCATTGTTTCCTTCGTCGTTCAGCTTGCACCGCTTGCTCGCTCTGTTGCGTCAGCCTATCAGAATGCGCTGCAACTCTTAGTGTCTGGCCCTCGCCGCAGTCTCAGTTACGAGATGTTGACGAACATGTCTGCCTGGGACTCCCCTGGTCAGTTTAAGATCCTTGACATCGTTTCGCGGGCCACTGAGTTTCGTCTGGCTTCGAGGTGCGAGGGGATATTGTTGATTCTAGAGGAGCTTGAACGTTCATTTCGCAGTGATGACGCCTGTATTGTGCGCGCGATGTCTGGCTGGGCCAAGTCCAGCTTTGCCCCTGCGCTCCTCAGCAGCTTTCGCCTGGTGCGAGGTGTTTTTCCTTCTCTGCCGCAGGGCATTCCCGAGCCTGGTCGCAACTTTTAGGCCACTGTCGCGAAGCTGCTAGCCCAGACGGCGGAGTTTGAGCCCGCTGTTGCCATGCATTTACTGATCCGGATGAGGAGGTGGATGGGGGCTTTATCGGGGGCGCGCGTATCTCAAGCGGCCAGGGCGGTGAAATGCACAGTGCGGAAGTCTGGACGTTACCTTGGTTTAACCTTTGTGCGTATTCTTGCTTGGGGGATGAACACTTCTGCTCGCTTCCACTCGCAAGCTCATGGTGTCGCTTTGGCTGCCGCTGCGATCCTCTCAACCTGGACATGACCGACCTCGATGACCCGATCCATTATGTTCGATGTTTTTTCTTTTCTATTGGCTATGTGAACATTGGATCGGTGAACGGATGCCTCCCTTTGCTGAGCGGAAACCCAACTCGTTGGGTGCTTGCCCAAATGAGCTTGAAAACGAACACTCTGTCGTGACGGCGACTGGGGGGCTGGGGCAGGGAACCTGAGCTCCGGCGGAGGGGGCTTGACTTGTTCCCCTTTGCGCCATGAGCCGGTTCCCCTCCCCCTTTTCCTCCTTCCCCCCCTTGGTCGTCTTCTATGCCCGACCCAAAAGCAGCAGGGGGGCGTATCGAGCAGTCAGCGCGCAGGCCTCCAGAGCAGAGCGGGCGCGAGGACGGTGGTCCCTCTGTCGTTTTGCGCGCCCCGGAGCTATCGACCCCGTCCCCAGGAGGCTCTTCCTCTGCCTCGTCGGTGCTGTGGGGCGTCTTGACGGCGCCGCTCGTGGAGGGAGCTCTGCACCTTCCAGCTGGTGCGTAGTCGTTTTTTTTGGGGCCCTGGAGCTCTTTGACCCCGTCCCAGTCGGCAGGGTGCGCTGGTGCGTGGTCGTTCGTCGTGGGCCCTGGAGGTCTTTGACCCCGTCCCATCGACCAGGTGCTCTCGGCATCTTGGTTGCGCCAGGAGGTCTGGACCCGATCCCTGTTGGCAGGTGTCCTCAGACCCGGAGAGAGCAGGCATCTTGTGGTCTGCACGGCAGGGTCCGTAGCCATCTGGGCTCAGGTGGCTCACAGGGTGTTGCACGGAAACTTGCCGCCCGCCTGCCCCCTCGTGCATGTATTCCATATTGGCAAGGGCAGCAGTCATCTGTTTTCTGGTTCATTCGAGGTGGTGCGCTGAGCAGCCAGAGATGTCCAGGAGCAGCCACGAACGCAGTGCCGTGCCGGCTGGAGAAGCGAGGTGGTCTACCACACAACTTCGCGCAGCAGGTGTATTACTCCCCAAAAGGTCCAGAGACGTCGCGTCGCGGGTTGACTGTCCGCATGAATGTGCTAGGGCGTTTGCCCTGAGAGACCAAGTCCGTGCGGCGCTCGTGCGAGGCGACCATCTTCGGATGTTCCCATTGCTGAAGTCTTTGGGCCAACTGAAGGTGACGAGGCAGATTCTGGCAGTTACGGGAATTGGCCACCTTGTGGCGGATGCGTCCCTTTGGAGACGGTCGCCGCACCCCGCGCAGTAATATTTGCTAGGGTGTTGAAGCAGAAATGGCTCTTGGACGTCAGAGGGGCTGGTACGCTGGACATAATGCGCGCGGATTTGCGGGGCGAGTTGAAAGGGTCCAAGAACGAATCTTTCCTCTGCGCGGTGAACGTATGGTCAGATGTGCTAGAAGAGATGGACCCGCCGCCGCTGCCGCGTCATGTACTCCAGCGTCGAGGGCTCATACTCACATTGTGCGGTTTCAACCGCATCAGTCATCTGGGTGGTTTGACGGCCGCCGAGCTCAAAGGAGTCACGGACTCGCCGGTGCTTCAGGCTGCGTTGGAACGCTTGCTGGCACGTGCGTCACTGGTGCAGCCGACGGCGCAGCTGAGCCACGCAGGAGCGCAGGCCCGGCCAGCGACGTCATCTGCTGAGAGTTTCGTTGACTCTATATCACCGCAGGTAGTGCGGGAACTTGAAAGCCATGTTCTAGCAGAGCTGAAGGGCATGGGCATCACGGACCTGGACCAGGGAGCGAGACCCATGGAGGTCATCAATAAGTTGAAGGCTGCGAGAGAACAGGGAGGTAATCCTTTGAGTGTGCTCCAGGAGAGAGCGAGGCTCCTTAGAATGGAGTCGGCCAGAGCATCGCTAGCAAGTGTCTCAAGTGCCCTCCGTGCCCGGCACGCCTTCGCAGTCCATATTCAGGGGCTTCCAGCGCGTGCTACTCTACCGCCGCTCTCAGAGGCCCAGGCGTGCGAGTTTCTGGCAGTTTTCCGGTCCGGGAAAACAGCCAGCAAGTACGTCGGGTACGTGAGGTGGGCCTGCGTCCACTTGGGCCTGGACGTTTCATGGCATGGCGAGGAGGTGAAGCAGACCCTGGCAGGAGTAAATAAGAGAGCTATGCGGTTCACAGGTGGACCAGCCAGAGTCTCGCAACTGCTCACATCGCCAATCCTGAACAAAGTAGTGCAGCTTGCTGACGCAGCGAACGTGCAAGATGGCTTCCAGGAGCTAGTGATAATCAGCTGGGCGTTCCTCTTGAGAGTTCAGTCAGAGGGAATCCCGCTGGAAGCTGGAGCTGCGCGGGAGGAAGGTGCGTTGCCCGCAGGGAGGCATTCTTCAGTCTGGATTGCAGACGGAGCATTGCACCTGCTTTTCCGGCGAAGGAAGCACCGTCCAGCCCGCTCCCATCTCGCCAGAAAGTGTTCGTGTACTCATATAGGCGAACGCTTGTGCCCTGTGCACAGGACAGGAGCGTTCTTACAAAGCAGAGCTTGCGGTCAGAAGTTGTTTAATTTCAGCGGCAGCGTCTTTGTCAGCGTTTTGCGGCGATTTCTCACCTTGGCAATGGTACCAGTAGCGGCTGCATTCTCCCTGAAGTCGTTCTGGGCAGGGAGAGCGACTGAATTGGCAAGTCAGGGCGAGTCCCTAGGTGCCATATTGGCAGCAGGCGAGTGGAAATCATCGCAGTTTCTCAGATATGTTGACATCGACGTAGTCGAGCAACAGGTCTTGTTCGATAGAGCCGTGAGTTCTGACAGCGACACGGAGGCTGGTGATGCTGCAGTCGCGGATGCAGTAGTTTGAATTTTCTCCTGAGCGGGCAGCTGAGCGGTGGGGTGGGCGGGGGGCAAGCGACCCCCCCTCATCGCAGTTGTGCGGAATTGCCCAACGAGAGTCCGCGGAGAGCGGGAGAAAAGAGGCTTGTAGTTGAGGGTAAGAGTGAGGGGCGCGTGTTTCTGTGTGACAGAGTAAGACCGTTCAGGCACCTAAACAATCGTCTCGCGCGTGTTGCTGGGGTCAGAAAGTGAGCGAGGGCAGGTGAGTTTGGGTCTCCTCCCTTGCCTTTTTTATATTCCCGATTGCAGAGCGTCCTCGCACGGTGCTCCTAATTACTGCTGCCATCCTTGATACCTTTCTTTTCGCGCACAACTGTCGCCGTTATGGTGTCTCTAACGGCAGTGTGTCGCAGCAGTTTCATGCTCGCATCCGTGCGACTGCTCGGCGCCATCGTTCGATTGCGGACGCCTGGCGGCTGGAACGCCGTGTGCGCCTCCTCTTCCCTCGCGGAGGGTGATTATTGCCTCTGCTCTGTGATTGGGGTCCAGGGCAGTGGCTTTCTTGCCTGGGCGTCCTGCCGCCGCTGGCGTGTCGTCGTTCTTACAGAAAGAGAACCCAACAAAAAACCCTCAGTGCCCCCTACATACATATATATATATGTATATATACATACATATATGTATATACATATACATGTACATATACATATACAAATACAAATACATATACACATCCATATACATATACATATACATATACATATACATATACAGATACATATACATATACAGATACATATGCATATGCATATACAGATCCATATACATATATTATACATATACATATACATATACATATACATATACATATACATATCCATGTACATATTCATATATATATATACCTATACATATACATATACATATACATATACAAATACATATATATATATATACACATATACATATACATATTCATATTCATATTCATATACATACACACATGTGTATATATATATATATATAAGAATGGCCTTGCGTTGGGATTTCTTGCAATTTGCCCAAGCGCCGCGCTCCCGACACCCAGGCACCCAAGCGTCGCGCCCGTTGTGGCCCCATGTGCATGCCCTTCATGGCCCCGCTGTCGCAATTTGTGTCCCCCTCACTGTCCTACGTGGCCCAGTTGCTACCCTCAGTGGCCCCATAGTTGCCTTCTGTGGCCCCGCATTATCTGCACTTCGTGGCCCTCGGTCGTTCGCGCTCTTCGTGGCCCCATACGCATTCCCTTCGTGTCCCCGCTGTCGCCCTTCGTGGCCTACTTCGTGTCCTTCGTGGCCCTGGTGTCGTTCTCTCTCGCTTTCGCTCGTCGTCGCCGTCGTCGTCGTCTTCGCCGTCGTCTTCGACGTCGTGGTCGTAGTCGTCGTCGTCGTCGTCGTCGTCGTCGTCGTCGTCGTCGTCGTCGTCGTAGTCGGTCCCCTGTCCTTCCCTTTTGGGGTCGGGTCGACGGTCTGCGGCCGCCCCGCCGATCAGCGCTGCCGCTGGCCAGGCCGACGGTCCGCGGCCGCCCCGCCACTTGCCGGGGCCCGGCTTGCAGGGAAGGAAGGTATACCCCCCAAAGGGGTTCTATCGAAGACGAAGAGGGCGGGTATCGAGGGTTTGGGAAATACGCGTTATTGGACACTCGAGCATATTATAAGGGCGAACAGTCTTAAAATTATTGTTGTTGTTGTTGTTGTTGTTGTTGCAGTTGTTTCCCCAGTTGCAGTCGTTTTTTTTTTTTTTTTTTTTTTTTTTTTTTTTTTTTTTTTTTTTTTTTTTTTTTTTTTTTTTTTTTTTTTTTTTATATATATATATATATATATATATATATATATATACCTCGGTGGCCCTCAGCGGACCGCAGGACCGTCAAGCAACGTCTCTGGATGAAAAGCTGGCCCCAGGGCAGTGGTCCAGACCTCAAGGGGTCTATGCCATGAGAGACTCATGGGAACTTTGTGGGGCCTCGTCACTCCGTCTTGAAAGGGTGTCGACTAGCGGATGGTAGTCGGTGAGACAGCACTGAGTTAGCGTCGATTCTCGTCGATCTAGCGTCGATGAACGACGAAGTACCGACGATTAGCGTCGATTCGCTAGAGCCAGCAATATTGCATGGGACGCTTCCGTGAGTTGCCGCAGAACAGGCGCTGCGCGCTCATCGGAGAGTGTGCGGAGGAGTTCGGGGAGGGGGGGGCATGAGGCGTTCCTGAAAGGGCACTGCCTTCGAGGACGGAAGGGGTTGCCATCTCTTCCCTGCGGCAGGGCGGCGGAAGGGCGGTGGAAACGCGCGGAAACAAAACGAGGCCACCTCTGCAGGCGGAGGCCGGGCGGAAGTAAACGTCGGCGCCCAAGGAGGTGCAAGGTTTTTGATGGTTCGGGGCCTCTGGAGCCCCGCCGCAGGTCGGGGCAGCGGCGGGCCCCCTCACGAGCGGGGAACGCAGCCGTGCCCGCGGCGGATGGGGGGCGGGCGCGGCCGCACGGACGCGTGCCGCGCGGAGCATCCGCGAGACGGCGCCCCCGTCTCCGCGGGGTCGCGGCCCCGGGGCCCGGCCCGCGAGGCCGCAGGCGTTGCGCAGGTGCCGGTCGCCCGCCACCCGTCGCGCGTGGGGCGTCTCCTGCGCTCGGGGCCTCGCGCGGGCCTCGGCGTCGCCACGGCGGGAGGTACGGTCTGCCCCGAGGGAGGGGCGAGGATGGGCCATGTCTCGGGGGCGGCCCAGAGGGGGGTGATGACCAGGGTGAAGTCGGGCCTGTCCCTCTGCAGGGGGAGTCTTCAACAATAGGAAAACAGAAGTCTGGGGACTGCCTTTTGAATATGTTGTTTGACCATGTCGGAGTTTTTTTTGTAGTACTCCTTGGTTTTCGTTGAAAATCCCCCTGTGGGGGGACACGCCCAACTGAAGACTAGGGGGTGGGGTGGGGGGGATAGCGTGGCGTGGGCCACGAGATGTCCTCGGATTTCACGGCGCCTCTTCTTGTCTCATGGCGTCCCTGCCCCCCCCACAAACCCCGGGGCTGCACACGTGCCCCGCCGGCCAGGATTGCCGCCGCCCCTCCACTTGGCCGCCCCCCTCTCTTGGCCGCCCCCGGATGAGGATGTTTTTGGATTGCGCTCTGATTCGCCGAGGTGATTGGTCAGCTTGGTGCGGCATTCACTAGCTGCTGGCAGAAACACGGGGTATCTAGCAGCACGGGCGCCAAGGTTTGGTGAAGCTCCCCGGACGAGGGCGGAGGGAGGAGAAGCGGCACCAGCACCACCAAGGGGGGGGCCACCTCCAGCGAGGAGGTCCACGAGGCCTCTCCGAGCTGGAGATGTCTCGAGCGAGAGGGGGGGGGCACACCACCAGGGAGACCCCCCCCTGCTTCTCGCACCTCCTCGCCCCTGGCGGCGCTGGTGTCGCCTCTCCCTGCTCCTAAGGGGGGCGGGGAGACTGGCTCTGAGCGGACGTGGGCCCGGCGGGAGATCCGCAGACCCCCCGACGTCATGATTTTTTCGCGACGTCGACCCCCAGGTTTCCACACATCTCCGGAGACCGCGTTTACGTTCCGAGTTGTTTTGTTGACGGTCCCGAGGCCTGGTATATGGGCCCCCAGAGGCCGATCAAATGGCGAAGAGCCTCCCGTCGTGATTTTTCCTGGCGCGAGGGCGTCTGTGGGTCCGCCGCTGCCCCCGCCGGCCGCGTTCCGAGGATGCCCAACAGCTACCGATACCGCTACTCCCCGGACCTCTCCCAGGGTGCGTTCTGGCCAGGATTTCGAGGCGAATCCAGCGGTGGCAACGAGGACCTCCGAGGAGGCCCAAACGGGGGAAAACGGGCCAGGGGGCAAAACTATGGGCACCTTTTCCTCCTCCGAGACGTGGGCACGGCGGGAGATCCGCCGCTGCCCGCGCCGGCCGCGTTCCGAGGAGTGGCAGCGGCTGCGGTCCGACTACGACGCGGAGGTGCGCCGCTGCGCCTCCCTGCGGGACTCGCTGCAGGCGCGCCAGGCGCAGCTGGCTGGCGGCCCTGCGGGCGCCCCCGCGCGGGCGCCCTGCGCCCCTGCGCCCGGGCCCCGCGCTGCGGCGGAGGACCTCCGCCTCCTCCTCCTCATTCTCCTCCTCCTCCTCCTCTTCCTCCTCCTCCTCCTCCTTTTTCCTCCTCCTCCTCCTCCTCCTCTTCTTCTCGAAGGTGGCCCGAGTGATGAGAAAACGATATCCACCTCACGCCACACTCAGATCTCACACTCGACAGGGCTCTCACGCCTGGCAGTCATGGCGGCGGCATGCCCGAGGTCGGCTCGCTCATGAGCACTGGATTATTTCGATTCGTTGGTTTCAACCCCTGCGCGGCCTCTCGCGTCGCCAGGATTGCAGACATAGCCGCCGAATCCCCCTCCCACGACGCCATCGTGCTAGGCGGGACGCAGTTGCGCAGCACAGGCGAGCTTGCCGAACCAGAAAGAATTGTGGATTCGTTTCGATGTTATCAGTTCGGTTACAAAAGAGGTCCGCTGGTCACACCATCGTGTGGTATTTCTATCCTGTTGAAGAAAAGTCGGTTTCCGAAGCATGCTGTAAAACGAATTCTGCCAGTACCCAAGCAGCTGTGGGGAAGAGCGGGGTGTCTTCTAGTCAGGCAACAGGAGCACACGTTTGGTACTATTGGGCTTTATTTTCCACATCGTGTTTCCAAGCCGGGACAGAAGCAGGTATACGACAAAACTGTCACCTCCCTCGTGCATGGTTGCAGACTACGCTTGAGTTTCTAGACAGCAAGCATGCACTTCCCCTATTGTACATGGACTTGAATTGAGGTCTCAGGCACTCCGAATATGACTTTGTTGCAGGAGAATGCGGCGTCGGCAACCCCTGCCCCGCCTCTGCAGCGTCTCGCCCCGTGCTGCAGGCTTGGGACCTCTCTGCCGCGAACACCTTCTTCCCGAATGTTGCCTCCTACGTCGGTGAGACTGGAGAAAGTCACATCGACCATGTGGTGGTCCCTCGCGCCCTCCTGCCTGCAGTTGAAAGTTGCCAAGTTCACGCTAGAAGCGCCAGGCGACTTCAATTGCACCAGACGGCTTCAGCCAGGGACCACAGGCCAGTTGTACTAGTTGCACGCGTCATCGCCTCCACCGCTCCTCTTCCCGAGCGGCCAGCTCGGCCCAATCGCGAGGCCATGAACGAGTGCGTGCAGCTAGGTTTTAAGCGAGAGGAGTTCATCTACGTAGTGAATCAGAAGGCGGAGGAGGTAATGGAGGATTTCAAGAGGATGTACGAGGAGGGTAAAGTGGACGACATGCACTCTACTTTAATGAGAGTGCTAAATTCAGCAGCCTGCGAAGTGTTTACTAACTCCCCGCTGTACACGGAGGAGAGAGTCACTGGCGCTCAGCTATTGGGTCTATTGTTGCAGCGACGCAGACGACAGCGTGAACTGTTTGGCAGGTCCACTAGCGATGATGTAGCCCAGCAACTAACCGACGCGATCAAGCAACTCAGTCGCCAGCTCAGGGACACGGCTCGAAAATGCTGGGAGGGCGTTCGCAACAGGCGAGTAGCCGAACTCAAGCAAGCACTTGAGCAGCGCAAGCAACTACTACTTGGTACATAAATTATCCCGCATGCTGGCTGGCAAAGGGCGAGGGCCCCGCAAGAGACAGTATCGTGCTCTACCTCAGTCTGCAGCCTCGGCCTCGATGTGGGCCGAACGTATGAAGCTCTCGTCTAGCGAGGGCGGCTGCTCCGCCACGGAGTCTTCCCTGGGGACCATTCAGCGAGAAGTTCAGGACCTCCCTGGGGGGCCCAGGCAAGAACTCGAGGCCGCCGGCTTTGCTGCGGAAGATTTCGAATCAATGTCACGGGCCGTCTGGAAGCTTAGGTTTTGGCGAACTTGGCCCGAATGGTCTTGTCTGCCAGAGTTATCGCGTCTTCTTTTTTCACCCAACATGGGTCAATGATCGACGACCCAGAGCACGAGCAGGCATTGGACTCGGAGAAGTGGAGCTTCCAGAGAATCGTTCTGCTGAACTTCTCAAGAAACTACTTGTTGCCTGTCCGCGCTGGAGGCGCGCGCCTGCTGCCTGGCATGCTGTTCAGGCGGCCAGGCTACCCAAGAATGCTAAACTGGACTGCGATGGAGAACGACTTAGCATGGTTATGTGCACCCTGGGAAGGAACTTCAACGCAGGAGCCCTTCGCCGAAAACTCAATCCCTGGACTCCTCCAGATTGGGTCTATGGTGGTCTAAAGCGTCGGCGTCGCGAGACAGCCATGGCAGTCCAGATCATCAGCAGCTGCCGAATGCAGAAGGGAGGAGTTTCACAGTTGCTACGACGCCATGATGCATCAAGCGCTTTTTTTCCCGCTCAAGCATTCTGTTGTAATCGATTCCGCAGATGCGATCTATATGTTCGAAGACCTCGAGTTTATCGAAGATCGGATTACCAGGGGGGTGTTGAAACTTCAAGATGAATCAGGGTGTTTCTGGCTTCGTCCTGGGGCAGGTGTATTTCCTGGAGATACTGGAGCTACTCTACTATTTGTGCGGTCGTTGTCTCAGCCAGTTATGCAGCGCGTTGCCGATCAATTCTGCGCACACGGGTGGCGCGCAGCTGTCGAGGCGCGGCCCCCGTGGGACGAGCGCGGCGCGGGCGCGCGGCAAGTTGCGCTCGCAGGTTTTGTAGACGACATCGCTAACAAAGTACTGGAGATCGGGAAGGGGGGCGCTAGTCAGCAGCTAGCAGCAGGATCAGCAGCCGAGAACGAAGCAGTATCAGGCGGGATGGGAGAGGTGGGAGCAGTGCAAAACGTTTCCAAACGGGAGAACGTCGCATATCTAGCAGGCGCGGGCGCTGATAATTTAACGAGGTTCTTGCGTCGCGGCGAGTGCAAGAATATTGCAGGAGCGCGCCGGCACCGCGCGCGATATCTCGGAGGGCATCTTTCATCCACCTTTTCGCCTGCTCCCGAAGTTGGGAAGCGACTTGAGTCGCTCCGAGTAAGTTACTATACGATGGGAAATTTCTGGTTCTCGACCGCGCCTTGGAAGCTCAAGGTGAATCTCGTGAACGGCTCCCTGATCAACAGTGCTCTCTCTGGGATGGAAGTCTGGGCCAAGTCTAAATTAAGGAACCCTGTCGCCGAGGGATATCCAGGTTCTCGAAACATTCATCGTGGACAAATGTAGGGCTATTCTGGCTGGGACCTGCACTGGGGAGTCGGGGCACGCAAAATCGCTTACGTCATATCAGGTCCTCAAGAAGTTCGGACTGGGGCCTCTATTTCTTGAACTTAGATTACGACGACTTAGGTGGCATCAGGAATTAAGCAAAGCCAGACAGTTGCATGGCCAGTTTTGGGCCGCCATGCTAGGCTCTATGGCAGTGGATGGAGATGTGTTACTAGAAGGTCGTGTTCCTCCTCAGGGACGCCCATGGGCCGTTCAGCTGCAGCAGGACATGGACTCTCCTGGGCCCACAGAGCTTGGCGAGGATCTTTTATTGCAGGCTGAGGGCCGCCTTGATGTCATTCTGTTTGACCCCGACATCAGCGACTAATTTGAAGCCCTCGATGTCGCACAGCTGCGCGCGCATTTTCTTCTCTCGCCAGCTGCCACCAGCGCAGCTACTCAAGCGGATGGGGTCGAAGGAGATTTCGTCGGCCGAGAGTTTCTGGACGACGGGGCGCAATGCCGCGCCCGATGGGCCACCAGAAAACAATTAATAGCACGCGTTGCCTCTGCAAAAGGTGGCACTTATGGTCAACTACATGTAGCGAGGATATGTACCCCGACCAACATGCGCACCATATGTGGGAGTGTCTTTCGTGGCCGCACAGTAGCGCAACAACGCGCAGAGAAGAGCTTGATCAGACAATATTGCCTTATAGTCGTGGTGGATATGAGAATGCAGTTCAAGAAATATCCTATCTGAGGTGCCGCATCTGTCTGGAAGAATATGAATCCGTAGACTCATATCTCGAGCACCTTTTCTTTCATGTGCGTGAGTATCTATATTCCAAGTTTCACGTTCGTCTTGATGGAGGGCGCAGGGTCAAGCTCGGGGCTGGCGAGACCACGCGCGCTGAGCTTGCTGGAGGGATCAGGGCCGCAACAGAAGCAGGCCAGGGCGGAGGGGGGCGACGTGGAGGGGGAAGACGAGCTGCGCGAAAGGAAATCCACCAGGGGCGCCCTTCTGATCCAGCTCGAGGCCAGGGCCAGGAGCCTCGAGAATGCAGCCTTCTCCACCGCGATCATCGATCGCAAGTCCGCAGCGATCGAGGCCACCAACAACTCCCCCAGGACTACCTCAAGAGCACCAAGGAGGAGAAGGCCAAAGGCAAGCAGGAGCTCGCAGGCCCCGCGCCCCAAGCCCTTTTCGCACTTCTAGCCGGTATAGAGAACCACAGCTTCAAGGATTCTTCACCGCGGGTGAAAGCGGTCGTAGCAGGCTGCAAAAGGCTTGCGCTCATGATGGGACGATCGGTACCAGTTCAGATGGCATCATGGATTCGAGAGTTAGTGGCGCCCCCCACGCGCGACAAGCCAGGGGTTACGCCGAAGAGTCGCATTGCGTCCGCGCTGCGCGGCAACATGCCCCTTCCGTACGAGGGCGGGGCCGCGGCCGAGCTAGAGGCCAAGCTCAAGGGGGGCCCCGAGGATCCCAACGCCCCCGTGAAAGGCCGCATGATCAGCCCAGTGGAGGTCCCGTCAGAGATGATGCAGATCCCAGGGCTCTGGACTCCAGTCGAACAGTTGATCAGCGAGGCCCTGCGGGGGATGGGAGGAGGCGCGAAGATGAATCGATCCCCTCGCAACAACATGGCCCGCCAGCTCGGCGGGAAACGCAGGGGGGGCAAGAAGTAAGTGAGTGAGTCAAACCTGCGGCCGCGCCCTCGCGCTGGGCCGCTTCCTGCAGGCCATCAGCCTGCTGCCCGCACCTTCGTAATCTTCTCTTTGCATGTGCATTGCTTGCAGTTGCTTGTTTTCCGTTGTCATGTCGCGCACGTTGTAGTGCATTTCAGTGATGTTGCCTGTCTCTCTGTATTATACTCTTCGTTTGTCAGTGCAGCTGTAGTATGCGCAGCAGGTTTAACATATTGTAAGGTGTTGCGGTGGCAGCATGGTTGCCAGCATGGCGAGTTGTCGAAATGGGTGGCGTAGCAATGTCTATCGAGCCCCAGCCCGAGCCAGAGCATAACAGTCAGTGGATGGTCTTGAAGGGCTTGAGTACTGTACTGGATTCTTCTTCTCGATGCCGTGGAGCCCCCCCCCCCCCCCCCCTGAGGGCGCAACCGCCCGCGCGGGAAGACTCTACTCTATCCAAGGGAGCGAGCGCGGCTGGAACTTTCCCAGCAACACCTGGCAGGTAGCCTTGACGCATCCTTCGGGCGGCCCTTTTACCCCGCTCGCCAGGCAAGCGGCAGGGGGGGGGGAATCCTTTGAGCTGCTTGGCGCTGTGAGCACCGCAGTGCGTGCGCGCAGCCGCAGGATGGGCCTCCGCCGGCAGGGGCTCCTCGTTCCGACAAAACCATTGAACGATGCGCCTTCAGACCCTGCTGCTGCAACCGTTCGCTGGCATGCCCTCCTCCTCCTCCCTCCTCCTCCTCCTCCTCCCTCCTCCTCCTCCTCCTCCTCCCCCTCCCCCTCCTCCTCGCGACTCGAGGGGGTCTGGGAAGATCCATGGCGCGCGACGAGATCGACCCAGGGCAAACCTTAGTCGCGGGGGCCACAGCACGGCAGCGAGCACACCAGGACCGATCGGCAGGCCTGCTCAAATCATGAGCCAGCTGAGCAGGCGCGACGATGAGCGGAGGAGGCGCGTTCACACGCATGCGGCGTGCAACGCGCGCTGTGTCGCGCCCGTCTGCATGCGGCCCACCTCCCCAGTCCTATGCCCCACCTGCTCAACAAACAGCTCAGCCTGCTGCGTGCGCCTCCGATCCTCAGCGGGCGCGCGCGCAAGCTGGCCTCCAAACTTCGCCCAGACGTCGGCCTGGAAGTTGCCGAATCTGTCTCTCCCTGTGATGCGTCCCGCATCGACATCAGACAACGCGCGGCGACTCTTTACCTTGCGAATCGAAGAGGCCGCCCTCATATAGGCGGCCCAAATCATCAAGAGCCCTCCAGAGGGCGCGCCAACGACACGCCCAAGCCGAGGAGTGGGCCGTGGTGGCCTCTTCCCCTCGTTCAGTCACCCCACGTAAACAACATCAGAATCGGCGATGGCGGTAATCGGAGGCACTGAATAATGAACCAGGAACATCAACGCCTCCAGCCTCCGCCCCGTCGACATCATTATCAAGCCGCGAGCGCGTGCAGTGCGCGCCATCGACGACGCCGATCGGGCCCCGCTCGCACAGGGGGACGGACTCCCCAACCTGTGCGGCACAGGCAACTCCGCTGGCCTGCAAGCTCGGAGCGGTCCAGAAACGCTTCCTTGGCCACCGGGGCCCCGGGGCCCGAGCGCCGATGCCAGACCGCGGTGTCCCGGACAGGGGCCCTCCACGAGGTCCGAGGGATGGGCCAAGGCGCCCGCTTCCAAAATCGCACAGAGCCTGGGGCCCATCCTGAGCCTGGGCCGGCGGGTCAAACGCAGGAGGTCACGGCAGCTCTTGGCTCAACTCACGCGCGAAATGCCTGTGCGCGAGCGTGCCAGGTCGCCGACGTACTGGACATTCAATGTTCAAGGCTTTGCGCGCCTCGAACTTCCTGACCATGGGCCGCTGCCCTTCAACTATACACGACTTCAGATAAGCACGGGCTTCGGGCCCCAGGGTCGAAAGGTAACGATCCCCCCCGCAGCGAGGCCGTCCGCTGGAGGCAGCCTGGACCAAGGGCAACCTAACAGCATCAAACTCGAGATGTTTCAAATCATCGCGCTTCGCCACCTGTCGCCAGTGCCGGGCCGTGGCAGCCTGCGCCAGATAATGGCGGATCACCCTGGGACACAACTCAGTTACGTCAAGATCAAGGCTTCGTGGGTGGTCCACGCGAAGGCAGAATGCAACGACCATCCAACTCGAGCCAGCGAGAGCCGACACGCGCTGAACGGACCAGATACTTGGGTCCACAAGGTGACAGACGAAGCTCCTTCCAATCCCACCCGCGCCACATTCCTCGGCACCCAGACCCCCCCATATCGCTCGACAGCGCGGGGGCAGGCAGCAAAGTGGCGCGGGGGATCGGGCCCGCATCCTTCTCACTGCCCGCAGTGGCTCCAGTCAGACAGGCAAAGGCGGTGCTACGCAGGGTCTTGAGGTTCGAAGTAGAACAACCTGTGACATTCATGCCATGCGTCATACTCGCCTCCAGTCCTGAACGAGCCACCTTCCGCGCAGCATACCGTTTCTTCTTGCCTGTTCGAATGGGGCCGATGCGGCGCAAACGCAGCCGAGCACCGAGCAGGCGCTCATTACGCACAGCATGCCCTACTCTTCGACCACAAGATAAATCTATCCCGAGATTCCGCTCGTGCTGGGTAGCTGCCGTTCCCATCTTAGCGTGCAAACGTCGTGCAACCTCGTCCCTCACGCACTGCGCATTGCAAAACACCCTCGGCTTGTTTACGTGCGCGCGCAGGCTCACCGCTGCTAACGCCGCCTGCAGCGCCTGGGCGGGGTCTGTCCTCGCGCGTGCCCTCTTCAGTTGTGACAGCGAATCCGTAGACAGCAAGTAGCCCTGTTTATCAATATGAGATGGGAAAAGTCGGAAGCAGTAGTTTTCCAATATCGAAAATAGGAAGTATTAGGTTTAAGTAGGACAATGTCGTTTCGAAGCAGTTTCAAGTATGATGCACTTTCCCAACGTGTATATGGCATTTCAATGACAATTTGCGTCTTGATCAGGACGCGCGCTGCGAGTGTGTCGCATGGCAGCCATCATTGCCGTGGCCATTCCGGGCGCGCTGCGCTGCGCCGCGTTGGACAACGCGCCTCGGCCCGACGTCCCGACATGACGCTGACCCGTACGCCCGAAGGGGCGGTGGTACTCGTCACGGTGCTTTTTGTCCGAAGCCCCAGCGGGCCCCCACCGATCGCGGTCCAGACACGCGGTCCTCCTCCGCGTCCTCCTCCCGCTTCTCCTCCTCCCCCTCCCCCCCTCCTCCTCCTCCTCCTGCTCCTCCTCCTCCTTCTCCCTTATTGCGGTTCGGGCATTGGATAAACTTCTCGGGGTCCATGGCGGAGTCTACGGTCATCGTGAAGCCTGGCAGCCATTTTGCAGCAGAGACAGGAGTTGTACAGAGGACCTGCGGCGCTGCGGCCTCTGCTTTCTCCCGTTCGTCCAGGCGGATAGCACGTGCGTCGTTCCTGTTGGCTCCCATCTCGGCCTGTTCCTCTGTCCGACGAAGGAGTTCCGCGTGTTGCTTTCTTTATTTAACCAGGCTCCGTATTCTGGAATATGTTTTGTGGTTTCCTGGCCTATTTCATCCTCCCGAATGCCCCGATCCTCGTCCCCACACGTAAGCTGCTGACTATGATCACCGAGTATATTGTTCGCCGCCAACCCCATTACTTTAATTATCATCTCGTCCTCGCTTGTCTTAGGCTTTGGCTCCCTCACTCCGAGCTACATCATGCTGATCTGACAGCTCCGAAGCTTGATGTTCTCGCCGAGAACCTGCCAATATTTATCCTCACGTCCTCTTTGAAAGCAGTGCTCAATGCTTGGCCGATCACAAAGAGATATAGACATACAATCAGTGCTTGCGTTTTCGGTTGCTGCACGTTAAGTTCTGCTCAAATTTATCCTTATGTAGCCTGTCCGACGATGGCCCCTCCCACTCGTAAGCTTGTGCCTGGTCTCTTGCTTGAGTGGGGGTTATCAAATCTTTTATTTTCCTCCAGCTCGTTGGCGTTGCTCTGAGCTGGCTCCTCATGCATCCGTGTACATTTCTTCGGCTGCAGTCGCTCCTGGTTTTCTGTTCTCTCCTTTTAACAGGTGCCGCGGGCGGGGGGGGGGGGCAAGACAGGTCTGTTGAAGTACAAGCAGTACGGGGCCGCCCTTGCCGCTGTCAGCATTCAGGTTTAGTGGAGTGCACCTGCTGCTGCGCTAACGGTTGTGGGGTTCCTCCTCCTCCTCCCCCCCTCCTCCTCCCCCTCCTCCTCTCCTCCTCCTCCTCCTCCTCCTCCTCCTTCCCCTCCCCCTCCTCCTCCCCCTTTTCCCGCGCGCGCGCCCCCATCGGACAATCTTGGTCCCTACACACCAGGGGGACTACTGGGGCTCACGAGCTCCCTCTGGGCCCATCTTTGGGGCTTGGGGAAAGCTGCTCCTTGGTGAGCTTCAAAACGGCCTTGCGCCCCCCACTCTGACAGTTGTGGGGTGGGGTGCGCTGCTCCTTGGATTTCCTGGAGGCCCTGGTCTGCCAGCACCCGCACCTCCGACAGCACAGGACCCCACGGCACACAGCAAGGTGGGGTTGGAGGCTGGGGTGGACGGCGGGGCCTCCAGCGTCAGCACGGGCGACCTCCCGCCCAGCGCCTTGCGACGGACTCGCTGCTCTCGTATCTTTGCATGAGGAACGGAGCCAGCGAACGCAACGCCTCCTGTGGGTCTGCTTCCCGCACCTGGCGCATGAAACTTGGTCCTCGCCGACCTCGGGCCAATGAGAGGTCACCTCTAACATATGTAGGAAAGCTTTATCGCTGCGCTCCTTTCGCTGAGCTCTCTTGGTTCCAGCGGGAGCCTCAAGAACTAGAAAGTGTGTCCACCACAACATCTGGGCTGCGGCCAACCGCCCACGGATCTGCTCGGCGAGCGTGTCCATTGCAAGCACTCGATCGATCAGCTCCTGGGGCAAGGCGGCGGTGGCGGCAGCTTCCCTCGCCAATTCGTCTGCCTTATCGTTGACAAACAAGGCCCAGGCGGGAAAACGGGCTCTGACCTCTGGGTCAGTGGCATGGCTTTCCACCTTGAGGTATCTAACTTGGCCCACTCGAGCCCCTAGGAGACGCCAGTACTCGAACCAGGGCCTGCGATTGGAGCGAGCTCTCCTACGGGGACCCCTGTGGTGCCCACGGACCAGATAGGCGGAGTCGGTGACCACGATGAGGTCCCCTTGAGTGTGCCTGAGGAGCTCGATGGCCCCTTTGCGCTCGGCCCGATTGATTGTCTGGAGCCCTACGACATTCCCGTGTAGAGTGCCGAGGGAATTAAAATCCTCGTTCCAAACCCTTGCACCCCATCCTACTTGCTTGAGGCGGGGATCGGACCAGAAAACGCCCCCTGAACCATCCATCTGGAGGATTCAGGAAGGCGCCAGTCCCAACTAGGACGGGGTGGTTGGGGGTGGAGTCTTCTACTGCCTTCAGAGCGAGACCTGCCGGAATGAGCCCTCGGAGCCACAAATATGTTGGCTGGTCGTCCCCACAGCGGTCTCCACGAGATCGTTTGTAGCCTGGATGAGGGGATGTTCGGCCTGGAAGAGTAAATGATATCCCCAGAACTTGTGATAGTCGTCGCAGTGGTGATCCCCGCACAAAGGGCAGACTGAGTCATCGCCTAGGCCTGCCTCGAAGCGGCGCTTGGGACTCCAGGCCGAGTATGCACCATCAGCTTTGAGCGCCTTTGCGAGGTTCTTCTGCCCATCGCGGTACCATCTCTCGATCTGCCAACGTGAACTTTCGATGCCACCTCCATCCTGCACTCCTCCTGCTGCATGGCCCCCTCCTCCCCCCCCCGTCCTCCTCCTCCTCCTCCTCCTCCTCCTCCTCCTCCTCCTCCTCCTCCTCCTCCCTCCTCCTCCCCCCCTCCTCCTCCCCCCCTCCTCCCCCCCTCCCCTCCTCCCTCCTCCTCCCCCCCCTCCCTCTTCCCCCCCCCCCGCTCGCCGCCGACTTCCTGCTCCCTGCAGGACGAGGAGGAGGAGAGCCGCGCGCGCATGGCGCTCGAGGACGGCCTCGGCCGCTGGGCCCGCGCGCTCTCCGCGCACGACGCGCGGGCCGCCGCGCTGCGCGCCGGCCTGGAGGAGGCCGCCGCGCTGCGCGCCGGCGCGGCGCTGCGCGGGCGGGCCGTGGCCTTCGGGGCGGCAGCGCGAAATTCCTCCTCCTCCTCCTCCTCCTCCTCCTCCTCCTCCTCCTCCCTCCTCATGCTCCCTTCCTCCATCCTCCTCCTCCTTCCCTCCTCCTCCTCCTTCCTCCTCTCCTCCTCCTCCTCCTCCTCCTCCTCCTCCTCCTCCTCCTTCTCTCGGGGGAGCGTAAGACCCGGGTTTGCCAGGACTCGGGTTCGCCATCGTTTTTTGACGGCCGCGATTCGGATTTTGGCGAGGAGGAGTTTCGTGGGAGGTCTGCAGCGGGAGGCCTCGTCAGAATGCAGGCTCGGCCTCGTCATTTTTTGACGATCTCGTCGGGGATTTCCGAGTCCCCTGTACCCGGGTCTTACACCCCCCTGATAAATCGAGCACGGCCCTCGACAGGAGGAGCATGCAGAACTGATACACATTTTGTCTGGGGGCGATGTTTCGATTCTCTGTTTGATTCATGTGTGGGTTGTTGTTTTGCTCTTTTTCTCGCTCTTCCTCCAAAGCCCGCCCGCAGGAGGACGTGCCCGACCTAAGGGCAACGGTAAGTCGGGCATGTCCCTCTACAGGAAGAAAAATCCCAAACCATTTTGGGACGAAGTTCTGACTATGTTTGGCTATGCTTGCGCACGTTTGGCATATTTTACATCTTCTTCCAAAGTCCGCCTGCAGGAGGACATGCCCGACCTAGGGGTAACGGCGCAGCCCAGGGCTCATCTCGATTCCCCTCGTTCGATTCTCGGCCAACGCGCAGAAAGGGGAGAGGGGGATGGGGAAAGGCTTCGAAGAAAGGGGTTTGCTTCTCAGAAGGCGCGGGCCTTGTCTGTAAAGGTAGGGCCGGTGCCTTCTAAGAAGCAGTCTCCTTCTAAGATGCCTTCTAAGAGGCAGCCTCCTCGTGCCCCCCCTCTACGCGCCGCCAATAGTCGATTCGAGTTCGACGGCGTTTGATTCCGATGCGATTCGACTTCGGTGTCCGATTTGGATCCCGATTTCTCAGTGGCGGCCTTACCAACCTGACGATTTCCGCCGATCTGGCTCCTCCCGTCTTGGCTGCTGATTTCCGCCGATCTGGTTCATTTCGATCGCCGATCCGACTTACCGATTCGATTCTGGGCCCTCTTTCAGCCGAGACGCTGAAATAAGGAGCATTTGTGGGTTCGGAAAAGGGGCCCGATGTTCCTTGGGGGGGTACGCATTGGCGCACCACAAAACCCGACGCGCCAACAACGATATCCTTCTGAAAACAAGAGTCTCGAGTCTCAGTTGCATGCTTTCGTCCGTGTCGTCGCGCTCGTTTGTCCGCTGTCCACGAACACGTGGAGGAAAGATGCGGGATGCCGTGGGCCCTCGCCCTCTTTCCCTTTTCCAGTAAGCGCCATGAGGCCAAGGAGCACCATGAGCGTACGCTGGGGGGGGCGAGGAGGAGGAGGAGGATGAGGAGGAGGAGGAGGAGGACGAGGAGGAGGAGGAGGAGGAGGAGGCGAAATATAACAAAAAGAAAGAGAAAGAGGAGGAGGAGAAGGAGGAGGAGGAGGAGGAGGACGAGGATGAGTTTTTCATTCGGAGGAGGAGGAGGAGGGAGTGGAGGAGGAGGAGGAGGAGGAGAGGAGGAGGATGAGCAGGAGGAGGAGGAGGAGCAGGAGGAGGAGGAGGAGGAGGAGGAGGAGGAGGAGGAAGAGGAGAAGGAGAAGGAGACGGAGGAGGAGGATATGTCCAAATCCACCGCCTCGGAGCCGCGCCCAGGACACGGCCCTTTCGGCAGCGGGCATGCACTACTCTGGTGTACAGCTGGGGTGCATCATAGTTCTTGAGGGAAGCCGGTCCTGGACCCTTGGGGCTCGCCGCGAGACCCGTCGATTGATTCCGAGTCGATCTGCAGCGACCAGGACAGGAGGAGGAGGAAGAGGAGGAGGGGGGGAGGAGGAGGAGGAGGAGGAAGAGGAGAAGGAGAAGGAGACGGAGGAGGAGGATATGTCCAAATCCACCGCCTCGGAGCCGCGCCCAGGACACGGCCCTTTCGGCAGCGGGCATGCACTACTCTGGTGTACAGCTGGGGTGCATCATAGTTCTTGAGGGAAGCCGGTCCTGGACCCTTGGGGCTCGCCGCGAGACCCGTCGATTGATTCCGAGTCGATCTGCAGCGACCTCCAATCGCCATTCGCGGTTTTCGGGAGTTTTCGTCGATTCCAGGCGGCTTTCTCTCCAGCAGCTGCGCCGCGCCGAGGGGCGTCTGGGGCTGCCCAGATCGTCCCGAGCGGCCGCCGGGGAGCCGATTTATGACCCGAAAGCCAGGGTGCAACGTTACCTGGGGTTGGGCTCAGAGGTCACCAGCCTGGAACACATTGCTATCCCTATGATTGGCATCGCCTCATCTCGATGCCGATCTTGAGGATTCCCTCGGTTTTCGAGGGCGCATCCCAAAGCTCGTCATCGCCTTTTGGCTTGTCAATCTCTGGCTCAGGGGGAGACGACCTGTTCGAGTCTGGCGGCCACCACAGGACCCCCAGATCTCAGACGGTATGTGTGTTGTTTGATTTCTGCCCCCAGGGGTCAGTTCCGGGCCTCAGGGCCCCAGGGCAATGAAGAACGGATTCAGAGCCTCGTCAGGGGCAACTTTAGGGGCACCGTCTGAGTAAGCAGAAATTCTCGAAGTCCGCGCTGATTTCCCGGGTCGGCGCTGGAACCTCCTGGCGGCACCTATGGTGCCGCCCCTGGCGCGCTCCACGTGCCGGGGAGGGGGATCAAACGCAGACCCACGATATCTGCGCGGACCTCCAAAAGTTTATGTGTTTTCTCTTCCTCTAGCTCAGGGGGGATGCATCGACCCCCATCTCGCATTCATCGCCGACAGGGGCCCGCTGGCCCCTTCTCGCCCGCCCGCGGACGCGCAGATTCGCCATCGGAGGCCCATCGCCGATCCATCGGCGCTGCACCGCCGCTTCCAGCTCGATGCCTCCCCCCCGTGAGCTGGTCTCCCCCTGCCCCTCAGGCCTGCCTGGAGGGGGACCTCGAGCGGGCGAGCTCGAAGGAGAGGAAGCGGCGCGGGCAACCGGCAGGAGAGGGCGGGGGCGCCGGCAGCGCGGCCCTGCCCTCGTCCCTGCGGCTGGACTCGCTTCGGAGTCCTGGTCAAGAGTGCGCCTGGGGGAGGGGCCCGTGGAGACGCGGTGTGGGTGCAGGCGGCCCGGATGAGCAGGTCGGCCCTGCCAGATCAAGGGTGCCTTCGTGTCCTGGGTCTTGCGACCCATGCCTCCTGCATCTCTGGGACCACGTGGCCCCCGGAAGGGTCTTGTGTCCTCTCGCGTGTCCTCTCCAATCAAGTCCGGCTGTACTTTCTGATTCCCATCTGGGGCGCTCCAGAAAGGGCATTGCCTTCGAGGATCGGAGGGGTCGTCGTCTCTGCCGCCGCGGGAGGGCGGCGGAAGGGGAGGCGGAAGGTCCGCGGAAGTATAGCGAGGCCGCCTATCCGCCAGCGGGAGCCGGCGGAAGGCCGGCGGAAGGAGGCGGAAGTAACACATGCGTCTTCAAAAGACGAGAACGTTTGTGGGCTCAGGGTTTCCGAACTCGTTCATGTGCACAGCCCACGGACCGTCGAACCTACAGATCCGGGCGTTGCAAGCTGTTCACAGCGGGCGACGTGGTTTCGTTTAGGGCCCCAGGGCCCTCACAGATCGATGGTTCCAGTCATGTTATTTTCGCGATGTTGGACGCTGGTTTTCTACAAGCTCTGGCAAGTCTACTTGCATGCCGGGGGAGGGTGGGGCCTGGCAAGGCCGGAAAGGAAATTTGGACCTCACGCCAGTCGGGACTTATCTGCACGCCTGATCGGTCCAGCGCTGTTGGAAAAAGGCGGCAGAAGGGGGTCAAGCAGTGGCGAAGCGTCTTGGCTCGCCTACAATGTTCTAAGAACCTTTTGTGGCTTCCAGGAAATGCTCTTAGAACATTTCGGGCGGAGTCTGCTTTGTGGTATCGCATCGGGTGCATGTTCTGAGAGCATCGTTTTTGTGCTCTTAGAAGAGTTTTGGGTTCCAGAACATGTCGAAGTAGGACTACAGGAATGCCAGGACGGTCGGTCCCTGCTCAATGGGGGGGCGTGCAGTGTCCTGTGCAGAAGCCTCTTGGCATGTCCCGAGTCCACCCAGAGACTCCTGGTCCCGAGTCCATTGCAGAGCTTCCATGTCTCCACTGGTCCACTCTGTCCACTCTGTCATTCCCGACCAGTGGAGACAAGGATGTCCCGAGTCCTGTGCAGAGAAGTCCAATGGGGGGCCGAGTCCCGAGAACAGAGCCTCTTGCCATGTCCTGCGACGCCGGCCCTCGGGGCAGCGCACGGGCCGCCGAGGCCCCGCGCGGCTCTCTCGGCGCGGCGAGAGTGCTCCCCCCCCCTCCCTGCCCTGGTGCCCGGGGGGGCGGTAAAACGACGCGAAGATCGGGACAAAATCGGATCGGTAGAACTCGAGATCTCGGAGAATCGGCGGGTTTGGAGGATGTATTGGGCGCCGCGGCCGCTCCAGAGCGTTCCGGAACGCTCTGAGAGCGCTCCGGAACGCTCTGGAGCGATTTATCCCGATCCTAGCCCTGTTTTAGGCGGGGGAGAGCATGCTTCGCATGGAGCGGCGTCGATGCCAGGCGATCGCGGACATGGATCAAGGGGGCGTGGACTGGCGGCAGGTCCTGTTTCCATGGGCAATCGCCGATTTCTGCCGCCGAGCGAGGCGGCTCTGGCCACATTTTGGGGAGGGCACCTCCCCCGATGCATGGATTTGGCGGCCGCGCGCCAAATCCACGGATCGCTAATCCGTGCGTGCGCGCTCCCGAGTCAGTGGAGACACAGAGAGCGCTTTTTGCATTTCTGGGCGCTGGCGGGCGCTAGGGCGGCGGGGGGGCGGTAAAGTCCCGTTTCGCGCTGGCGCCGTTTGCGGATGTTCTTCTTTCTGGATGGCCAACCCCGCCAGCGGATCCAAGTGGGGGGGATGATCGCTCCATCCAGAGTCGGAATATCGAAACACAACTCGGAGGTCATCACGATTCGTGACGTTACCTGGGGGGGCGGGGCCGGTAACGGTCACTATCGCATGGATTTCTTGGCCGTGGCGAAGCGGCTATGATTCCCACCTCGAGGACCGCTATGACGCGGATCCGGGCCCGAATCGCGTTGACGAGCAGCACGATGCGTACGAAGGCCCATGATGCTCCTTCTTCCCAACGCGAGCCTCTCTGATGCAGATCCCAGACTGGTCCCAGCGTGGCGGCATATAGGGGCCTGACAAGCTGTGTACCCTGCCCAGCTGTGCGTGTAGGATTCGCAGTGCATGGCAAGCGTGGTCCGTGGGCCACCTTGGAACGCCCTGGGCCTGAGGCCGTCGGGCGTGCCGCTCTCTCTGGGCGCCTCACGGGGGCGCCCGGGGCATCCCCCGAGCGCCCAGGAGTTCCGGCATCTCTGAAGAGGCGATCCACTTTTTTGCATGCGTGCGCACGGCTTTTCATCCCGAGCATCGGGCGAAGAGAACTATGCACATGCACCGATCCTGGCAAGGCCCATCCTTGACCCAGGATCGGTGCATATGCCTTCCTGGCCAAGGTAGGAGGGCGTATGCACCGATCCTGGGCTCAGGATGGGCCTGGCCAGAATCGGTGTATGTGCATAGTTCTTTTTCCTCTAGGGCAGTTGTTTGGCGGTCCTGGGTCCCGGCGAGGGCCCCCGCAGTCCGAATAGCAGCCCGAGGCCTGCCTCTCCCATTTTTTTTTCTGGGCCTCGGGGCTCTGTGGCTTCGCGCGGCGCTCCGAGCGAGAGTCCGTGTGCGCAGGCAAAGGCTTGTGTGGCGAAGGCCTTGCGGCCGGCGCCGCCGACCCAGAGGTCGGGGAGGAGGGCGCGGAGCACGGGGAGGAAGACCCTGACCTTCCAGAGAGCTATTTTTAAGCACCAGAAACCTAAAAACCTAAAACAACGAGACGAAACAGCCTAAAACCAAGACGTAGAATAGCTCTGGGATAGGTTTTTAAGTCGCGTGCTATTTTTTGGCCCTCCTGGAAGGTCAGGGGACGAGGAGGGGGACAGGAGGAAGAGGTGGATGAGGAGGAGTAGGAGCACAGGGGGGGAATGGAATCGGAGGAGAGTGAGGCGAGCAGGGTCGCATGTACAGTACAGGTGGAGGGGGGGGCGCGAAGAAAGGGCAGGGGCGAGTATAGTAGAGTATTCATTTCCACTGCGTCTTGGAGTCTTCCGGGCTCCCGTACCAAGAAACCAGAGGCGCAATTTCTTGCCCCCAGAGGCTCGATTCTTCTTGTCCATACCCACTGCGCCCCAGCCTTCTGGTGTCCCATCCCAGAAAATCCAAGACGCAGTGGATATGGACCCAGACATGCGACCTTCTGATTTCTTCAATACGCGGCCCCCGGGAGTCCCGACCCATTCCCCAGGTCTGGTTTTTCATCCTGAGTTGTTTTCTGACGGTCCCGGGGCCTAGCGAGGACCCCCAGAGGCCGACCATAGCCAAATTGTGCCGTCTTGTTGTTGTTGTTGGTGTTGTTATCATTATTGTTGTTGTTGTTGTTGTTGTTGCTGTTGCTGTTGCTGTTGCTGTTGCTGTTGCTGTTGTTGTTGTTGTTGTTGTTGTTGTTGTTGTTGTTGTTGTAGTTGGTGTTGTTGTTGATGTTGCTGTTGTTGCTGCTGTTGTTGTTACGACGCGAGCATGTCTGGAGATCTACACTTGGCATCGCTCGGGCGTGTGCATCTTTCCCGGAGAGGACCATCGAGGAACATTTCTGTTCACCTTGAGAAGAATATGCGCACGAAACCAACACATGCACAGGGAATGGACGTCCGAGCGATGGCGAGCTCTTCCAGGGTGCGTTGTCGTACAGCCTTGCATGGTGCTATGCGACCACCGGGACAGCCCCTGACTGTGCCCGAAGTGGCCTTGATGTGCTGTGTTGGGTGTTGGGGCGTCTTAGGGCTTTTAGGCGGCCTCTTCTTGGCTTCTTGGGCCTTCTTGGGCCTTTTTGCGCTTTGGGGGTCCTTTGGGGTTATTTGGGCCCCACAACTTGGGGGCTCTCTCAGACCGTGCCGCCGTTCTGGGCCGTCTTGGGGCTCCCTATGCCATCTTGGGTCTCTTTGACGGCTGTCTTGGGTTTTCTTGTGGCTTTCTTAGCGCCTTCTTGGCCCGTCGTCGGGCGTCCTGGGGCCTCCTGAAACGCTTCCAGAGCCACTGTCTGCAGAAAAGCAGAAGCAGCGATTTCGGACGAACGGGAGGCACTCTGGGGGAGCCTCCCGGCCACCTCGAGCGTATTGGCGATGCGGCGCGATCCTCCGACCCCATCTAATCGGACCCCATCTATGAGGCCTCTAGTCATCTTTCCTGCACGTTGGCGGCGTCCGGGGCACACACGTGCAGGCGGGCGCCCTCCGTTGGGCAGGAGCCCGGCCCGGCGCAGGGCGCGGTGCGGCCTGGTGTGGCCCCCTCGCGGAGGCGCTCCAGAGGCCGGCCAACACTGCATGCGCATTCGATGCGATATGCCCAGACGAGGCTTTTAAAACAAATTTGAAAGAATAAATCAAACCGAGACGCGGGTTTTATGCAACCGTGCGCCTTCTTCAAAGCTAGGCAGAACAGCAATCGCAGGAAACGCAGCAACCGGCCGATTTCGAAATTCAGAAACGAATGTTGTACATGTGGTGCCGTTTTTCCAAATCCAGAACCCTCTCATTGCCAGGATTCCGGTTGGTCGATTAGATAGGGTCCGAGTGGATGGGGCTGCTTTTGAAGGTCTGGCCGAGAACGGCCGTGATCGGCTCTTTCCCTCATCCCCCCCACTGATCACGTCACGTTCTTTTTCCCACATCTGCATGAAGATGTTCTACGGATTCCTCGAGGATTCCCCCAGATTTCCGGCGACCCACCGCGCTCTCCCTTTCCGCCGATCACGCCCGTTATCGCGAATCATTAACGGGCTTATGGGGGTGGGGGATGGCGCCGCATCGCCGATGCTTTGCCGATGTATCGCCGTCGGCGGTGCGTCGGCAACGCCGACTTGGAGAACATCGGGCTCTACATCGAGCCGCGATCCTCCGACCCCTTCTGCTCGGACCCCACTTGGGGCTGCCATCTGGCGAATTACGCTTTTCCAAGTATTTCATGGTCACTGTATGACGAATCGTGGGAAACGCATTTGGGACAGCTCGGGGCCACATGTTCGAAAAGCGAGGTTCCACTGGGGGTCGAGCCACAGGAAACGCGAACACATCGAGCCCGCAGTGTGTCGGCCACGCGCAGAAGGGGGGCCCCCTGCGTCTTAGAAGGCGCGGGCCTTGTCTGCAGATGTAAGGCCCGCGCCTTCTAAGAAACGGCCCCCTTCCAAGAAGCCTCCCCCCCTTCGGTAGCAGATCATTGGAGCCATGTGCGCCCTCTTAAGTCCGTCTTCAGAGTGCACTGTAGCGTCGATTAGCCTCTGGCCATCGAGGAGACAGCGCCGACTTAGCGTCCATGAGCGTCGATTTACCCCCTTTGCGCGCCGCCAAAGTGATGATGATGATGAGGAGGAGAAGGCGGAGGAGGAGGTGGAGGAGGAGGAGGCGTTCGATTTTCGGAAAGCCCCCCCCTGCGCGGTGCCAGAGTGTACCCGTGCCGCCTCCCCTGCTTCCGCGATCGAGTGCCTGGTGTCCCTGGTGGGCCCCTTGGCGGCGGAGCCCTTGCTGCCGCGCCCCGGCGGCGCGGCCGCGCTCTCGCCGCACGCCGCGGCGGCGCTGAGGCGGCAGCCGGTCCGGGGCAGCGATGGGGGCGGATGGGCATAGGTCGGAGGAGGAAGAGGCACCCATACCTCGAAAAAGAAAGCACGCCATAAACGTAAACTGTTGGCGCTCCGCGCGGAGCGCCAGAAGTTTATGTTTACGGCGTTTCTTTTTCTTCTTCTTCCAATGCCGCTCCCCTTGCCTCGATTTCCCCCTCTTGGGCCTCCTGGGAGGCCCTCGTCGCCTCCGCTGGATCCGTTTCGGGACCCTGGTCAGAGCGCACCCCAGGAAAAGGTCCGCGGAGTAGCGGTGTGATATCGATGCCCTTGGGTTTCCCCAGATAGGGGGATATAGGCATAGGGTGGATGCAACGATAGTATCTGCTTTCTCGCGTCATTGCATGATGTCTCAGCGAAGTGAGACCTGGGCGTCGGTCTAGTCTGCTGCATTGGCATTCGTAGGCAACCCGATCAGGGGCGCGCCTATAGGGGGGATGTATCTACTCTTATGATGTTCCAACCTACTTTAGCCTTGATCACCAGAATTATTTTCGAGCACCAGGAACGCACCCCCACAAACTCGAGGGTTTTCACGTGTCGGGCCCTGGGAGACACCCTTCCGACACTCTTTCGGCACTTTTCTGGGTGCTCGAAAGTATTTCTGGGATTTTGCCCCCAATCGCCCTTTGGGATTGGCGGGCGTTCTCGTAGGTTTCTGCGGCTCCGGCCTCGGGGTGCTCTCCGGCAGCGGCGCCTCGCCGAGGGGCGTCCGGGGCTGCCCGGGTCGTCCCGAGTGACCGCCGGGGAGCCGGGTTGTGGCCTGAAGAGCAAGGCGCAGCGCTGCTTGTGGGTGCACAGCCAGGACGCTGAGGCATGAGCCGCTTTGGTTTCGGAAGGGGCTCGCTACTGCTTGTGTCCTCCCGTGGCTGTTCCTCTGGCCCCCCTCGTGCACCCAGGCGCTTCTGGGGCCAAGCAGCAAGCTTCGTGCCTTCTTTATCGTTTGTGTTTTCTCTGCAGTTTTAGTTATTCTGATTTCTGCCCTCTGGGGCCAGTTTCGGGCCCCAGGTCTATGAAGACAGGATCCTGCACGAACCGCTACCCCAGTCCAGGGCAACGTTAGGGGGAGATGCAGCCAGGACGCTGTGGTAAGAAGCGGTTTGGGTTCGGAAGGGGCTCGCTGTTCCGTAGGTCCTTCCATTGCTGTCCCCCCAGTCCTCCTCGTGCACCCAGGTGCTCTTGGGGCCATGAAGGGGCTTCGTTTCCTCTGCAGCGTTCCTTACTACAGCAGCTTGACTGTAGACGGGGGGCCAGGCGTAAGGGGGGGGGGATCGGCTCATCGAAGCAGAAGCATCGGCATATACCCGATCTTTCGGAGCTCCGCGCGGACCTCCAAAAGTTTATGTTCATGCATCTTTCCCAAACCTTCCTACGTTGGGTTTTCGTCTGGAATAGAGCACTGCGGTCGCGACCTCCTCCTCCTCATCCCGCTTCCCTCCTCCTCTCGTCAATTCCCCCTCTCCTCTCCTGCCTCTCACCTCCTGCTTCGCCGCCCGACGGGGGGCTCGCTGGGTGCCGCGTCAGGGGAACGAAGAATGGCATAAACATAAAACAACTCGGAGGTCCGCGCGGATTCATCGGATCTATGATGGAACCCCTGCCCTGGCACGCGGAGCGCGCCAGGGGCGGCGCCGGAGGCGCCGCCAGGGGGGGGGCCCAGCGCGGATCCGAGAAAGCCGCGCGGACCTCCGCGTTTTTGATGTTCGTGTCATTCTTCGTTCCCCTATGCGTACAGTGAGACTGTCGCGACTTTCGCGGGCTGCTCGACGGTCTGGCGGAGTGACGTCTTCGTAGGACCAGACGAGGCCACGCCGTCGCCGGTAGCTGCGAGCCGAGACACCGCCGCCTCTTTCGTGGGCTCATGGGTGCGGTCTGCGATCGGTATCGTTTAACCAATCCCCATCCCCATCCCCATCCCCTTCGAGACCCCCACCAAATTACCACCCCAGTTGGGGATACACCCCTCGAAACCCGAAGGGAACGAGCTGTATCCCCAGCTGGGGGGTAAATCGGCCAGTTGGGCCCAGGCCAAGCAACCGGGGATATGCGGAACTATAGTCTCTTTCGTGGGCTCCTGGGAGATCCAGCGGGGTGACGTCCTGATCAGGTGAGACCTCGCCGTCGCTGGTGGCTGCGAACTGCGAAACTGTCGCCAGTGTCGAAGGCTCCAGGGTGCTCCAGCGGCGTAACGTCCTAGTCAGATCAGACGAGACCTCGCCGTCGCTGGTGGCTGCGAACTACGATACCGTCGCCACTGTCGTGGGCTCCTGGGAGTTCCAGCGGCGTGACGTCCTATTCAGATCAGGTGAGACCTCGCCGTCGCTGGTGGCTGCGAAACCGTCGCCGCTTTCGTGGGCTCCTGGGAGGGCCAGCGGGGTGACGCCCTAGTCAAAGCAGGTGAGACCTCGCCGTCGCTGGTGGCTGCGAACTGCGAAACTGTCGCCACTGTCGTGGGATCCTGGGAGCTCCAGAGGCGTGACGTCCTATTCATATCAGATGAGGCCTCGCCGTCGCTGGTGACTACTGCGGAACTGTCGTCACTTTCGCGGGCTGCTGGGAGGCCAAGCCGAGTGACGTCCTAGTCAGATCAGATGAGGCCTCGTCGTCGCTGGGAGCTGCGAGCTGCGAAACCGCCGCCGCTTTCGTGGGTTCATGGGTGCGGGCTGCGAAACTTTGACCACTTTCGCTGGTTCCTGGGATGTCCAGCGGAGAGGCGTCCTATTCAGATTAGATAAGAGTTCGGCCCCATCGCTGGTGGCTGCGAACTTCGAAACCGTTGCCACGCTCGTGGGCTCCTGGGGGTCCAGCGGAGTCACGTCCTGGTCAGATCAGATGGGGGCTCGCTGTCGCTGGTGGCTGCTTACTGCGACACCGTCGCCACTTTCGTGGGTTCCTGTGAGGTCCAGCGGAGCCAGGTCCTATTCTGATCAGATGAGACCTTGCCTTCGTTGGGGGTTGCGAGGTGCGAACGTACCTCTGATTCATGTGCTCCTGGGTCTGTCGCCACTGTCGCGGGCCCTTGGAGGCAAGCGGAGTGACGTAAGTGCCAGCATTTTCATGTGTTCCTAGGTCTGCAGCCACTATCGCGGGCCTTTGGGAGGTCAAGCAGAGTGGCATCCTAGTCAGGTCAGATGAGACGTCGCCGCCGCGTTCGGTCGCGAACTGCGGAACCGTCGCCACGTTCGTGGGCTCCTGGCCCATTAAGATTAGATGAGGCCTCGTCGTCGCTGATGGCTGCGAACTCCGAGACCGTCGCCAGTCTCGTGGGCTCCTGGGAGCTCCAGCGGAGTGACGTCCTAGTCAAATTAGATGACCCTCGCCGTCGTTTGTGGCTGCGACCTGCCGAACCGTCGCCACTCTTGGGCTTCCTGGGGGTCCAGCGGGGTGGCGTCCCATTGAGATCAGATCAGATGAGGCCTCGCCGTCGCTGGTGGCTGGGAACTGCGAAACCGACGCCACTGTCGTGGGATCCTGGGCGCTCCAGCAGCGTGACGTCCTATTCAGATCAGATGAGGCCTTGCCGTCGCTGGTGGCTGGTGGCTGCGAAACCGTCGCCGCTTTCGTGGGCTCCTGGGAGGTCCAGCGGGGAGACGTCCTGGCCAGATCAGATGAGGTCTCGCCGTCGCTGGTGGCTGGGACTGCGACACCGTCGCCACTCTTGGGAATCCTGGGGGTCCAGAGGCGTGACGTCCTATTCAGATCCGATGAAGCCTCGCCGTCGCTGGTGGCCGGGAGCTGCGAAGCCGTCGCCGTTGTCGTGGGTTCCCTGGATGTCCAGCGGCGTGACGTGCTACTCAGATCAGATGGGGCGCTGTCGCTTTGGAGCGCCACAGCGACATGGCGCGGCCCGCTCCGCTTGTCCAGCGTGCCGTCGGTCACCAATCGCCACCCTCCCTCGACCTGCCTCTCTCGTGGCCGTCCTCGTCCTCCTTCCACCGTCTCCTCCAGTGGGGGCCCATGCCAAGAAACAGCCTCCTTGCCTCCAGGGTGCCCTGGATTTCTTGGGTTTCGATGGTTTTGCCATCGAAAGCGTGACGTTCCCAAGCCAAACATCGATGGACGTACTGGGGTCTCCTCCTTCTGCTGCCCCTCGCTCTTACCTGCACTTACCTGCATTTCCGCTTCGAGCCTGGGGCCTCAGTCTTCGTCCTTCTACCCATATGCCTGCGACAAGCCCTGCCACCGTGCCTGCATCAGCGCAGCAGGAACACGACTGATTGCAGGAGCAGCCCAGTCCCGACGACTGGTCTGAACTGGGACGGGCGTGACCTCGACCTCGCCTTCGTCCTCGCGGTATGGGGGGAGAAGAGGAGGAGGTGGAGGGGGAGGAGGAGGAGGAGGAGGAGGAGGAGGAGGAGGAGGAGGAGGCGGAGGGGGATATGGAAATTATTAACGATGCGGAAAAGGACTCATGGGCCTTTTCCTGGGGGCCTCTTGGATGCTGCTTGTGAGCCTCTTGGGGGGCCTCCTGGGACCTCTCGGGAGCTTCTTGGGGCCTCCTGGGCCGTCTGAGAGAACTCTTGGCTCGTCTGGCGCTTTGTGAGGCCGTCTTTGGGGCATGCATGGGCCGTCTTGGTGCCTTCTTGGGGCGCTTCAGAACCGCCTTGGGGCCCACTCGGGGGCCCCTTGGGCGATCTTGGCGTCCTCCTGGGCTGATTCGGGGCCCTTTTGGGAGCCTCGCGGGCCGTCTTGGACCTATCTTGGAAGCCTCTTGCGAGAACCTCAAATCCTGCACACACTCGATGGCCATCAATGATGCTTGCCTCCTCGGGCTCTCCTGGAGGGCCTCCGAAAAGACTCTGGGCTGCCGCCTGGGGCCTCTTGGGGCTCCTGGGGCCACCCTGGGTGGCCCTTGGCCTGCCTGACGTCTTGGGGGGCAGCCCGGAGGGCCTCTCGGGGTCGTCTCGGTGCACTCTCGGAGCGCTTCCGTGCCGCTTTTGGGCCCTCTTTGGGAGCCTCCTGGGGCGATCTCGGGGTCATCGTGGGCCGATTTGGGGCTCTCTTGGGAGCCTCGCGGGCCGTCTTGGGGCTATGTTGGAGGCATTTGGGGCCGTCTTGGGCGGTCGGGGACCCAAACAGGCGAGAACATCAACATCCTGCAAACACCCAGTGAGCATCGATGATGTTTGCCTCGCCTCCTCGGGCTTTCTTAGGGAGCTTCTTGGAGCTCTCTTTGGCCGTCTTGGGAGCCTCTTGGGCTGTCTTGAGGCCGTCTTGAGAGCCTCTCGAGCCGTCTTGGGCCATCTTGAGCCGTGTTGGTGTCGTCTTGGTTGTCTTTGAAGCTGTCTTGGATGCCATCTTGGCCGTCTGGAGTCTTGAGGTCGAACAAAACGCTGGGGAGCGATTTTAGGGGGGCAGTCTACGCGTGCGCGTGCGAACCGGGTGGGTGGGGTGGCCCTGGATTGTTTTTCGCTCCCAGCGGGACCACATGATTTTTCTGACACGGCCATTCCGTGCAGGCACGGTGGCGGATTTCTTGCTTGTGAGTCGTTCGACGCACCCATCCCATGTAACTTTCACAACAAATGGCGATTCGTGCGTTTTTACCTACCATACAAATCTGGATTACCTCATCTTGTTTCTTCCTGCTAATGGGTTGGGTACGTCACAGGGTAGTTGTTCCTCCAGCTCGAGAGGGATGCTTCGACCATCAACTGCCCATTGATCGCCGGTAGGGGTATGATAGCCCCACCCAGCCCAGGAACGTGCCGCTTTGATATCGGAGGCCTACCGCCAATTCAGGCGATGTATCGCCGGTTCCAGGTCGATGTTCCCCCCTATGCCAATCCCCCCCTTCGTTATCCCTCAGCCATTCCGATTCGAATCAGTTTTGACAACCGATTCGATTCGATTCGGCTCGATTCGGTTTCGAGAATACCGACTTCGATTCCATCCTACTCTGGGTTCCGACTTCGGTTTGGATTTCTCCGTGTATGCCTCGGCTTGGGGCGCTGGGCGTCGATTTCGATGCCCCCCGATCTGCTTGCCGATTTCTGACCACTTGATGAATGTCAAGGCCTTACGGCCAGTGCGCCGACCCTGCAGGGGGACGACGACGACGACGGCGACGGCGACGACGGCGACGACGACGACGACGAAGACGACGACGACGACGGCGACGGCGACGACGACGACGACGACGACGGCGACGACGACGGCGACGACGACGACGACGGCGACGACGACGGCGGCGGCGGCGGCGACGACGACGACGACGACGCTGACGCTCTCGGGGGCCTCTGGGGTGGCAGTTTTCTGGCCCTTTTTGAGCCACCTGGGGGCCTCTCGGGAGCCTTTTGGGGGCTTCCTGGGTTTCTCCACGGCGACGACGTCGACGACGACAACGATGACGACGACGAGTCGAACGAGACAGCGTCATGCACGCTGGCAGGGTCGGCGGCTTTCGATTGCCGATCCCATTCCTTTTTCTCCGACATCCCCCGCCATCCAAGCGGAGGAAGCGAGGAGGAGGAGGAGATCCGAGTGTGCAGTCTCGAGTTCTACGTCTTTTTGGGGCCCTTTGCGCAGCGCCTTGATGTGCTCGTGAATTGCCGCCCAACAGAATCACCGCCCACAAAACCACCCCAACCGAACCTGATGGCCCCACTATGCTCGTTATTTCTAAATGGGCGGGGCGTCGGGGAACTGTAAAAACACACATGTGGAGTCCCCCCCCCCTAACCGAAATGGTGGTCTGGCAGGTAGCCAAAACGCCAATCCGATTCCCCGAGACGATTGTTGTGGCTCATGTCGCACGGGGCTCATGTCGGACGGGGCTAGGACGAGGATAAATCCGTTCCAGAGCGTTCTGGAATGCTCTCAGAGCGTTCCGGAACGCTTGGAGAAGGCCCGCGGCGCCCGATACGTCCTCCAGAGTCGCCAAATTTCTGAGATTCTCGATCTGTCCTCACCCGATGTTGTCCTCGTCCTGGCGTCGTCTCGTCGTGCCTTGCCGCCCAGCAGAGCGCCGACCCGATGCCCCGAGACGATTCTGGGCCCCATCGTGCCGCGTCCTTTTCCTCGGCCGCGCCGAGCTGGGAGGGCCCACGGGGGGCCCGAAGTGCGGCGACAGCGCCCGTCGTGAAAGACTTGTATCGGGGGCGGACAGAACCCCCAGCAGTGACACGTCGATTAGTGAATTGTCTGTTTTCGGTTCTCGAGAGGGCGCCGCGGCCGTTATTTTCCAGGCTTGCGCCCGCCAGGTTTGGGCCTCAGGTCGTCTTCACTAGACCACGTTTTACTAAAGGGAGGTCTGTCCATCCCCGATTGTGACGCCAGGATCTCAGGGCGGACCGCCGACGCCATGATTTGACACAGCGTCGACCCCCAGAGGTCGGGGGCGGCAAAGAGGGGGGTGATGACTAGGGGGGCCATGCCCACGATAATAATGTACCCCCCCCCCTTAAGTCGTTAGAGTTTTTTATCGTCGACCAATAAGAGTTTGGTCGGGGGCGCGGGGGCGCGGAGGCCGAACTTCATTATCACCTCGGAACGTTATGTTGAGATAGCAAGATCAAGTTATGTTGAAATAGCAACATCAAGCGAAGCGATCACACTTTTCTCAGGATCTCTCTTCTTCTGTTTCTCTCGCCGTTTATTTGTTTTTCTATCTCTGTCTGTTTCTGTCTCTCTCTCTCTCTCTCTCTCCCATGCGCCCCTGAACTTGTTTATCCCTGGGGTTGATTATCCACGGAAAGTGAGGCACATCTACACGAGCACTTAAAACATTAATTTTCATAAAGAGCTTGTACATAAAATGTAATACATTTGAAACTTGAGATTTTTCGTTTTTCTCCTGCTCTCCTCTTCTCCTTCTCCTCTTTGTTTATGTATCTCCATTTCTTTTTAAATATATATTATATGTTTTTTGTCATTTAACTCTTTCTCTTTATCTCTCTCTCTCTCTCTCTCTCCCCACGCGCCCCTGAACTTGTTTATCCCTGGGGTTGATTGTCCAGGGAAAGTGAGGCACATGAGCTACCCTACACGAGCACTTAAAAAATCAATGTTCATAAAGCGTTTATAAATAAAATCTGATAGATTTGGAACTTGAAATTTTTGCTTCTCCTCTTCCTCTCCTCTTCTACTTCTCCTCTTCACTTCTTCTTCTCAACTTCATTTTCATTATTTCTTCTCTCTCTCTCTTTCTCTCTTTTTTTTTCTCTCTCTCTCTCTCCTCCCATGCCCCCCTGAACTTGTTTATCCCTGGGGTTGATTATCCATGGAAAATATGATAGGTTTGTTTTTATTATTTCCTCTCTGTCTGCTTTCTCTCTCTGTTTCTCTATCTTTCTCTCCTCTTGCTCCTCTCCTGTCTTCTCCTTTCCTCTCCTCCTCTCCTTCCTCTCTTGCTTTTCAGTATATCCTCTTCTTCTCTCTCTCTCTCTCTTTCTCTTTCTCTCTCTCGAGACAGAAGCTCGATCCTCGATCGGTCCCCCGATCGAGAATCCAAGGATGTCTCAAAACGTGCTCGGCTTGGTCTCCTCTTGATCATCTCTTACTTCGAGATTATGCTGAGGTCTGGTGGGCTACTTTGATTATCTCCCCCTGAACCCCGAACTTTATTATCCCCTAGTGTTTATTCTCGAGAGCATAGGGTTATCATGGCGTGAGCCATGATATTTCCCAGATTTCATGGCGCCTCTTCTTAATTTATTGCATCCCAGGCCCCCCCCTGGGCCGCGCACATGCCGCCGGTCATGATTTGCACCCCCCCCCTCTTGGACGCCCCCCTCTTGGCCGCTCCCGAAGAGGTCCCAACCCCTTCCCCGGGGCTGGCTTTTCCTCCCGAGCTGCTCGTTGACGGTCCCGAGGCCCGGCAAGGGCCCCCAGAGGCCAGGCATAGCAGCACATCATTTCCCGTCCTGATGTTTGTTCCCAGCGCGAGGCCGAGCACAGCAAAAAAGCCTCCCGTCCCGGGTAGCCGAAACAGCCGATCCGCTTCCCCAAGACGGCTATTGTGGCCCTCCCCTGGCTGAGGGGCGATGACGACCTTTGACCACGACGGCCGCGACGACCACCACGACGACGACCGCGGCGGCGGCGGCGGCGGCTGGGACCCGACCGAGGACACTTTCGGGGCGGAGGTGGGGGGTGGACCTCCTGCTCCCCCTGCTGCTCCTGCTGCTCCTGCTCCTCCTCCTCCTCGTCCTCGTTCTCCTCCTCCTCATTTCTCCTCCTCCTCCTCCTCCTCCTCCTCCTCCTACTCCTCCTACTCTTCCTCCGATCCGATTCCTCGAGAAGACGGCTGCTGTGCCCCCCCCCCCCGGCCGAGGGGCGCCATCGCCCGGGCCTCGGGCCCCGCGTCCGAGGGCGGCGGCGAGCAGCGGGCCCCCCTGCCTGCGCCGAGGACGGGCGAGGGAGGAGGAGGAGGAAGGATGGAGGAGGAGGAGGAGGAGGAGGAGGGGGAGGCGGAGGAGGAGGCGGAGGAGGAGGAGGAGGAGGAGGAGGAAGGAGGAGAGGAGGAGAGGAGGAGGAGGAGGAGGATGATGATGATGATGATGTAGGAAGGAGAGGAGGAGGAGGAGGAGGAGGAGGAGGAGAGGAGGAGGAGGAGGAGAAGGCGGAGGAGGAGGAGGAGGAGGAGGAGGAGGAGGGCGAGGCAGTCAGCGGCACCGCAACGGGTACTCTCTAACGGATAGTTCTTGGAGATTCACCAGGAGTTGCCGCTTTAGGGCCTCTTTCTTGCAGTGCGGCGTTGCCCACATCGAGGAGGCCGGTTGAGTTCGCCGGGTCGCTGGCCAACGTGCCCGTCAGGGGAGTTCCCGTTAGAGGGGCGCTGAGGGAGAGAGGGCAGGTGCGCACAGGGGAGTTTCCTCGCAATGCCCTCTATGCCATTTCCAAGCTTGTGCCGCGGGGGACAGGGGGGGGCTTCGCCCCCAACCCCGAGGGTGGCCTCGAGTGAGTTCCTCAACATAGATTACAAGCGTTGAATGCTTGGAACCTCCCTTGTGCGCACCACCCGGAGAGAGGCAGCGCCAGTGAAAAACAAAATGGACGGTCAGATGTTCGTTTGGGGGATTTTCGAGTAGGGGGATCGACTGTAGAATTGATTTACCCCCCAAGTTGGCTTGTTCGCCGAATCTACGAAAAAAAACGTAGCATGGTCGGCGATTCGACAACAATTATATTGTTGTTCATAGATTCGACCAACCAACAAATTCTGGGGTTTATCAATTTTTGTAGTCGATCCCCTACTCGATTCCTGGGGACCAAAAGGATCTGTTCGATTATGGTTCGACTCCAGTTCGACTCCAGTTCGACTCCATTTCGACTCAAGTTCGACTCAGGTTCGACTCATGTTCGACCCATGTTCGGCACAAGTTTGATTCGAGTCGACGGACGTTCGACTCAGCGTCGACGCACGAGTGGAGCGAGTGGCTCCAGGAAGATCCCCAGAATGAGCATCGAATGACGAGCCCAGACCCCCTCGCGCTGTGAACAAAAACGCGACGCGAGGTTTTTCTTTATTTTCAGCCCCATGCGGCCCTTATTGAGCCTTGGGGCCGTCAGACAAAAACTGAGGATGAAAAGCCAGTCCCTGGGAAGGCGTTGGGACCTCTGGGGGTGGATGTTGTGAACAAATCACGACGTCGGGGGAATGGGAGGGAGGGAGAGAAGAGCATCAGTGGAGGAGAGGGTGCCAATGTGACCGATGCCCCTGCCTCGTTTTCGCCTCTCTGGGCGTCCTGGGAGACCTTCGTCGCCACGGCTGGTCTCCTCGAACTTTGGCCAGAGCGCACCCGGGGAGAGGTCCAGGGAGAAGCAGTATCGGTAGCTTTTCGCCCCCCCCCCCCCAACAAACAAACAAGACATCCCGACCCCCATATGGGGCGTTCCAAAAAAGGGCCTTGCCTGCGAGGATAGAAGGAGTTGTCATCTCTTCCGCGAAGCAAGGCGGCGGAAGGGCAGCGGAAGGTCGGCGGAGGTAAAACGAGGCCGTTCCGTCGGTGGAAGCCGGGGGCAGCTCGGCGGAAGGCGGCGGAAGTGAAACATGCGCCATATGAACACGTTTTTGCATTCAGGGTTTCCGAACTCCGCAATATGCCCCTTTGGAAAACAACCGTCTGACGACCCTGAAGCAAGAGGAGGAGGAGGAGGAGGCGGAGGAGGAGGAGGAGGCGGAGGAGGAGGAGGAGGAGGAGGAGGGGGAGGGGGAGGTGGAGGAGGAGGAGGAGGAGGAGGAGGAGGAGCCGGAGCAGGAAGAGGAGGAGGAGGAGGAGGAGGAGGAGAAGTGGCAGGTTTGCTGAGAGGGCGGCGGGGCTTCTCCCCATCGCGCCTTCCCAGAAGTCTGCTGTGCCTTCGGGGAAGGCTTCGAGCACTTCTCAGACCGCCGGGGGCCGTCCGAGCCGACTGAGAAGGCCCGCCCCCGCTCACTTTCAGGCGATCGCAAACATGCATCAAGGGGACGTGGATTAGCGACGGGTCCCTCTCCATGGGGAATCGCGGATTTCCGCCGCCGAGCGAGGCGGCTCCGGCCGCATTTTGGGGAGGTCACCTCCCCCGATCCATGGATTTCGCGACCACGCTCCAAATCCATGGATCGTTAGTCCATGTTTGCGCGCCCCCGACACTTCCCACCCGAGGGAACCCTCAACCTTACACAAACTCGATGAGAACGTGACCACACGCAGGTCCCAGTCCTTGCGGCAAGGACAACCAATCTGGGTGGTCTGGCTCGTCCCATCTGCAGGAGAGGACCCCCTGTCCCCAAAGCTCTGGGCCTCCGCTCCCAAAGGGTTCCTCTGCTCATCCTGGGCGCTTCGCCTGTGCAGTCAAACCTCCGAACCACGGACCGCTTTGGGTTCGGAGGGGGCTCGCTGTCCCTTGGGTCATTCCGCGGTTGTTCCTCGAGCCCCCCTCGTGCACCCAGGCTGTCTTGGTGCTCAAGAAGGGGCTTCGTTCCTTCTTTTGCGCTCCTCATTGCCGCAGCCCGAATGTAGTTATTGTGCTCATCCCTCCGAGGCGGGGAGTCATCCATTACCACCGCCTGGGGGGGCCGACCCTGGGGAGGCCAGGTCTGTCCATATCCACCGCCCGCTTTGGGTCCCAGGACGCCATTTCCTCAGGCGGTGAAGCCAGTCAAGACGCTGAAATAAGCAGCAGTTTGGGTTCGGAAGGGGCTCGTTGTTTCTCAGGTCCTTACTTGGCTGTCCCATGCAGCCATCCTCGTGGACGCAGGCGGCTTTGAGTCCTCGAAGGGGCTTCGTTCCTCAGTTAGCGTTCCTTATTTCAGCGGTCCGATTGTATCCCCCCTCGCAATCCCTGCGAGGGGGATGGGGATAAGGAGGGGAGGAGGAACGAACGAACGAACCACCACATCGGACAGCTGTCCGGGCCTGCTCAGACCAGGTGGGTGAGGCCATGGCCTCCTGTAAACATAGAGACATGCACAGGAACTGCGAGACACACAATACATGATTCGGTGCAACACACAAAAAGTTATGACGGAGGAGGAGAGGAGGAGGAAGTCCTGGTTGTGAATGTCGGCGACGTGCTGATGTATTTGTGTTCGAGTGTCGACCACGTGGTGGTGTCTTGAGCTGAGCGAACCCAAGTGAGGTCGTTCGGCTTGCCCTGCTCGTTGGTTGGCGTGGGCGCTGGGTGCAGGTCGGGTCGGTGTTCTTGAAGGA
>CAUYUJ010004892.1:225000-248599 GCA_963575745.1 Prorocentrum cordatum | reverse complement strand
ACGACGAAGAAGAAGAGGAGGAGGAGGATGAGGAGGAGGAGGACGAGGCGGAGGAGGAGGCGGAGGAGGCGGAGGAGGAGGAGGAGGAGGAGGATGAGGAGGAGGAGGAGGAGGGGGAGATGGAGGAGATGGAGGAGATGGAGTATATGGAGGAGGAGGAGGTGGCGGAGGAGGAGGAGGAAGACTGAGAAGACGAAGAATTAACATAAGACGACTACTAAGCGTACTAGTACTAAGAATATGATGAATCACAATACTAATAAGCATGCACAGAAGCATAAGCACAATCATCATACGAATGCTAACACTGCTACTAATACTGATAGGAAGAAGAAGCGCCATCAACATAAGCATACTCATACTACGAACATTATCAAAAACACTAATACTACTTCTTATTGTATTTAAACATACCAATGCTAGTACTATAATCAATCATGCTACTAATACTGGTCATGATATCAACAATACTTGTAATGCTACTAATCATACTAATAATACCAATGATACTACTAATATTAATGATGTTCAGGGTACTAACAAGGCGACCCTTAATAATAATATTAATTTCACTAATATTAACCATACTAATATTACCATAAAAATAAGACTAAACATACTGCTAATAGTACTACTACTAAGTTTAATACTAGTAATAAGAAACATAACAAACATAATACCATTAATACGACTACTATTAATAATGCTACTATTATTAATAGTATTACTAACAATAATACCACTGTTAATAATACATATAACAATACTAATATGAGGAGGAGGAGGCGGAGGAGGAGGAGGAGGAGCAGGAGGAGGAGGAGGAGAAGGAGGAGGATGAACAGGAGGAGGAGGGAGGGTGGGTGGGAGGGAGGGAAAGACCTCCAGCGGTTTGTTCCTGTGCTCATCCCTGCGAGGGGCCACAGCACGAGCCTCGGGCAGCTGGCCCAGCTGCACCGCGCGGCTGCCGCGGACGCGGAAGAGGCCCCGGCCCGCGCGGCGGCGGCCCCCCCCGCGGACGCGCGCGGGCGGCGGCCTCCGCCGAGGCAGCCCGACCGCCCGGGGGGCGACGCCGCGGGCGGGGTCGACAGCACCATGTTCGGCGACTGCCCAGACCCCTTCGCGTTGTGAAGCAATCACGACGGGAGGTTTTTCGCTATTTTCGGCCTCCCCGGGCCCTTCCCGGGCCTCGGGGCGGTCAGGAAACGACTCAGGATGAAACACCAGCGGTCGAAACTTTTGGGGGTCGACGTTGCGACAAAATCTCGACGTCGGGGGTCTGGGAGGGGTGTGCTTAACCGCTAAAGGTCTTTCGTTTTGGTCCCCCTTTCTCTATTGCAGGTAAGTAGGACTGGTTCTAAATAACTCTCCTCCTCCTCCTCCTCCTCCTCCTCCCTCTCCATCTCCATCTTCCTCCTCCTCCTCCTCCTCCTCCTTCTCCTCGTTGTTGCGCGGCGGGTTCCGCGAAACAAAAGTATTTACCCCCTATTGGGCTGCCGAAACATTGATGAGTTACCTCCTGTTGGAGGGCCTAAAGACCTTGCAGGGATACGTCAGAGTGTTGCTTGCGAGCCGCGCCGGTTGGGGCTCAAGCGACGGGGGTCAATGCAAACGGGGTCAGTCAGAGCGCCGGATCTGGCAGGGTCCTGCAGGGCCAGGGTTGCACTGACCCGGGCTTGGGTGAAGGATCCTGCAGGATCCTGCAGGATGGTGCCGGATCCTGCAATGCCTGACTGATCCGGGTCTGGATTGACCCGGGTCAGTGGATCCCCGACGCGTCGGTTAGGGCTTGGGGGGAACCACGCTGCCCTCCTCAGGCCGCCTGGGGCCGCGGAGGAGAACTGTGTCGAGGTCCCCGCCCGCCCCCTTTGGAGTGCGGGCTGCGGACCAAATCCTTTGTAAACCACACCCCTCGGAGTCGCCGAACCGTTCGAAGAAGAAAGAGCTGCACAATCATAAACTTTGGACGGTCCGCGCGGATATTTCCTGGATCTGCGTGGGGCCCCCCTCCCTGGCGTGCGGAGCGCGCCAGGGGGTTCCAGCGCAGGTCCAAGAAATCCGCGCGGGCCTCCGAAAGGTCCGGTTTGTGCAGTCTTGTTGTTCCTCTCACCATGGGCCCAGCCGTGGCCCGCACCGCGAGCGGCGAGAGGGAGCCGCGGCGCGCCCTGGCCCACGCCAAGACGGACGGAGGACCGAGGCGGGGCTTTGTCCATGGCCACCGCCTGGGGGGATGCCCAGACGTGCTCGCGTCGTGAGCAGAGCAGGGTGAGAGGTGTTTGTTTTGGTATGTTTTCCGCCTCCTGCGGCCCTCGCCGGGACCTGGGACCGTCCGAAAACGACTCAGGATGAACAAAAACGGGCCTTGGGGAATGGGTCGGGACTCCTTCGGAGGCGACGATAGGGGCGAATAGCCCAGGAGTGAGCAATACCTGTATCCAGGGGCGCCGATGATCCATATCTTCGGCGAGTCTCCTGGGCGAATGCGTGTAATGCCCGCCCCTGGGCTATTCGCCCTTGTCGTCGCCGCCGACTCCTGGGGACCGCGTATTGAAAGACTCAGGACGTCGCATGTCTGGGTATGAATCCGCAGGGACCTCGGCAGTCGGAAGGGGCCAAGCATGCGGAAGGTTCGCGTCGTATCGACCGGCGGCGACTACGCCGCCCGCGACCCAGAATCGGTCGATGTTGAACGATCTAACGTCCCGGGAAGGGCCGATCGCTCAAGGTGGAAAGGTCCCCCCAGTGTTAGAAACCAATGCCGGAGCCGGCATGACACGAACCTGCCGTATCCAGATCCACCGCCCCCAGGCGTCCCCGAGGATCGACCCCTCAGGCGGTGGATCCCCGCCCCACAGGAGGGCCCATGGTCCACCAGTACAGGCGCGGGCTGTCCATGCCCGCCCTGTCTGGCGAGGAGGAGCGAGAGGACGAGGAGGAGGAGGACGAGGACGAGGAGGAGGACCCGGGGTCGTCCATCATCGAGACGGCCATGGGTTGGGTGGGGGGCATCGCCAACATTCGAAGAACAACATCTGCACAAGCAACAACTTTCCGAGCTCCGTGCGGATTTCTTGCTTTGGCGCTAGGCCCCCGTGGCGGCGCCTCCGGCGCCGCCCGCTGCGCGCTCCGCGCGCCGGGGAGGGGGCGTCCGGCGCAGATCCGAGCCATCCGCGCGGACCTCCGACAGTTCACGCTCTGTGCCCCTGCTTGTTGCTCCGAGCCTCTTCCCCGACGCGGGCGAGCTCCTCGCCGACGGCATCCAGCGCATGATGACCGACGGCGCCGAGCACGGCGATGCGGACGACGCGGAGAGCTGGGCGCCGGGCCCCGGCGAGCCCGAGGGGCTCCCGGCGCCCTGGGGCACCCAGATCCTCGCCGGCGGCGACCTGCTCCCCACCGGGCCGGCGGCCTTGGTCGCCCGGCGGAGGCCTCTCGCCGTGGACACGGCGAGGGGGGAGGGAAGGAGGGAGGGAGGGAGGGAGGGAGGGAGGGAGGGAGGGAGGGCGGGGCGGGAGGGAGGAGGAGGAGGAGGAGGAGGGAGGAGGAGGAGGAGGAGGAGGAGGAGGAGGAGGAGGAGGAGGAGGAGGAGGAGGAGGAGGAGGAACAGGAGAAGGAGGGAGGGAGGGAGGGAGGGAGGGAGGAGGAGGAGGAGGAGGACTCTGGCTCCATCGCCCGGCGGAGGATCGCCCGGCGGAGGATTGCCCGCCTATCACCCTTAACGCCTATTGCTTGCCTCCATCGCTTGTCGGAGGACTGAAGTCGGGCATGCCCCTTTACAAGGGGGATGTTCAAGAATAGTCCAAAAATAGTCAGGGGACGATGTTTCAACTATTTCTTGACTCCTCTTGCGTATTTTGTGAGTCTTCTTTATTTTTCGTCCACAATCCGCCTGTAGGGGACATGCCAGACCTAACAATGGATGGGCCGTGCGGGGGTCACGAGAGAGGAACATAGCCTCCGCCGTGCGCAAAAGGGGGACAAGGGGAGGGGGGAAAGCTTCTTAGAAGCGCCCCTGCCTCTGAGAAGCCTTCCCTGCCCCTCTGTGTGCGCCGCGAATAACTGTCCCTATCCTTCCTTCGGTAGCAGATCATTGGAGTCTTCTTTACCCTCGCAAATCCGTCTTTAGAATGCACTCGCGTCGATTAGCCTCTGGTCATCGGCGAGTTCGCGCCCACTTAGCGTCCATCAACATCGATTAGGGTTGATTGGCGTCGATTTAGCGTCGATCAGCGTTGATTCGCAAGGAGTCAACAAAATGGCATGGGAGGCTTCAAGGAGTTGCCCCCGGCATGCATCCACGCCCTCGCGGTCTGGATTCTGGGGCGCAATCCCGCGGATATGCGATCGCGCGGGTACGTTTCGCGTGTGGCGTCCGCGAGAACGCGCTCCGTATCCGTGGGGTCGCGGCCCAGGGGCCAGGACCGAGGCCGCGGATACGGGTATGTGTTTCGCTCACGACTTCGCCGTGAACAGTCACATGCTCTGCGAGGGAAGAGGGCCGTATGGATCGGAGGGAGAGTCGACGCCACCTCCTGCGAGGGGGTCCACGATGCCTCCCCGACCTGGGAACGAGGGATGCCTCGAGCGGAAAGTGCGGGACCACACTGTCAGGCTGACCCGCCCTTGCGCCTCGCGCTGGTGGTGGTGCTGCTTTTCCTGCAGCGTCTTGACTGTGCTAGTGGAGGCCACAAGGAGGAGAGGGAGAAGGAGCAGGACGAGGAGGGGGAGGAGGAGGGGGAGGAGGAGGAGGAGGAGGAGGAGGAGGAGGAGGAGGAGGAGGAGGAGGTGCTGCTTTTCTTTCTTCCTAGATGGAGGTCCCTGGCCGCTGCCAGGCTCTGAATCTGACGGCTCGGGACGAGGAGCTGGCCGCAGGGGCAATCCCCAGGGTTCCGGGCACCCCGTTCTGAGGGCCCCCGGGCCCGACAGCGGGCCCCCGACGTCGAACGTGAGGGGAACGCCGGGAGTGCAACGGCCACGTCCGTAGGGTCGGGGGCAACGATAGGGGGGGGATGCCCTGACCTTCCAGAGAGCTATTTTTTAGCACTGGAGACCTAAACACCTAAAAAAACGAGACGAAACAGCCTAAAACCAAGACGTAGAATAGCTCTGGGATAGGTTTTTAAGTCGCGTGCTATCTTTTAGCCCTCCTGGAAGGTCAGGGGATAGGGGGGGGGGACGGGCACGGGGGGGGATGCCTCGACCTCATATCGCCCATTGATCGCCGACAGGGGCCCGATGGCCTCAGCCTGCCCAGGAAGGTGCGGATGCACTATCGGGGGCCTGCCGCCGATCTGCCGGCGATGTGCATCGCCGAGTCCTGGTCGATGCATCCCCCCCTATTCGGGGGAGCGTAAGACCCGGGTTTGCCAGGACTCGTGTTCGCCATTGTTTTTTGACGACCGCGCCTCGGATTTCGACGAGGAGGAGTTTCGCGGGATGTCTGCAGCGGGAGGCCTCGTCAAAATGCAGGCTCGGCCTCGTCATGTTTTTGACGACCTCGTCGGGGATTTCCGAGTCCCCTGTACCCAGGTCTTACGTCCCCCTGATCATAGGGCGTGCGTCAACGGGGAGGCAACAGGCGGACAGGGGGGAGGAAGCGTGCCCCTCTCGTGCACCTCTGGGGCCTGCGGCGGCAGCTCCGGGGCCGCTTATAGGGCCTCCTTGGCCCACACTCCCTGCAGTCCTCGGTCCCCTTCCGTGTGGGCGTCGTTTTCTTATTCATTATTTTGCCGATCGTCGCTGGCCCCCTCCCCCCCCTGGAGTAGCTTTTGGGTGTTTTTGGCGCCTGTTTCGAGCAGGTGGGGTCTCCCCCATGGGACGCACTGTCTGAAACGGTCGCGCTAAGCAGAGGTCCGGAGCCAGACCCCCCCCTCCCCCCCGTCCCGCCCAATGTCGAAACGCAGACAAAGGAAACGCTCACTTGTCCCCGCTCAAGCAGTGGGGAGGCGTCCTGGCTTGCCTAACTATAGCAACGAATATTCCAATAACATTTTGTTGTGTGGTTTAGGCGAACTGTTCTCAGAACGTTTCTGGCTGAGGCCGTGGGGCTTCAACCCATCGCTTCATAATCTAAACCAAGTTACCTAACAGCGAAGACTGATAGGTTTCTAGTGGTTTCAAAAGAGAGCATCATGACTCCCCAGGGGGGTCTGGGCAGATGCCGGACGGGTGCCGCGGGAATCCGGGGACTCCCCAGTTTCACTGCCAGGAGCCACATTTTGACTGCCCGGAGCCAACAGAACACCACTCCCAGGTCATATTTTGAATGCCCGGAGCCAACTATAGGGCACTTCGTGTTTTTCGTGCTCCCAGAACACCATTCCCAGGTCACATTCTCAATGCCCGGAGCCAACTGTAGGCCACTTCGTGTTCTTCGTGTTTCCAGAACACAGTTCTCAGGCCACATTTTGAATGCCCGGAGCCAACTGTAGTCGTGTTCTTCGTAGAACACAATTCCCAGGCTAATTTTGAATACCGGGAGCCAACTGTAGGCCACTTCGTGATCTTCGTGATCCCAGAACACCAGTCCTGTGCCATATTTTGAATGCCCGAGCTGAGGCAGGCTGAGGCCGAGGCAGGCTGAGGCCGAGGCAGGCTGAGGCTGAGGCCGAGGCAGGCTGAGGCTGAGGCTGAAGCAGGCTGAGTCCGAGGCAGGCTGAGGCTGAGGCTGAGGCAGGCTGAGGCTGAGGCAGGCTGAGGCTGAGGCTGAGGCAGGCTGAGGCTGAGGCTGAGGCCGAGGCAGGCTGAGAGCGCGAGGCAGGCTGGAGGCTGAGGCTGATGCTGAGGCAGGCTGAGGCTGAGACAGGCTGAGATGAGGCTGAGGCAGGCTGAGGCTGAGGCAGGCTGAGGCTGAGGCCGAGGCAGGCTCAGGCCGAGACAGGCTGAGGCTGAGACTGAGGCTGAGGCTGAGGATGAGGCCGAGGCAGGCCGAAGCTGAGACAAGGTGAGGCTGAATGGGGGGGGGAAGGGGGAGGCTGAGGAGGCTGAGGCAGGCTGAGGCTGAGGCTGATGCAGGCTGAGGCTGAGGCAGGCTGAGGCTGAGGCTGAGGCAGGCTGAGGCTGAGGCTGAGGCCGAGGCAGGCTGAGGCTGAGGCCGAGGCAAGCCGAGGCAGGCTGAGGCTGAGGCTGAGGCTGATGCTGAGGCAGGCTGAGGCTGAGACAGGCTGAGGCTGAGGCTGAGGCAGGCTGAGGCTGAGGCAGGCTGAGGCTGAGGCCGAGGCAGGCTCAGGCCGAGACAGGCTGAGGCTGAGACTGAGGCTGAGGCTGAGGATGAGGCCGAGGCAGGCCGAAGCTGAGACAAGGTGAGGCTGAATGGGGGGGGAAGGGGGGGGAGGAGGGGGGGCTGAGGCAGGCTGAGGCCGAGGCAGGCTGAGGCCGAGGCAGGCTGAGGCTGAGGCTGAGGCAAGGGCAGGCTGAGGCTGAGGCTGAGGCTGAGGCAGGCTGAGGCTGAGGCAGGCTGAGGCTGAGGCTGACGCAGGCTGAGGCCGAGGCAGGCTGAGGCTGAGGTTGAGGCAGGCTGAGGCTGAGGCAGAGCCTGAGGCTGAGGCAAGCCGAGGCAGGAGGAGGCTGAGGCTGAAACTGAGGCAGGTTGAGGCATCCGTAGGAATCCATAGGAATCCTTAGGAATCCCTAGGCATCCTTAGGAATCCGTAGGCATAGTTAAGCATCCTCAGGAATCCTTAGGATTCCTTAGGAATTTATAGGAAGCCATAGGAATCCCTAGGAATCATGATTCCTAAGGTTTCCTAAGTATTCCTGTGGATTCCTAAGGATGCCTAAGGATGCCTCAGGAATCCCTAGGAATCCTTAGGATTCCATTGGATCCTAAGGCCGTTGCCACTGCGACTGTCATTACGAGTGCGACTGCGACTGCGAGAACAGCAGAATTGTACAGCTGGATTCTCACCTGAATCGTAAGGGGAATGCTTCCAGATATGCTGTTACACATCGCTGTTAGGTTGCTTTGCCGGGATGAGTTTTTCTTTAAGATTCTTAGAGCGCGGAAAGGTGACACGCGAGTGCGCTGGAACTCGGGTTTGCCGACGCTGTTTGACAACCGCGCCCTGGGTTTTGACGGTCCAGCTTTCGTGGGATGTTTGAAACGGACGCTCGCGTCAAATTTCAGTGTGGGTCTCGTCATTTTTATGATGACCCCGCCAGGCCATCCCGAGTCCCCCGAACCCGAGTCTTCCGTCTCCCCGATTAGTATCGAGCGAACAACACACACCCACACCCATAGGGGGGACGGGCGGGGCCTTGGGTGCGCGTTCAACCCTCAGCCAGCACCCATACACACTGTTCATCTCTAATTACTCGGAAGTTCTTTGATTTCTTCTATCCTGGGCCTATTCCTGGCCACCAGGGGGCCAGGAACAATTGGAAACGAGCACACTTAGAAATGAGCACGCTTAGGAATGAACGACGCGTGCCCATAGCCAGTCCTCCTTCCTCCCACCTCCCTGTGGGTGTGCGTGGGTGTGGGAGCGCTCCCTGGTTCCGAGGACCATGTCGTGGCAGGCCTATCGCACCGCCGGGACGGCTGGCCCCTGCTCAGCTCGGCGGCGAGGGGGGGGAGGCGAGAAGGGGCGGACCCTCTCAGGAGGCTCGGAGGTCCCGCGGCCTTCGGAGAAGTTTCCTAGACCTTCTGGGAATCGCTGAGCGCGTTCCACTACTCGCAAAGTGCCGACTCGCAAACGTCCGAGCAAAAACACATGCTCGTTGTGGTGTCATTCGTCGCAGAAGCCCCGCGGCGGATCCAGGCCATTTTTGCGAGCAGCCCCCCTGCGAGCAGTGGAGCGCGCTCGTCGAGAGACGTCCTCCTCCCTCTGACTTCCCCCCTCCGCCCGCCCCTGCTCCGCCCCCTCCCGCGGAGGCCCGCCGCCCTCTGGGAGACGGACCGCTCCCTGCTGGCCGCCGGGCTGCAGGGCCGCGGCTCGTGGCAGGGCGGCCCCGGGCCCGCGCCGCGCGAGGGCGCCCGCGGGCGCCCGGCCGCGCGGGAGGTGCCCAGCCGTGAGCACAGCCCTGTGCGACCGCACGCAGGAGCGCCCCTTCGCCGGAGTGGCCCTGTTCGGTGGGCTCGTTTCTTCCACCACCTCCCCCACAAGTAGGAGGGGGAGGGGGTCCTCTTCCTCCTCCTCCTCCTCCTCCTCCTCCTCCTCCTCCTCCTCTTCGTCCTCTTTTTTATGCCATCACCTCGACGTGTAGCTGGCGTCGCTTCTCCTCTTCGTCCTCCTCCTCACCACCTCCTTCCCCCCTCCAACTTCAAGTGGTGGTGGTGGAAAACAGGCCCATCATTGTTGGTTCTGGCCCATACAGTGGAGACCCATGCCAAGGAACACCCTGCTGGCCTCCAGGGTGCCCTGCTAGCCTCCAGGGGTACCCCTTCGCCGGAGTGGCCTCTAGTTCTTCGGAGAAGAAGAGGCGCCACAGGCATCAAACTTTGGGCGCTCCTCGCGGATTTCTTGGATCCGCGCTGGGCCCCCTCGCCCGTGGCGCGCTCCGCGCGCCAGGGAGGAGGTCCAGGCCAGGTCCAAGAAATCCGCGCGGAGCGCCAAAAGTTCTGGCCCATACAGTGGAGACCCATACAGTGGAGACCCATGCCAAGAAGCACCCTGCTTGCCTCCAGGGTGCCCTGGGTTTCTTGGGTTTCGAAGGGTTTGCGATGGAGAGCGTGACGTTCCCACACCAAAAGTCAGTGGACGTCCTGGGGTCTCTGGGTTGGGTTTCTTGTGAAAGGTTTCTTGTGGTCGAGCCTCTACTGTGGGGGTCCCCCGATCCCCGAGCGCGATGCGATAGCAGCGTCTTGCGAGAGCAGCGTCTGGCGCGCTTGGGTTTGGTCCCCCCGCGGCCCCCAAACAGCCGCGCACCAAAGGCCACTCTTGCCCAGGGTCGCTCGTGCGTGTGGCCGACCTGTCCCTGGGACTGTCGGCGACTGCGAAGGGGGTGGCTACGCCGGGGTGCGGCCTGCGATCGGCACCGTTGGGATCTGGGGAGCACGACGCTTTCCTCGCTGGGTTTCCATAAGGGGGCGCGTCGGAGAGCTCCGTCGAGGTCTTCGCCCGCCCCCCATGGTGCCCCAGGGTGCCAGTTGCAAGCCGCACCCTCTGCAAACCACACCCTCTGGAGTCGCCGAGATTTGGTGTTCGGCAGCGAGTCATGGGAGCCGCGCGTGCCCTCACGATCCCGTCCTTCGAGTGCGCTAGAGCGTCAATTGGCGTCTGGTAGTCGATGAGATGGCGCCGATTTGGCGTCGATTAGGCTCCATTGGCGTCGGTTGGCGTCTATTCGCATCAATTCAGCGTCGGTTCGCAAGAGCAGACAAGATGGTATGGAGGCTTCCATGAGTTGCCGCAAACATTGATGCATCTGGTGAGCGGGAAACGTATCCATACGGTCAGGATCTTTGGCGTGGCGTGGCGTGTCGCTCCACCAGTTATGGCCCACCGCGCTATCCACTTCCCAGTCCCCCAGCGTTAATCCAGACCGCGATGGCGTGGATATGGATATGCTCCCCGCTCGCGAGCATCGCCTTCCTCAGTTTCTAAGGCCACGCTCCTTTGTCGGCTGCGAGCGAGGGGGGGAAGTGAGAAGGAGAAGGCCCTCTCAGAAGGCGGCGGGACTTCTCAGAAGCCCTCGCGCCTTCCGAGAAGTTCTTGTGTGTGTGTGTCCGAAGGCTTGGAGCACTTCTCAGAAGGCTGGGGGCCTTCCGAACCTTCTGAGAATCAGGAGGGACAACAAATCACACAGACACAATCAATCTTCGATCCCCCGGAAAATATGGGAAACTATGGGCAGTGGGAGGGAAGACGAACATCCCGAAAATATGGGGAACTAGGGGGAATCCTGCTATTTGTGTGTATGCATTTGTGTGTCCCTGGGTCCCTTCAGAGAAGGCCTCCTCCTTCTCGCTTCCCCCCCACCGGGCTCGCCGCCGACTCCGAGATTGTCCTCGGCCGTGGCCTGCCGGTCCTGGGCACAGGGATGGGGCTCGGGGCTGGTCGAGAGGGGCCCGGGGGCGCCTCCCCGGAGCCGGAGGACCCAGACCCGGAGGAGGAGCTCGAGGAAGAGAACCGGGTCGGCCCAGAAGGGTTCGGAGGTGGGCAGACCTCCTGCCCCGACACGTCGAGGAGCGAATTGGCCGTTTTCGGTTCGCGAGAGGGCATCTCGGCCGTCATTTTTGCGGGTCCAGTTCCGCCCGTTTCGGTCCCAGGCCGTTTTCACCAAGTGGAGGTTTATGAAAGGGAGGTTTGTCCACCGCCGAAGAAGAGGGTCCAGCGAAAAGATTGTGGTCTGATAGATCTGGTGCAATCGATTTGTCGGATTGCCATAGATTTGGGGCATACTGTGCACTCTGGGCCGCAGGTTTGATTGCTGGGCTTTCGCGTGCAATGCTTCAGCTGCAATGCACCACAATACAGATCTTCGACGCAAGACATCTGCCATACACTTGCCCCACATCATCTACTGCACCACCTCCTTTTAGCTAGCTCCTTCTTAGGTCAGCCATAGAGAAGACGACTTGATAAAAGCCAGAGCAGGGATGGTGGAGGCAACGGCGGCCTTCCCAGTCGCTTCTCGCCTGTTTTGGGCCTCCTTGCTTCTCGTCGCCACGGCTGGATCCGCCTCAAGGGACACGTCAGGACAGGGACAACGATGAGTCCGGGCGTAGAATTTGAGCGGATTCCGGCTGGGCGGGGGGGCCGCCGTCCGCCGTTGCCTCAAGTTTTTTTTCTCCTGCCGATCTAGGCCTCCTTGATGGGGTCCGAGCGGATGGGGTCGGAAGATCGTGCCGCATCGCCGATGCATCGCCGATGCGGCTCGATGTGGAGCCCGATTTTCTCCACGCCAATGGCGCGGATGCATCGCTGACGTGGACGATGCACAGCCGATGCATCGGCGATGCATCGGCGATGCGGCGCGATCCTCCGACCCAATCTACTCGGACCCCATCTAAGAGGCCTCTAGCTAAGTTTTCGCAGCTCCGCGCGGTGTGTTCCTAGTTCGACGTTGGTCCCCCCTCCTGCTGGATCGGCGCTGGACCACCTCCTGGCGGCGCGTCTGGCGCCGCCCCTGGCGCGCCCCGTGCGCCAGGGAGGGGAGGGGACCGGCGTCGATCCAGGAGGTCTGCGCGGAATCCTGAGAGTTTGTGCACTGCCCGAGAGTTTGTGCGCGTGTGCCCGTACGCCGGAAACCGGAGCATATGCATTACCAGTGGCGGGTTGTTCGTCAATTCCAGGATTTTTTGCGGGTCGGGGGCGACGTCGTGGCGGTGTGGTGTGATTTTTGTTTCCCCGTTCCTTGGGGGGAACAATAACACATCTATACACCAGGATTCCGTATACACCAGGATCTGGTTTCTTGTGCGAATTTCAGTGTGTGGCAGGCAAAAGCGTCGGTGTATAGAATTCGGCTCCGTACGACCGAGAAATTGTGCACAGGTGCATATGCCCCAGAGCTTGTGCGCGTGTGACCGTGCTGTCTTTTCTACTTCCCCGTGGTTCCATCCAAGAGGGGGTCCTGAGGGATGGAGTCCTGAGGACAGGGAGGGGTCCAAGGGCGGAGTCACATGGTTTGAGGCACCTCGTCCTTGGGACCCCATCCCTCAGGACCCCGTCGTCGTCGTCGTTGTCGTCGTTGTCGCAGTCGTCGTAGTCGTCGTCGTCGTCGTCGTCGTCGTCGTCGTCGTCGTCGTCGTCGTCGTCGTCGTCGTGGTCGTCGTCGTTGTCGTCGTCGTCGGTGTTGTCGTCGTCGTCGTTGTCGTACTTGTCGTCGTTGTCGTCGTCGTCGTCGTCGTCGTCGTCGTCGTCGGTGTTGTCATTGTTGTTGTTGTTGTTGTTGTTGTTGTTGTTGTTGTTGTTGTTGTTGTTGTTGTTGTTGTTGTTGTTGTGGTCGTCGTCGTCGTCGTCGTCGTCGTCGTCGTCGTGGTCGTCGTCGTGGTCGTCGTTGCCGTTCCGTGCAGGAGTGGGTCTGCCCCACGCCCCCCCGGAGCCCCTCGCCGGCGCCGCCGCAGCAGGGCCTCGCTGCGGGCTGGCCGCCCTCCGCCGCCTTCGAGGAGGAGGCGCGCCTGATCCGCGAGGGCCTCGTGCGGGAGGCGCGCCAGCTGGCCGCGCGCCGGGGGCGCGTCGACCGCGGCGCCGCGGCGAGCGGCGAGGGTGCGGAGGCGCGGGCGCTGCGCGAGCTCCTCGGGGCCGCGCCGGGCGAGGAGGAGCCTTCGGGAGGCGGCAGCACGCCGGCGCCCACCCCGGGCGCCGAGCTCCCGCCCGGCTGGTCCGCCTGGCACGTCGCCGCCGCCGCCGGGAGGGCAGATGTGCTGGATAGGCTGAAGGACTCGAGTACAGGCAACCCGCATAGTAAGGATGGGCAACCTTCCCAAGGGTGGTGCCCTTGCATCCTTTCCCCATGGCCGTGCAAGGCCCTTGCATTGTTGCCTCGCATCCCTTACTATGGATCGACTACAGAATTCATCTACCCCAGACTTGTTTGCTTCGCCGAGCCCATGCGAAAAACGGCCACGTCTTTCTTGCATGTTCGACGAGGAAGTCAGGTTTGGAGTATGCCAGTTCTGTAATTCGCCGATCCCCTGCCCGAAGGACGACCTGTTCGAGTCCGGCGGCCACCACAGGACCCCCAGATCTCTCCGGTCCCCAGACCCCCCCGCGCGTTCCCTGACCTTCCAGGAGGGCTAAAAAATAGCACGCGACTTAAAAACCTATCCCAGAGCTATTCTACGTCTTGGTTTTAGGCTGTTTCGTCTCGTTGTTTTAGGTTTTTAGGTCTCCAGTGCTAAAAAATAGCTCTCTGGAAGGTCAGGGTCCGGTCCCCGGACCCCCCCGCGCGTTGTGTGACAAGAAGCACGACGGGCGGCCACCAGGGGCCCCCCTTCTACCGGGCCTCGGCACCGTCCACAGAAAGCGACTCGATGAGAATCAGGAGGGGAAAAACACACACAGACACAATTAATCGTCCACTCCCAGGAAAAGATGGAAAAATATGGGAATTGGGGGGAAGACAAACACCCAGAAGATATAAGAGAATATGGGGGATCCGTTTATTTGTGTGTATTTATTTGTATGTCCCAGGGCCCCTTCAGAGAAACCGGCCCCGGGGGACGGGGTCGAGACCTCTGCAGGGGGCCCATTTGTTTCTGGAAGGCATCACGACGTCGGGGATCTGGGTCAGGGGGCAACGTCAGAGGGGGGGGGCGGCTACCCTGACCTTCCAGAGAGCTATTTTTTAGCACTGGAGACCTAAAAACCTAAAACAACGAGACGAAACAGCCTAAAACCAAGACGTAGAATAGCTCTGGGATAGGTTTTTAAGTCGCGTGCTATTTTTTAGCCCTCCTGGAAGGTCAGGGTAGGGGGGGGGAGACACCCGTCGACACCCAAGCGCCCCTTCAACGCCGAAAGGGGGCCTGATAGCACCCGCCTGCCCCGGAGCGTGCCCTGGAGCCTCCCGGCAATGCATCGCCGATTCCAGGTCGATGCTCTCCACCTCTGAGGTTGCCCCCCCCCCCCCCCCCACACCCCACAGTCAAGACGTTGAAGAAAGGACATCCCAAGGCTCGGGAGGGGCTACGATCTTCGGGCCGCTCCTTTATGGATCGAGGTCGGGGAGAACCCATTCGTGGCTCGCCGTGGCGAGAAAAGGTCCCCCGTTCCCGTATTCAGAGCTTCGAATAACATAACTACATTAACATGAGCTCCTCCCCCCCCTGTGATCATACCATTTGCCTTGGCTTCGATGCTTTCCACTTTTTTATGAATCCGTCCTTCCCTTCACCTGCTTCCCACTCTCCGTCGCTTCTCCTCATCTCCTCATTTTCCTCAGCGGGGCAGTGCAACCTCGGGCGGGGGGCTGCGGGGCAGCGCATGGCTTCTTATCGTTTTCTCGCGCTGGATCCCAGTCCCTCTCTACCCTCAGGAGTGGGATGATGATGAGGAGGAGGGGAAGAAGGATAAGGAATAATGATGTAATACGAGTGCGGAGGAAGAGGAGCTAGATAAGACGAGTGCGATCCCAACGATGATGACGGTGATGATGACGATGATGGTGATGACGATGACGGTGGCGATAATGATGATGATGAGAAGGAGAACTCCTCAATGAGGAATCCGGAGTAAGGAGTATGTAATCACATATCCGACTAGAGGGATCTTTGATAGGGAATCTCTACAACGGAATATTTCATGAGTAACCTTAGCTCATGAACCTTGCACACATAATCTTTTGCCCATGAACCCTCACTAAGGAATCTGCACGAACGAACCCGTAATGAGGAATCTTTGCCGAGGAGTCCTTCATATTTTTTACGTGAGAAATCCGCAGCACGGAATCTAAACTAAGGAATCCTTAAGTCCGGATCATAATTTGAGGAGCCCTTTGAAACAAACGAATCTTCACTGGATAATCTTGATTGAGGAATCCTACGCAAGGAACGTGTCATAAGCATCCGGCGAGGTATCCTTCATAAGGAATCCGAACTGCGGGGTCCAGGAATATTTTCAAATGAATCCGTACTAAGGAATCTTCATTAAGGTCATATTCGTAAGGATTCCCTAATAACGAATCCTTCATACAGAATCCTTACTAAGGATTCCCGAATTAGGAATCTGACCGAAGGACTCCTTAATTAGAGAATCCTTCGCAATAAATCCAGATTTTGGAGTCTTAAGTATGAAACCCGTAAGATGGAATATCTACGAAGGACTCCGTATTCAGGGATATTCCGAAAAGGAGCCCTTAATCACGGACCTTTTTTTGTTTTTCTTTGCGAGGCCCGAGGGCCGTGCGATGAATTCGAATCTTGCACGGCGCTGGCCCCGCGCGCGGGCGGCCGCGGTATCCGCCCTCGCCCGCCGTGCCGCCGCCCCGCGGGCCCGCGCCTCCGCCGCCGTGGCGAAGCCGAACGACTTCGCCACCGACTCCACGGGCGCCAGGATGAGGCCCGTCTCGGCAGCGCTGGCGCCCGAGCCCTCTCTTGCTGCCGTCGCCGCCGTCGTCGGGCGCTCGACGGCCCGCTCTGCCTCGGCCTGAGGCGCGCTGGCGCTGGCGGCGGGCCTGCTCCCGTGGCCTTCCTGGTCGGCCCCCGAGCTTCTCCGCCCAGCGCAGTCTCATCTCCGCCGTTGGCACCGTTGGCACCACGAGCGACCCGAACGGCAGCTTCGGCTCCGTGCCTGGAACCAGGCCCTTTTCAATGTCATTGCGCGCCTGCGCTCTGGAGCCCTTGCGCGCTCGGCTGGCGGCGGCCCCCACGCAGCACTCCCGCAGGCCTTTCCAGCACATCTTCGGCGAGCGCGCGAACATGTAGCACGTGGTGCAGGTCAGGAACTCGCCGCCCTCCACGCACCCTATCGTCAGCTTGTGGCCGTGCACCTCCCAGGGCTCACCATTGATCCGCGTCGGAACTGGATCGACCGCGGCTGCAGGCGCCGCGGGAGCCTCGGTGCGCCTCGCCACCTGGCGCCCCGCGTTGCTGGCAGCGCTCTATTCGGCATCGGCGAGCCCGGCCGGCGTCGCCTCCGCGGGCCGCTTGCGGCACCTGCTTGGCGCTGCCGTGCTCCGCCGCTCCAGAGGCCGCCGCCGCCGAAGCCGCCACCAGCACGGCCGCCGCCGCAGCGCCGGGGGAGCCCCCTGTTGCGGTGCTGGTCTCCGCGGCCTCCCACTCGGGAGTCTCGAAGTCCAAGGCCTCGAGCGCCGAGGTCGGCCAGCAGTCCCTGGCCCCGACCTCCGTCATGTGGACCTCTGGCCGCGTCGCGGGCTCGGGCCGTGAGGCAACTGATCACGGACCCGAGTTCAGAAACCCTTTCCAAGGAACCTTCTATTACGGATTCCTTCGTAAGGAACCGAAGGGAAGGAATCCCGAATAAGGGTTCCTTGATGCAGTATTTCTCTATGCGGGATACTCGATCATACTTTTTTGCCAGGAATATGGATTAAGGCGTCCGTAAGTGTAACTCGCTTGTCTGTAATATTTCGTGTGGAATCTTTCGCGCGGAATCCTGTAAAAGGAATCTCAAGTAAGGAGACCTACATATCGAATGCATCATAATGAATCTGAATTAAGGAAGAGTTGTATTCCCTTCGCAGGGGATCTCTACTTCAAGGATTGTAGTGGGGAGTCCGATGTAAGGAATCTGTACTAGGGAGTCGATAAGGAGTCCTTGACACGGAATTTCAAGTAAGCTTGCTAAGGAATCGTAACTAAGGGATCCTTACTGAAGAATATGTAGTATAGAATATTTACTGAGGAGTCTTTACATATGGATCCCTCGTAAGGAATAGGAACGAAGAACAACTGTTGCAGGCTCAGAACAACTGTTGCGAGGGGGGCCGCGGCGAGTGCTGGGGCCCGCAAGAACAAAAACGAAACGGACTCTTTTGGGTTTTGCAGGCTCAGAGAGGAGTGCCGCGAAGGAGGCCGCGGCGAGCGCTGGAGCGTGCAGAACCACCAGCAAATCACACAACCAAGCATTGACAGTGTTTCGTGTCTTCGCAATCCAAGAAAAGCAAAACACCATCGAACATACACATTGCTTGCTTGCGCCAAGGGCGCCAACTACTGCGCATGTTTTGTCTTGTGGGCTCAGAAGTGCTGCGAGGGAGGCCGCGGCGAGCGCCAGGGCCTGCACCCCCCGCTAAGAAAAAAAAAAAAACATACACGCGTGTGTGTATATATCTGTCTATATATATATAGTTACGTATATATATATATATGTATATATATATATATATATATATATGTATATATGTATATCTAACGCACACCGTGTTTCGTGGCTTCACAAACCAAATAACGAAAACAAGCAATCATACAGCGATTCCTTGAACTGGCGGCGCCAAGCGCTGTCTGGTATGGGCTTTGTATTGTTACAAGGCGAGGAGGAGGAGAAGGAAGAGGAGGAGGAGGAGAAGAAGGAGGAGGAGGAATAGGAGGATGAGGAGGAGGAGGAGGAGGAGGAGGAGGAGGGGGAGGAGGAACAAGCTAGGTGCGCTCGCGTCATATCTGACGTCCTACTCCTCTCTCCCATCCCTTACCATGGCGCTGATTTTCTTTATCCGCGGACGCGTGTCGCAGCGGACCTGTCGCTCCGCGCGCGCGTGCGTAGTGGGTGGTGGTGCGCGTGCGTGCGTGCGTGCGTGCGTGCGTGTGTGCGTGGTTGTGGTGGTGGTGGTGGTGGTGCTGGTGGTGCTGGTGGTGGTGGTGCTGGTGCTGGTGCTGGTGGTGGTTGTGGTGGTGGTGGTGGTGGTGGTGCGGCGCGGTGGTGGCGGGCGGATGGTCGCGCGAGAAAGAGGCCCGCGCTGGGGCGAGAACGCCATCCTGAACGACGGAGGCCAAACACCGATCCGAAAATGAGGCCCACGCTGCAGCGGGAGCACGATTCGGAACGATTCGGGAGCAGAAATGAAGCCGGCGCCTCAGCGAGAGCAGCATTTTGGAAAAAAACGCAAGCGAAAACCCAACTCCCGGGGGGGGCTAATACCGTACGCGGGGGGGGGCTAATACTTTCAGGCCGCCATCGGGGGAAGAGGGAGAGTAGTATTCATATTGAGTAATTGTGGAGGAGGAGGAGGAGGAGAGGCGGAAGATACAGAAGAGAGAGGACAACGAGGAAGAAGCAGACAAGCAGAGAGAGATATGGCCACAAGGGGGGGGCGACCACACATGAACTCTGGGCGCTCTGCGCGGATTTCTTGGCTTCGCGCGGCCCACGCCCCCCGGCGGCGCCTCCCGCGTGGCCCTTGACGCGTTCCGCGCGCCAGGGAAAAGGGGCCCAGCGCAGACCTAAGAAGCCCGCACGGAGCACTCGAAGTTTATGCTTTTGCCGTTGTTGTTGTCCTTTCCTATCTTGGTCGCGCGATGGCTGCCCCGGTGTCCCTCACCTGTCGCCGACCGATCGGCGCAGTATCGCCGATTTCAGGTCGTTGCCCCCCCCCCTCCCCCCATGAGATGGTCCCCCCCCTATCGTTTTGTTCGGGTGTCGTGGAGAGTGCCCCTGGCCCGAGGGTGCCCCCAGGGTCTCAAGGGAGGCCTCTTCGGCCTCCAGAGAGCCCCCTCGCAAGGCCCAGAGTCAGGAGGAAAAGAATCACACAGACACAATTAATCCTCGATTCCCCAGAAAATATGGGAAAATATGGGAAGTGGTTTGGAAGACAGAAACCCAGAAAATATGGGAAAATGTGGGGCATATTTTTATGTGTGTGTGTGTATTTATTTGTGTGTCCTGGGGCCCCTTCACAGAGGGCCCCCTGGGCTTCAACATGGAGCGAACAGCCAGGGGCCAGGGGCGACTGCGGCAGCTCCCGATCGGTGCCCCGCACCTCTGGGATGAGGTCAGGCATGCCCCTCTGCAGGAGGGATGCTCAAAAACAGCCAACAAAGCAGTCTGGGGACGATCTTTCGTGTATGTCGTGACTAGCCCCTCTGCAGGAGGGATGCCCAAAAACAGCCAACAAAACAGTCTGGGGACGATCTTTCGTGTATGTCGTGACTATTCTCGAGCCTGTTTCGACCATTCTTGATTTTCTTTTCAGAGCCCACATGTCGGAGGACATGCCCGACCCAATTCTGGGGTCGAGGATTGGAGAAGTCAGTTGAGCGGATCTCAGGACCCAGCCACGTGCACTGGGGGGTGGGGGGAGGGGGGAGGGCTTCTTAGAAGCACCCCTGCTTCTTAGCAGGCGCGGTCCGTGTCTACAGATGTAAGGCCAGCGCCTTCTAGGAAAGAGCTTCCTTCCAAGAGGCCTCCCCCCTCCCTCCGCCCCCTTTTTGCGCTCCGCCAAAAAAGGACTGCACTGGGCGGGGCCACGGGCGCCGCGCGCGTGACCCCGCTGGGCGTCGCGCTGATCCTGGGCCAGGCCGCGCGCCCGGAGAGCGCGGCTCAGGGCCACCCCTGCGCGCCCTCCCGGCCGACCCTTGCCGGGGCCTCCTCGCTCCGCGCCCCCAGCTTCAGTCGGAAATGTCACCCTATAGCGGAGGAATTTGCAGACATAGGGAACATACCAGTATGGATGTTTGTTTGTGTTAGGTATATGTTTTTTTTTTCCGGTTCTTAGAACATCCGCCTGTAGGAGGACATGGCTGCCCAACCTGACCCCAGATCCGGGCGCTGCATTGTTTTCCACAACGGGCGTTTTCGCTGGGATCCCGGCAGCGGAGTCCTCGGATATCGTTCCTGCTCGAGGGATGCAGCAGAAAGATGGGGTCAAGAGCTCAGGTCGTCATTTTTCAAGATGTTGCACCCGTTTCCAACGTCAGATCGCAGGCCCCCCCCTTCGCCCTTCCTTCTCCCAGCCTCTCCCCAGGCACTCTTGCCCCCGCCAGGCCCTCTTGGGAGCCTCTCCGTCCCTCTGTTCCTCCTCCCCCGCTCCCCCCCCCCTCCCTCCTCGGCCAGCGCTGGTTTCGCCGACGGCTGGTTTCGCCCGGCTGGTTTTTTTCGCCCGGCGAAACCCGCTGCCGTCGGCGAAACCAGCTGCTGTTGGCGAAACCAGCTGTCGTCGGCGAAACCAGCTGCCGTTGGCGAAACCAGCTGCCGTCGGCGAAACCAGCTGCTGTTGGCGAAACCAGCTGCCGTCGGCGAAACCAACTGCCGTCGGCGAAACTGCCCGATCCGACCCGCCCGCTAGGGTCCGCGCGCCCTGCCAGACCCGCCCGTTCCGGTTCGCGCGTGCTCGGTCGAGCGTCCCGCCCGCCCGGCCCGACCCGCCTGTTAGGGTCCGCCCGCCCGACCCGACCCGACCCGCCCGCTCAAACCGACCCGCCCGCTCGGGTCCGACGCCCGACGCCCAACGACAACGACGACGACGACGACGTCGACGACGACGACGGCGTCGGCAAAACCAGCGCCGGCGAAACCAGCGGGGCGAAACCAGCGGGGTGAGACCAGCGCCGGCGAAACCAGCGCCGGCGAAACCAGCCGCCGGCGAAACCAGCCGCCGGCGAAACCAGCGGGGCGAAACCAGCGCTGGCGAAACCAGCGCCGGTGAAACCAGATCATGCCCCCTCGTCGCACCGTCTTGTTAGCGAGATGCGGTCACAACTTCATCGAAGTGTGGACCGGGCCCTCTAGAGGAGGAGGAGGAGGATAAGGAGGAGGAGGAGGAAAAGGGGGAGGAGGAGGAGGTGACACATAGTCTAATAGCAAGAGTAAGTAAGCATCATACGCGTGAGAAGGAACAGACATCGTACTATGAAACTGCGTAATTAGGAGGACGGAGAAGGGAGCGGAGGGAGGGGCAGGACTAGGGGCAGGAGGACGGAGAAAGGAGCGGTGGACAGGAGTGGGGGTGGTATGGAGGGGCAGGAAGGGGAGAGAAGCGGAAGAGTGCCCGGGGTGATGGCCGAGTCAGGAGCGAGGCCGAGATCGAGGGCGAGGTTGAGACGGAGAGAAAGTGGCGGAGGAGAACATGTTCAGGAGTGCGAGGTCGAGGTTCGGGGAATGCGAGGAGGGTGATGATGATGTTGATGATGATGACGATGATGGTGATGATGGTGATGGTGATGGTGAGGGTGAGGGTGAGGATGATGAATGATGATGTTGCTGCTGATGATGCTAATGATGATGCTGATGATGACGCTGTTGATTATGATGATGGCGGTTATGAACTACGTACCGAGGAGCTCCATAAGTTCAAAGCCCTATGTGTTCGCTTATCATGTTCTCACCTGCGCGCTACCCAGCGTTCTGAACCCTCGCCGCGGATGTTTCTCCTACTCCCACAGTGGACCCCTGACTAGCCGAAATGTGGTAGATCGTCTTGCATTGCCTGCATGCTCATTGCCGCTCCAGGAAAAATCGGCCCTCGGTGACCACCTTGGATATATCGTCGACTGAGGAAGGAAGGGTGGAATGAGGGAGGAGGTTCAAGCAATGGTGCGCTGGATGAGAATTGGAGAAACATCCGCGACGAGGGTTCAAAACGCTGGGTAGCGCGTAGATGATAACAAGTTTGTGCAAGTCGGCACCCTTGTGCAATTACTCTAGGGAGCCTCTATAGTGGTCCTTTCTCCCTCCCCCCGCTGCTTTCTCCTGCGACAATCCCTCCCTTTCTCACCTAGGTCCTCTAGGTCGGCCCATTTTCTCTCGTGCAGTTTCCGCGTCTGGCCCCGCGCCTCTTCGACGTAGTGTCTCTTAGCTGCGCGTGCAAAGGAATTGCGAAGAAAACGTGATCCGCCTGTATGCAGTTTGTGAGTTCCCTTCGATGGACAATCTCTGGGCTGCGGTTGGCACGGAAACAAAAGCTGGGCGGGCGCTCCGGAATCGTCAAGGAGCGGCACGGGCAACGCGCAGTCGATGCGGCTGGGCAACGCTGCCTTTGTCTGAAAAACTCCGGCGCCCCGTCTCGCCAGAGCAGCGCGGGCTTCTCAACAGGAGCCACCATCCAGATTCCGCGCAGGCCACGTTCGCTTCCACGGCCACTGTGGAGGCGCACGGGCCCGTGCATTTCAACAGCATCACGCGCCAGCAGAATCCAGTGGCGTTTCAGGGCGAGGCCGTCGATCTCCCGCGTCTCCGTGGCCATGCGCTCATCGAACTGCTGGGAGGCTATGAGCACAGATGGAGGTGGGCCTTTTCTGCAAGACCTCAGTTAGTGGCGGCAGAGGTGAGATCATATTGTCCATGCAAGTGGCTCTGCTGAGCATCGCGTACAGATGCAGCTAACAGTTATCCGCTCCCTCCTCTTGCCGGCCAAGGCTCGTGTCCTGCGCGCGGTCGATGTTCACCCCGTCGCGGATCGTCTGGCCTTGTGATGCGGTGGACGTCAGGAAGCGCCCGTACGTGAGCGCGTACCCATACCTATTAGCGCGGTGTGCTATGTTGGTGCTCTGCCACCGGAAGTGCGCCTCCATGCGCGGGAAGTAGAAGAGGCCATGCGCTTTCTTCTTTGGATTCGGACGGAGCTGGTGAGGGCGGCGACCACGTCCGGACTTTGATTCTCGAACCTGTGCGCATGCATCCAGATTCTGGCAGGCAGACAACGCGGGCGGAAAATCTCTCCCAGAGCGCAGGCGTCGTACCTGTCCTGGTCGTGGCAGTCGGCCACGAAGCTCACGATGGTGGCCTTCTGCTCCAGGATCAAGCTCTTGTGTTTGGACACCTTGACGGTGAATCTCATTTCCGTGCCCGCGTGCGCTCGGAGAACTCCGCGCGTGTGCCCCGTGTCCCGTTGGTTTCGCGCGTGCAGCAGTTTCTTGCAAGCTTCCATAATCGCCTGTGGTGTGCCGCGGTCGACGCCCTCGTCCTTTGAGCGCAAGAAAAACAGCGGCACGCCCGTGGCGCGAGAGTCGATCGCGATCCGGCGAGCATCCTCGGCGCAGCGTGCTCCATTCGGCGGTGGGGGACCGCCCTCTGCGCAGCCCTGCTGGTGTCGAGGAAGTGATTGCGCGTATGGAAGCCGCTGTGTGGGACCCCCCCTGCGCCCCCTCCCCCTGGTCTCGAGGATTTGCGAGCGGCGCCGGTAGCGATCTTGATGATGTTGGCGGCGGTCTCCTCGTCGGCCTCTGAGTTCTCGGCAGCAGCAGGCTCCTCTGCGGGCTCTGGTGGTCGGGCGGGCCTGGCTGCGCCGTCCCCTCGAGTGGCGCTGCTGGCCGCGGCGGTCGGTG